>JAJGRX010000786.1:0-447369 GCA_025461125.1 Carex kokanica
TATACCCAGTTTATGTAATTTAATTTCAAGCCATTATAAAAGATGCACATATACAGAGAATTGAAGCTACAGCACAGAATACACAGTAAAACAAATGACAAGGAAGATCAAACCACAAATAAATATACAAAGATATTCCTGTTACAATCTGAATGATATTCTGACATGATATGCATAAAGAATACAACATAATGTAATATAATTAATGATCATGAAGGATGAAAGAGCAGAAAGCACAAAAGCCACCAATAATCACAAAGCTGCCATTCCAGACGACCAGAGCAACCGGCCATGGTCAACGCCGCTACCTTATACGTAAACATGCCTGTTAAAAATGTTGACAGTGACCATATATATTCCTGCTTTTAGTTTCCCCCTTCTAGCTGAATTTGGAGTGGCCCGCTCGCACAACCGCAGCAAACCAGAAGAGAAGAAGCAGTGCAAAGTATGCCGATACGACGAAGCCACTGACCATGTATCTCCCTTCGACCGGTGGATTGCCAACACTGAATACATGTTAACATGGCAAAACCGAGGTGTTGTGTATTTTAGGATATTTCGATGTTGCATACACTTTTAACTTTTAAAATTTATATAACTTCGTACACAAAATAAGTTAGTGCAAGCGCACAACCTATCGATTGTAGTATGTAGGTGTCGATTCGAAGGGAGCTAGGAAAATACTAATTTTTACTAAAGTAAACTACTTTTAAAACTAAATAAAAGTAAAAGGGGGGTTTTCGTGTAATTTCTTTTTTTATTAAAATTAAAGGTTCGTAGCAAAGCAATTAAAATTCGGATGTGATTCGAATTGGAGAAGTCTAGGAGCTTTTGGCTCACAATTCCTTGGTTAATTTCCATGCTTAGAAAAATACTAGTTAAAAGTGGGGATGGAATGTTAAATATTTTTTCCTCTATTTCCATGGGACAGGACGCCAATATGACTAAATTTGAATGGTATGTGACAAAATTTCACACTAATATGAATGAGAACAGATTAAGTCTACTAGCTAATGAATAACACATTAATATTTTTCATGGTCAAGGTTTATTAATCTTTAGGTTGATATCTGAAATATTGAGTTGCACATATAAACACTTAAACATGGTTGCCTACTTAAAACATCAGAGCAGATATTTAATTCATGATTGTGCATAAATTAATACAACTTTGACTATTATTTAAAAAAAAAAATCACCAAACATAACTTGCAATTATCCGCGGTGAGTTAATTAAAGGTCAATTCATTGATATCTAATTTGAATCACAATATTATAATTAAACTATTCAAAACACCTACAATTCCTACTACTAATGGAATGAAATGAAGATGAAAGTTTTTTTTTCAGTCAGACTTGTGATCAGTACTGCATGTTATGTTAATTAAAATTTTGTATAGTTTCTTAGGAAACATGCCTAACTACTTCAATTGAAAAAATATACTGGAATAACATGGTATAATATTCAGAATTCAAAACGTGGAGCCTTAGTTAGTTTTCAATTAAATATGCCATTTTTTATTCCTTGTTTCCCTTGGTCAAGACAAAAACAAAGAAAAAAAATATACAAGTTGTCAAAAAAATCCATCTAGGTTCATATAATAGTATATATCTCAATACCCTATACATTTTTGAACTAATAAATAAATATTTAAGATGTCAATGTTAAAGACCATCTAGATATTCTCGTAATACACGAAAATATATTCTTATAAGTAATATTTAATTGACGCAATGAACTTTTAATAACAAATGATTTCGATTTTAATAATTAAATTTGTAAGTTTAACATAAGGAATATATTTTATTCTGTATCATATGCTGATCCAACTTGTTCCAGTAAGGTGCCTATAAATATATGTGTGGGCACCTCCATATGCATCAATAGGTTACATACAAAGAAAGATTAAGCATGAAGATCATGGCGATTACTCCTTTTGCAGTTCTTTGCTTCTCAGCATTAGTGTTGAGTGCACAAGGATATGCGTATGATTTCTTCTACTTCGTTCAACAGGTAAATTTATTAATGTGTTTCTCCATATATTCCTTTAATTAGTATTGTTTAGAAGCATATATAGTGCAAGGATACATCTAGCCTGGGTATGGCTTCTCTCTTGTTTTTATTATATTTTCTGTAATTGGACCAGCTATGGGTTATGACTTATGTGCCTTCAAAAACAATGGAAGCTGGTGGATTAGTAGGATTTGCCTTTAACAAAAGAAAATGAATGTTGATTATTGACATATTCTGTGTACCCCAGAAAAATAACAAGTATTTTGTATGTACTGTGGAATGTTGGATATATAATTGGGGCAGTACCAGCCGATCTAAATGATTTGTACTGGTAGACGAAAAAATGCAAATATGTGACTTAATGCTTGGTCACTACTTATAATTTATGAGGGACTAAATTAATATTGTTTTGATCATTTTTGACTGAAAAGTGGCCTGGGATCTTATTGTGCCACAAGCTCCGGTTGTTGTTATCCAACTTATGGAAAACCACCAGCTGACTTTGGTATTCATGGGACTTTGGCCGAATTATAACAACGGTTCCTACCCGGCTTACTGCGATCCAAACAATCCTTTTGATGTATCCAAGGTAACTAATCTCGGATATTTAGTACATTTATATACCAAGTTGAATTTACATTTTGAATTTTCAGCAAATGAGCAAACAAATGAACTATTTCATTTTCAGCACCAAAGAACAAGCTATAACAGATCAAATTAGCTTTCAACTTACTTTATGCGTAACAAATAATTAATTATTTCAAAACAACAAGATCATCAAAGAGAACACTGAATATAATAGTAATTTATTTGCAGATCCAGATTTAGTTAGCAGCCTACGAACAAATTGGGCGTCACTTGCATGCCCGAGCAGCGATAGCACTCCATTTTGGCAGCACGAGTGGGAGAAGCACGGCACATGCTCTGAAACTGTGCTGGATGAGCACTCTTATTTTCGAAGAGTCACTTAGTCTCAAGAGCACAACTAATGTTCTTTCATGCCTCAAATCTGCAAGTAATAAAAACTTATCTTTTCATTTGGTAAAAAAAAATTCTTAACATGTTAGTCTATTCAAAGAAATTAAAAACCAAAATTGCACACATCCTTTTGGCAATAACAAAATTGTTAATTTCTTGACATGTATTTGACAGGTATTTTGCCGAACGGTGGATCTTATACTTTAACTAAAATTAAGAGTGCGATCACCTCATGTATTGGTCACACACCTTGGATCAAGTGCAACAAGGATGCATCGGGTCGCTACCAATTGTATGAGGTCTACATTTGTGTCGACCATTCTGGCACAACGTTGATAAATTGTCCTGTTTTTCCAACTGGTGCATGCGGTTCATCAATGATCTTCCCAACCTTCTAAGTGCTTCTCGAACAAAGACATGATATATTTCAATTTCTACTCCATTGACAGAACAATTTCCATTGTTCTTTTCCTTGTTTCTCAAATGAATAAACACAGTTCCTCTGCCCTGTAATGGATGTAACCAATTTTATAATTTTAATAAATGGGAATAATATATAATTATTCTTTTGTTGTTATTGTAACAAGATTGGTCTCCTGTATCAACGGGCTGCTCATTTTTTTAAAATATTTTAATGTAATTATTGCAAATGTATTTGTGGATTGTCTTTTTTGTAAACAAAAGTTTGTTACTGAAATGCCCAATATATAAAATTAGTACGAATCTTTTGCATGGAAATACAAAAGAAAAACAATAATAAGAAATAAACTTGGTGAAAGTTCTTTTTGTGCTAAGATGAATATTGTTTACAGAAATCTGTTTCATTTCGAAAAAAGAAAAACATAGCTGAAACAAGTTCATCACAATGCTATATTTCACTCATTCATTTTAACTTTAAATTTTCGTTCAACTCTCGTTTAATTGAGAGTTTTATTTTTCTTAAATATATAAAATTTGTCCCTTTAAAATTTTATATATTCTGATAAAGGTTCAGATGATAAAGCATGCATGTAATCTTTCAACTTTGCTTGTTTTTTTAACGCTCAGATATTATAACTAAAGTAATTTGAAAATTTATAAATTTTACAGTATAAACATATAAATTATGAACTCAGTGAAGTGGAATAGTTTCAACGGTATAAATTTGACCTTTAAAATCAATTTAATAGATTTTAAAATTAAACTCATCAAAAAAGTTTATAAACTTAAAAACATTCTAATTCTACTCTTACGGTACTCAAAATGTTATACCCAGTTTATGTACATTTAATTTCAAGCCATTATAAAAAATGCACATATACAGAGAAGATTGAAGCTACAGCACAGAATGCATAGTAAAACAAATGACAAGGAAGATCAAACCACAAATAAATATACAAAGATATTCCTGTTTACAATCTGAACGATATTCTGACCATGATATGCATAAAGAATACGAACATAATGTAATATATAATTAATGATCATGAAGGATGAAGGATGCAGAAAGCACAGAAGCCACCAATAATCACAGAAGCTGTCATTCCCCAGACGACCAGAGCAACCGGCCATGGCATCAACGCCGCTACCTTATACGTAAACATGCCTGTTAAAAATGTTGACAGTGACCATATATATTCTGCTTTTAGTTTCCCCCTTCTAGCTGAATTTGGAGTGGCCCGCTCGCACAACCGCAGCAAACCAGAAGAGAAGAAGCAGTGCAAAGTATGCCGATACGACGAAAGCCACTGACCATGTATCTCCCTTCGACCGGTGGATTGCCAACACTGAATACATGTTAACATGGCAAAACCGAGGTGTTGTGTATTTTAGGATATTTCGATGTTGCATACACTTTTAACTTTAAAATTTATAATACCTTCGTACACAATAAATAAGTTAGTTGCAAGCGCACAACCTATCGATTGTAGTATGTAGGTGTCGATTCGAAGGGAGCTAGGAAAATACTAATTTTTACTAAAGTAAACTACTTTTAAAACTAAACAATAAAGTAAAAGGGGGGTTTCGTGTAATTTCATTTTTCATGAAAGAATTAAAGGTTCGTAGCAAAGCAATTAAAATTCGGATGTGATTCGAATTGGAGAAGTCTAGGGGCTTTTGGCTCACAATTCCTTGGTTAATTTCCATGCTTAGAAAAATACTAGTTAAAATGTGGGGATGGAATGTTAAATATTTTTTCCTCTATTTCCATGGGACAGGACCCAATATGACTAAATTGGAATGTATGTGACAAAATTTCACACTAATCATGAATGAGAAACAGATTAAGTCTACTAGCAAATGAATAACACATTAATATTTTTTTCATGGTCAAGGTTTATTAATATTTAGGTTGATATCTGAAATATTGAGTTGCACATATAACACTTAAACATGGTTGCCTACTTAAAAATCAGAGCAGATATTTAATTCATGATTGTACATAAATTAATACAACTTTGACTATTATTTAAAAAAAAAATCACCAAACATAACTTGCAATTATCCGCGGTGAGTTAATTAAAGGTCAATTCATTGATATCTAATTTGAATCACAATATTATAATTAAACTATTCAAAACACCTACAATTCCTACTACTAATGGAATGAAATGAAGATGAAACTTTTTTTTCAGTCAGACTTGTGATCAGTACTGCATGGTATGTAACTTAAAATTTTGTATAGTTTCTTAGGAAACATGCACAACTACTTCAATTGAAAAAAAATATACATGGAATATCATGGTATAATATTCAGAATTCAAAACGTTGGAGCCTAGTTAGTTTTCAATTAAATATGCCATTTTTATTCTTTGTTTCCCTTGGTCAAGACAAAAACAAAGAAAAAAAATATACAAGTTGTCAAAAAAATCCATCTAGGTTCATATAATAGTATATATGTCAATACCCTATACATTTTCGAACTAACAAATAAATATTTAAGATGTCAATGTTAAAGACCATCTAGATATTCTCGTAATACACGAAAATATATTCTTATAAGTAATATTTAATTGACGCAATGAACTTTTAATAACAAATGATTTCGATTTTAATAATTAAATTTGTAAGTTTACACATAAGGAATATATTTTATTCCGTATCATATGCTGATCCAACTTGTTCCAGTAAGGTGCCTATAAATATATGTGTGGGCACCTCCATCAGCATCAATAGGTTACATACAAAGAAGATTAAGCATGAAGATCATGGCGATTGCTCCTTTTGCAGTTCTTTGCTTCTCAGCATTAGTGTTGAGTGCACAAGGATATGCGTATGATTTCTTCTACTTCGTTCAACAGGTAAATTTATTAATGTGTTTCTCCATATATTCCTTTAATTAGTATTGTTTAGAAGCATATATAGTGCAAGGATACATCTAGCCTAGGTATGGGCTTTCTCTCTGTTTTTATTATATTTTATGTAATTGGACCAGCTATGGGTTATGACTTATGAGCCTTCAAAAAACAATGGAAGCTGGTGGATTAGTAGGATTTGCTTTAACAAAAGAAAATGAATGTTGATTATTGACATATTCTGTGTACCCCAGAAAAATAACAAGTATTTTGTATGTACTGTGGAATGTTGGATATATAATTGGGGCAGTACCAGCCGAGCTAAATGATTTGTACTGGTGGACGGAAAAATGCAAATTATGTGACTTAATGCTTGGTCACTACTTATAATTTATGAGGGACTAAATTAATATTGTTTTGATCATTTTTTGACTGAAAAGTGGCCTGGATCTTATTGTGCCACAAGCTCCGGTTGTTGTTATCCAACTTATGGAAAACCACCAGCTGACTTTGGTATTCATGGACTTTGGCCGAATTATAACAACGGTTCCTACCCGGCTTACTGCGATCCAAACAATCCTTTTGATGTATCCCAGGTAACTGATCTCGGATATTTAGTACATTTATTTACCAAGTTGAATTTAAATTTTGAATTTTCAGCAAATGAGCAAACAAATGAACTATTTCATTTTCAGCACCAAAGAACAAGCTATAACAGATCAAATTAGCTTTCAACTTACTTTATGCAGTAACAAATAATTAATTATTTCAAAACAACAAGATCATCAAAGAGAACACTGAATATAATAGTAATTTATTTGCAGATCCAAGATTTAGTTAGCAGCCTACGAACAAATTGGGCGTCACTTGCATGCCCGAGCAGCGATAGCACTCCATTTTGGCAGCACGAGTGGGAAAAGCACGGCACATGCTCTGAAACTGTGCTGGATGAGCACTCTTATTTCGAAGAGTCACTTAGTCTCAAGAGCACAACTAATGTTCTTTCATGCCTCAAATCTGCAAGTAATAAAAAACTTATCTTTTCATTTGGAAAAAAAAATTTCTTAACATGTTAGTCTATTTCAAAGAATTAAAAACCAAAATTGCACACATCCTTTTGACAATAACAAAATTGTTAATTTCTTGACATGTATTTGACAGGTATTTTGCCGAACGGTGGATCTTATACTTTAACTAAAATTAAGAGTGCGATCACCTCATGTATTGGTCACACACCGTGGATCAAGTGCAACAAGGATGCATCGGGTCGCTACCAATTGTATGAGGTCTACATTTGTGTCGACCATTCTGGCACAACGTTGATAAATTGTCCTGTTTTTCCAACTGGTGCATGCGGTTCATCAATGATCTTCCCAACCTTCTAATGCTTCTCGAACAAAGACATGATATATTTCAATTTCTACTCCATTGACAGAACAATTCCATTGTTCTTTCCCTTGTTTCTCAAATGAATAAACACAGTTCCTCTGCCCTGTAATGGATGTAACCAATTTTATAATTTTTAATAAATGGAAATAATATATAATTATTCTTTTGTTGTTATTGTACCAAGATTGGTCTCCTGTATCAACGGGCTGCTCATTTTTTTAAAATATTTTTAATGTAATTATTGCAAATGTATTCGTGGATTGTCTTATTTGTAAACAAAAGTTTGTTAATGAAATGCCTATATATAAAATTGGTACGAATCTTTTGCATGGAAATACAAAAGAAAAACAATAATAAGAAATAAACTTGGTGAAAGTTCTTTTTGTGCTAAGATGAATATTGTTTACAGAAATCTGTTTCATTTCGGAAAAAAAAAGCATAGCTGAAACAAGTTCATCACAATGCTATATTTCACTCATTCATTTTAACTTTAAAATTTTCGTTTCAACTCTCGTTTAATTGAGAGTTTTATTTTTCTTTAAATATATAAAATTTGTCCCTTTAAAATTTTATATATTCTGATAAAGGTTCAGATGATAAAGCATGCATGTAATCTTTCAACTTTGCTTGTTTTTTTAACGCTCAGATATTATAACTAAAGTAATTGGAAAATTTATAAATTTTACATATAAACATATAAATTATGAACTCAGTGAAGTGGAATAGTTTCAACGGTATAAATTTGACCTTTAAAATCAATTGAATAGATTTTAAAATTAAACTCATCAAAAAAGTTTATAAACTTAAAAACATTCTAATTCTACTCTTACGGTACTCAACATGTTATACCCAGTTTATGTAAATTTAATTTCAAGCCATTATAAAAGATGCACATATACAGAGAAGATTGAAGCTACAGCACAGAATACACAGTAAAACAAATGACAAGGAAGATCAAACCACAAATAAATATACAAAGATATTCCTGGTTACAATCTTCTGACCATGATATGAATAAAGAATACGAACATAATGTAATATATAATTAATGATCATGAAGAATGAAAGATGCAGAAAGCACAAAAGCAACCAATAATCACAGAAGCTGTCATTCCTCAGACGACCAGAGCAACCGGCCATGGTATCAACGCCGCTACCTTATACGTAAACATGCCTGTTAAAAATGTTGACAGTGACCATATATATTCCTGCTTTTAGTTTCCCCCTTCTAGCTGAATTTGGAGTGGCCCGCTCGCACAACCGCAGCAAACCAGAAGAGAAGAAGCAGAGCAAAGTATGCCGATACGACGAAAGCCACTGACCATGTATCTCCCTTCGACCGGTGGATTGCCAACACTGAATATCATGTTAACATGGCAAAACCGAGGTGTTGTGTATTTTAGGATATTTCGATGTTGCATACACTTTTAACTTTTAAAATTTATATATCTTCGTACACAATAAATAAGTTAGTTCCAAGCGCACAACCTATCGATTGTAGTATGTAGGCGTCGATTCGAAGGGAGCTAGCAAAATACTAATTTTTACTAAAGTAAACTACTTTTAAAACTAAACAATAAAAGTAAAAGGGGGGTTTCGTGTAATTTCGTTTTTCATTAAAAAAATTAAAGGTTCGTAGCAAAGCAATTAAAATTCGGATGTGATTCGAATTGGAGAAGTCTAGGAGATTTTGGCTCACAATTCCTTGGTTAATTTCCATGCTTAGAAAAATACTAGTTAAAATGTGGGGATGGAATGTTAAATATTTTTTCCTCTATTTCCATGGGACAGGACGCAATATGACTAAATTGAATGTATGTGACAAAATTTCACACTAATATGAATGAGAGCAGATTAAGTCTACTAGCAAATGAATAACACATTAATATTTTTTCATGGTCAAGGTTTATTAATCTTTAGGTTGATATCTGAAATATTGAGTTGCACATAAACACTTAAACATGGTTGCCTACTTAAAAATCAGAGCAGATATTTAATTCATGATTGTGCATAAATTAATACAACTTTGACTATTATTTAAAAAAAAAATAACCAAACATAACTTGCAATTATCTGCGGTGAGTTAATTAAAGGTCAATTCATTGATATCTAATTTGAATCACAATATTATAATTAAACTATTCAAAACACCTACAATTCCTACTACTAATGGAATGAAATGAAGATGAAACTTTTTTTTTCAGTCAGACTTGTGATCAGTACTGCATGTTATGTAAATTAAAATTTTGTATAGTTTCTTAGGAAACATGCATAACTACTTCAATTGAAAAAAATATACTTGGAATAACATGGTATAATATTCAGAATTCAAAACGTTGGAGCCTTAGTTAGTTTTCAATTAAATATGCCATTTTTTATTCCTTGTTTCCTTGGTCAAGACAAAAACAAAGAAAAAAAATATACAAGTTGTCAAAAAAATCCATCTAGGTTCATATAATAGTATATATCTCAATACCCTATACATTTTTGAACTAATAAATAAATATTTAAGATGTCAATGTTAAAGACCATCTAGATATTCTCGTAATACACGAAAATATATTCTTATAAGTAATATTTAATTGACGCAATGAACTTTTAATAACAAATGATTTCGATTTAATAATTAAATTTGTAAGTTTACACATAAGGAATATATTTTATTCTGTATCATATGCTGATCCAACTTGTTCCAGTAAGGTGCCTATAAATATATGTGTGGGCACCTCCATATGCATCAATAGGTTACATACAAAGAAAGATTAAGCATGAAGATCATGGCGATTACTCCTTTTGCAGTTCTTTGCTTCTCAGCATTAGTGTTGAGTGCACAAGGATATGCGTATGATTTCTTCTACTTCGTTCAACAGGTAAATTTATTAATGTGTTTCTCCATATATTCCTTTAATTAGTATTGTTTAGAAGCATATATAGTGCAAGGATACATCTAGCCTGGGTATGGGCTTTCTCTCTGTTTTTATTATATTTTCTGTAATTGGACCAGCTATGGGTTATGACTTATGTGCCTTCAAAAAACAATGGAAGCTGGTGGATTAGTAGGATTTGCTTTAACAAAAGAAAATGAATGTTGATTATTGACATATTCTGTGTACCCCAGAAAAATAACAAGTATTTTGTATGTACTGTGGAATGTTGGATATATAATTGGGGCAGTACCAGCCGATCTAAATGATTTGTACTGGTAGACGAAAAAATGCAAATTATGTGACTTAATGCTTGGTCACTACTTATAATTTATGAGGGACTAAATTAATATTGTTTTGATCATTTTTTGACTGAAAAGTGGCCTGGATCTTATTGTGCCACAAGCTCCGGTTGTTGTTATCCAACTTATGGAAAACCACCAGCTGACTTTGGTATTCATGGACTTTGGCCGAATTATAACAACGGTTCCTACCCGGCTTACTGCGATCCAAACAATCCTTTTGATGTATCCAAGGTAACTAATCTCGGATATTTAGTACATTTATATACCAAGTTGAATTTACATTTTGAATTTTCAGCAAATGAGCAAACAAATGAACTATTTCATTTTCAGCACCAAAGAACAAGCTATAACAGATCAAATTAGCTTTCAACTTACTTTATGCTGTAACAAATAATTAATTATTTCAAAACAACAAAATCATCAAAGAGAACACTGAATATAATAGTAATTTATTTGCAGATACAAGATTTAGTTACCGGCCTACGAACAAATTGGGCGTCACTTGCATGCCCGAGCAGCGATAGCACTCCATTTTGGCAGCACGAGTGGGAGAAGCACGGCACATGCTCTGAAACTGTGCTGGATGAGCACTCTTATTTTGAAGAGTCACTTAGTCTCAAGAGCACAACTAATGTTCTTTCATGCCTCAAATCTGCAAGTAATAAAAAACTTATCTTTTCATTTGGTAAAAAAAAATTCTTAACATGTTAGTCTATTTCAAAAAATTAAAAACCAAAATTGCACACATCCTTTTGGCAATAACAAAATTGTTAATTTCTTGACATGTATTTGACAGGTATTTTGCCGAACGGTGGATCTTATACTTTAACTAAAATTAAGAGTGCGATCACCTCATGTATTGGTCACACACCTTGGATCAAGTGCAACAAGGATGCATCGGGTCGCTACCAATTGTATGAGGTCTACATTTGTGTCGACCATTCTGGCACAACGTTGATAAATTGTCCTGTTTTTCCAACTGGTGCATGCGGTTCATCAATGATCTTCCCAACCTTCTAGTGCTTCTCGAACAAAGACTTGATATATTTCAATTTCTACTCCATTGACAGAACAATTTCATTGTTCTTTTCCTTGTTTCTCAAATGAATAAACACAGTTCCTCTGCCCTGTAATGGATGTAACCAATTTTATAATTTTTAATAAATGGAAATAATATATAATTATTCTTTTGTTGTTATGGTACCAAGATTGGTCTCCTGTATCAATGGGCTGCTCATTTTTTTTAAAATATTTTTAATGTAATTATTGCAAATGTATTCGTGGATTGTCTTTTTTGTAAACAAAAGTTTGTTAATGAAATGCCATGTATATAAAATTGGTACAAATCTTTTGCATGGAAATACAAAAGAAAAACAATAATAAGAAATAAACTTGGTGAAAGTTCTTTTTGTGCTAAGATGAATATTGTTTACAGAAATCTGTTTCATTTAGGGAAAAAAAGCATAGCTGAAACAAGTTCATCACAATGCTATATTTCACTCATTCATTTTAACTTTAAAATTTTCGTTCAACTCTCGTTTAATTGAGAGTTTTATTTTTCTTTAAATATATAAAATTTGTCCCTTTAAAATTTTATATATTCTGATAAAGGTTCAGATGATAAAGCATGCATGTAATCTTTCAACTTTGCTTGTTTTTTTAACGCTCAGATATTATAACTAAAGTAATTGGAAAATTTATAAATTTTACATATAAACATATAAATTATGAACTCAATGAAGTGGAATAGTTTCAACGGTATAAATTTGACCTTTAAAATCAATTGAATAGATTTTAAAATTAAACTCAACAAAAAAGTTTATAAACTTAAAAACATTCTAGTTCTACTCTTACGGTACTCAACATGTTATACCCAGTTTATGTAAATTTAATTTCAAGCCATTATAAAAGATGCACATATACAGAGAAGATTGAAGCTACAGCACAGAATACACAGTAAAACAAATGACAAGGAAGATCAAACCACAAATAAATATACAAAGATATTCCTGGTTACAATCTGAATGATATTCTGACCATGATATGCATAAAGAATACGAACATAATGTAATATATAATTAATGATCATGAAGAATGAAAGATGCAGAAAGCACAAAAGCAACCAATAATCACAGAAGCTGTCATTCCTCAGACGACCAGAGTAACCGGCCATGGTATCAACGCCGCTACCTTGTACGTAAACATGCCTGTTAAAAATGTTGACAGTGACCATATATATTCCTGCTTTTAGTTTCCCCCTTCTAACTGAATTTGGAGTGGCCCGCTCGCACAACCGCAGCAAACCATAAGAGAAGAAGCAGAGAAAAGTATGCCGATACGACGAAAGCCACTGACCATGTATCTCCCTTCGACCGGTGGATTGCCAACACTGAATATCATGTTAACATGGCAAAATCGAGGTGTTGTGTATTTTAGGATATTTCGATGTTGCATACACTTTTAACGTTTAAAATTTATATATCTTCGTACACAATAAATAAGTTAGTTGCAAGCGCACAACCTATCGATTGTAGTATGTAGGTGTCGATTCGAAGGGAGCTAGGAAAATACTAATTTTTACTAAAGTAAACTACTTTTAAAACTAAACAATAAAAGTAAAAGGGGGGTTTCGTGTAATTTCATTTTTCATTAAAGAATTAAAGGTTCGTAGCAAATCATTTAAAATTCGGATGTGATTCGAATTGGAGAAGTCTAGGAGCTTTTGGCTCACAATTCCTTGGTTAATTTCCATGCTTAGAAAAATACTAGTTAAAATGTGGGGATGGAATGTTAAATATTTTTTCCTCTATTTCCATGGGACAGGACGCAATATGACTAAATTTGAATGTATGTGACAAAATTTCACACTAATATGAATGAGAACAGATTAAGTCTACTAGCTAATGAATAACACATTAATATTTTTTCATGGTCAAGGTTTATTAATCTTTAGGTTGATATCTGAAATATTGAGTTGCACATATAAACACTTAAACATGGTTGCCTACTTAAAAATCAGAGCAGATATTTAATTCATGATTGTGCATAAATTAATACAACTTTGACTATTATTTAAAAAAAAAATCACCAAACATAACTTGCAATTATCCGCGGTGAGTTAATTAAAGGTCAATTCATTGATATCTAATTTGAATCACAATATTATAATTAAACTATTCAAAACACCTACAATTCCTACTACTAATGGAATGAAATGAAGATGAAAGTTTTTTTTTCAGTCAGACTTGTGATCAGTACTGCATGTTATGTTAATTAAAATTTTGTATAGTTTCTTAGGAAACATGCATAACTACTTCAATTGAAAAAAATATACTTGGAATAACATGGTATAATATTCAGAATTCAAAACGTTGGAGCCTTAGTTAGTTTTCAATTAAATATGCCATTTTTTATTCCTTGTTTCCTTGGTCAAGACAAAAACAAAGAAAAAAAATATACAAGTTGTCAAAAAAATCCATCTAGGTTCATATAATAGTATATATCTCAATACCCTATACATTTTTGAACTAATAAATAAATATTTAAGATGTCAATGTTAAAGACCATCTAGATATTCTCGTAATACACGAAAATATATTCTTATAAGTAATATTTAATTGACGCAATGAACTTTTAATAACAAATGATTTCGATTTTAATAATTAAATTTGTAAGTTTACACATAAGGAATATATTTTATTCTGTATCATATGCTGATCCAACTTGTTCCAGTAAGGTGCCTATAAATATATGTGTGGGCACCTCCATATGCATCAATAGGTTACATACAAAGAAAGATTAAGCATGAAGATCATGGCGATTACTCCTTTTGCAGTTCTTTGCTTCTCAGCATTAGTGTTGAGTGCACAAGGATATGCGTATGATTTCTTCTACTTCGTTCAACAGGTAAATTTATTAATGTGTTTCTCCATATATTCCTTTAATTAGTATTGTTTAGAAGCATATATAGTGCAAGGATACATCTAGCCTGGGTATGGGCTTTCTCTCTGTTTTTATTATATTTTATGTAATTGGACCAGCTATGGGTTATGACTTATGTGCCTTCAAAAAACAATGGAAGCTGGTGGATTAGTAGGATTTGCTTTAACAAAAGAAAATGAATGTTGATTATTGACATATTCTGTGTACCCCAGAAAAATAACAAGTATTTTGTATGTACTGTGGAATGTTGGATATATAATTGGGGCAGTACCAGCCGAGCTAAATGATTTTTACTGGTAGACGAAAAAATGCAAATTATGTGACTTAATTGTTGGTCAGTACTTATAATTTATGAGGGACTAAATTAATATTGTTTTGATCATTTTTTGACTGAAAAGTGGCCTGGATCTTATTGTGCCACAAGCTCCGGTTGTTGTTATCCAACTTATGGAAAACCACCAGCTGACTTTGGTATTCATGGACTTTGGCCGAATTATAACAACGGTTCCTACCCGGCTTACTGCGATCCAAACAATCCTTTTGATGTATCCAAGGTAACTGATCTCAGATATTTAGTACATTTATATACCAAGTTGAATTTACATTTTGAATTTTCAGCAAATGAGCAAACAAATGAACTATTTCATTTTCAGCACCAAAGAACAAGCTATAACAGATCAAATTAGCTTTCAACTTACTTTATGCTGTAACAAATAATTAATTATTTCAAAACAACAAAATCATCAAAGAGAACACTGAATATAATAGTAATTTATTTGCAGATACAAGATTTAGTTACCGGCCTACGAACAAATTGGGCGTCACTTGCATGCCCGAGCAGCGATAGCACTCCATTTTGGCTGCACGAGTGGGAGAAGCACGGCACATGCTCTGAAACTGTGCTGGATGAGCACTCTTATTTTGAAGAGTCACTTAGTCTCAAGAGCACAACTAATGTTCTTTCATGCCTCAAATCTGCAAGTAATAAAAAACTTATCTTTTCATTTGGTAAAAAAAAAAATTCTTAACATGTTAGTCTATTTCAAAAAATTAAAAACCAAAATTGCACACATCCTTTTGACAATAACAAAATTGTTAATTTCTTGACATGTATTTGACAGGTATTTTGCCGAACGGTGGATCTTATACTTTAACTAAAATTAAGAGTGCGATCACCTCATGTATTGGTCACACACCGTGGATCAAGTGCAACAAGGATGCATCGGGTCGCTACCAATTGTATGAGGTCTACATTTGTGTCGACCATTCTGGCACAACGTTGATAAATTGTCCTGTTTTTCCAACTGGTGCATGCGGTTCATCAATGATCTTCCCAACGTTCTAGTGCTTCTCGAACAAAGACATGATATATTTCGTTTTCTACTCCATTGACAGAACAATTCCATTGTTCTTTCCCTTGTTTCTCAAATGAATAAACACAGTTCCTCTGCCCTGTAATGAATGTAACCAATTTTATAATTTTTAATAAATGGAAATAATATAGAATTATTCTTTTGTTGTTATTGTACCAAGATTGGTCTCCTGTATCAACGGGCTGCTCATTTTTTTAAAATATTTTTAATGTAATTATTCCAAATGTATTCGTGGATTGTCTTTTTTGTAAACAAAAGTTTGTTAATGAAATGCCATATAAAATTGGTACGAATCTTTTGCATGGAAATACAAAAGAAAAACAATAATAAGAAATAAACTTGGTGAAAGTTCTTTTTGTGCTAAGATGAATATTGTTTACAGAAATCTGTTTCATTTCGGAAAAAAAAAGCATAGCTGAAACAAGTTCATCACAATTTCCACGGTTTGGATTGTCAATCAAATGATGTATGTGCACGTCTCTTCATTAGCTAGCACGATGAAGGTTTATGTTCCATGTACATGTGTATAGGATGTGATAAATTTGTACATCAATATGTAATGTTATGTATATTGTCAAGTGTCAATAATTTTTAGTAGTGCGATAAATATGTTTATGCGTTTGTTATAAATATAACTTACGCTATACCATTTTTAATTTCAACTATTAAAAAAAATTAATGTTAAATTTGCTCGTTAATTAATTGTTTCTATTTCAATAAATAACTCAATTGGACTGCACACGAAACATTTTCTGTAGTTCATTCTACAATGAATTTACTAGAAAATTTAACAAATACACGCATTAATTTATAATTTGTATTTGTAATATAAAATTCTCGAAATATACGTACAACCAATTAATCAAAATATACAGTTAACCATTAACGTATTACTACATACTAATTTCAATATACATTCCAATAAATATAATAATAAAATACGAACTACCAAAGAAATAAAATGTTATAAAATATTTTTTTTTATATCATATCTTAAATGTTAACATAATGCATTGCTATTTTTTTATAACTAGATTCAACTATTTTTTATAACTAATTCATCTATTTTTGTAAAACTAAATTCTCCACAACAGACTTGGAGGGATCTAGCTGTCTCGGCCATATTAACAGAGCAGATTCAAGCTAAGACAGCTCAGATCCTTTATAATAAAATGAGGCAAACAATAGGTTGGAAGTTACACTTGGTTAAAATTGCTCTGTTAAAACACTAACCTCTGTTCCATTTTCCCGGGTGCGTATCCTCTGAGATATCTCATATCTTGCGAGAACGACGTGTCCGGTGCCTATCGGGGTTTAGCGCAGGGGCAGCATTATTTAAGCTTTGAGATTCGTGCATTACGCATTTGAAGGGTTTAGATTATTCCAAAAAATCACGCAAATATATGAGATATCTCAGAGGATACGAATTCCATTTCCCCCCATTGTGCCTCTGAAATTTTTCGGCCCCCGCCCAAACCAGCCTCAATTACCCTAATGCCGACCCCTTTTCCCTCATTCCCCTCATTCCTTACCCTAATGCCACCCTCTTTTCGCTCATTCCCCACATTCCTCCCTGAGAAAACCCTTCCGTCCTTTACTTCAATGGCGCCCAGCGGCAATTTATTTACACTAATTTGACTGGTCTGAGCCCTCCACTGAAACCGATTGACACTTCTCGGAGGCAGTTAAGAAGCTTATCAGCTAGATTTGGCAAACCTACCTCCAAACGGGAGTGATTAATGAAAGCTTTGGTAAATATGTACTTTTTTTTTTCTTTATTTTAGTCATCTCACCTCTAGCCGCTCTTACATTCTGTTCTGTAACGAATCTTTGTGAAGAATCTCGGTTATTAAGAGACTTTTTCTGCAAAATCAAAATTTCTCTTTGTACAAATTAAGTTGTTTGTAAATGATTGTTTGTATGTTGTCAGTTGCACTGAGGATGGTGGATTTTATTGAATACATTACTACATTAAAGGTGTTTGACGAAATGCTCAAACCAAAATTAGATTGCTATACTGAGGGTAGTGGAGTTGTCAATGATTGTGTTTGTATCAAGGGTTTTATGATTGCCATTATCAATGACCAAGCATACCAAATTGGAGAAATTAGTTAATAATAGAGGCTTGGTGGAACATGAACACTTTATCTCATACAGCCTAAACCACTAATTTCAATATAAAACACTTGATAGAAAAAAAACTGTAAGTTATGTGACAATATTCAGCTAAAAGCTTTTTATTTTGCTAATTAATATCATTATTTCAGTTTTGATATGCTGCATATGGGGATGCACGAATATAACACATGTTTGTTTGGTTGTTAGGACATCAAATATGGCACCCCGAAAAACCCAGACCTCAAGAGCAACGGCAGTCAAATACACTAGGACCAACTCCTGACTGGACAAAAGACCAACAACTCCTGACTGGAGGGACTTCAAATGCTACACCGCAAGGGGAAGTTACCTTATCACAATCACCAAAGGAAAAGGGACGAGGCCCTGGAAAGGTAGTAGACTCGACATATGTCATAGCAGACCGACCAGTGATATGGCCGGTTAGGGATCACGAGTTCACCTACGAAGTAGACCCGCAACAGATAGTGAAATCAATAACTAGGTTGGCGCTTAACTACATGCCTTTACCATTAAGATCCTTTCATAGCTTTTGATCTACAAACAAAAAATGCAGTCGAGAAGGCGTTCTTGGTAACATCTTCCCTGATCTTTTTCCCTAACCTAATGTGATTCATCATGATCATATATGAAATAATTGAGAACCTTTATTGATAATGAACTGATCTGTGCTTTATAATTGAGAACTGATATGTGATTTACCATGAGAACCTTGTTTGTGTATGAAATGATCTAATCCGTGCTTTACAAATGACAACCTTGATTGATAATGAACTGATCATATACCTATACCTGATTGACAATGAACTTATCTGAACTGATCATATACCTATAGCTGATCGTATACCTACTCATTGTACCTACTCATTGTTTGTTAAATTTCAGTACCTATACATGATCATATACCTATACCTATACCTATACCTGATCATATACCTACTCATTGTACCTACACCTGATCAGAGACCTGTACCTATACCTGATTGACAATGAACTGATCTGAACTGATCATATACCTATACCTACTCATTGTACCTACTCATTGACAATGAACTGATCTGAACTAATCATTTACCTACTCATTGTTTGTTAAATTTTAGTACCTATACCTGATTGACAATGTACTGATCTAAACTGAACTGATATGTTAAATTTTAGCTAACAACCAATTGCTAAGACGGCCCTATTCATTGTTTGTCAATCGATGATTCCCAACCCACCTTGTCTTTTACTTATACAAACCTTTTGCCAACTAATTAGGGAATGTTTAATACCAACAAAACTACGTCTATACTATAGGAAGCGTCTTATCAACTTATCATATCAATTTTGCATTAGTACCTATGATTGAACGTATGACCACATATTATGCAATCTTCGATGAAGCTCTTTATTTTCTTTTCTATAGGAAAGGTTTACATACCGGGAAGGGGAAGATCCTGACCGTTGTCGGGAAGTCCTGGATGCCATAATTGGCAAACGATATAGTGAGGAGATGAATGTAGCAAGGGACAAATGCTTCAAAGCATTTGGTCGGGACATAGAAAAATGGAAGGGCATGGTGCCACACTGGTGTCTTAACGCAAAATACTGGCATGATCTCTGTGACATCTTTTACACAGATGAGTGGCAAGGTTTGAGTCATAAAAACAAGTCAAACCGTACCACCTCCGGATTTACAGTCTCGCACTACGGAGGATCGACAAGCATACACCAGCATCAAAAAAAAACTTTTAAGCTATATGACTTTTGTGTTCCTAAATTACCTTCAACCACAAATAACTCAATCATCTGACATTTGTGCCTTCTTGTTTATTTCTTTCTATATGGAGAAAAATTTGTTGAATGGGACTGAGCCAACAAAGGAGCAACTTTATCTCCACACCCATTGTAAACTCCCAAGTGGCAAATCACCTGTGGTGGCCCAAATAGAGGCTTCCATATATGAGGGGACAAACCCATCAACTGAGGGGACTAGCATTACTCACGATGGTGATAGTAATGGCCTCGTGAACCTTGGCTCTGAGGGGACTACCATACCGAACAATCCTTTTGATATCAACTCTTTCCAATTCACCAACAAGCGAGCACAAGATGTCTATGTAAGTACTTATTTCTCTCCAAATCACCAATGTGTCTATCTTTTAAAGAGTTAATCATATTTGATAAAACTATTTAAGATCGAGAAAAGATTTAAGTTTGAAAGGATGACACATACCTACCTTCAAACTGATCTGATACTATGAGACAAAAGAATTAACACGAGTAAATTGTTTACTGGATCGTGATATTGTACTGTACAAGATCATCTGTGTCAATTGGGTAGTCATAATGTATTATGCCAGATGCCGCTTATGATTTATAGAAATTAAATGGAGTTTTAATTCTATTACCAACATAACACAGATCCTATCGGGTCACACCAATAGGAAAGTAATTAGAGAAATTTTATGATTAATTATAAAGTGTTATAATTAATAATAAATAAATGTCATGGACATGACAAGCTTAAACTAGATTAAATTTATAACGTGTATGACACGTCGTATAAATTTATCGCAATCGCAAGAAATATAATTATTCAGATCAATTATATATATATATTATATGGATTATAAATATTAATTATGAATTAATATTTTCGGCCGAAGCCCATTTTAATTTGGGCCTAAATTAAATTTAGAATTTAATTATAAAAGCCCAAATTGATCATTTGAATTTTGGGCCAAGGACAATTTGGTAAATTCACCCAAAACCAAATTTGAGATGGTAATTTTTCTATTTGGACCGACCTTGATGCCTTATAAATAGGGTGGAGGGGTGAGAGAAAATGAGAATTCAATCCAAGTTCAAATCAGAATTCGATTCGATTCGAACGATAATTTTCTCTCCCAAATAGTGTTTTGTAGAAAATTTGGTAATCCATATATATATATATATTCTTGCGAGAATAAAATAGTTAGTTGTCTTTCATGTTCTACTAGTTGTCTTACATTTACTACTCATTGTATTTCATTTACAATTGGTTGTATTTCATCTTTTTGTAGATGTGTTTCATATTCTTATAATTGACTTTCATCTTGTAATGGTTGTATTTCATGTTCTACTGGTTGTCTTTCAGCTTTTTCTTGTTGTATTTCCTCTTCTACTAGTTGTTTTTCGTCTACTTATAGTTGTTTTTCATCTTCTTCTGGTTGTCTTCCATGTTTTACTGGTTGTCTATCATTTTCTTCTAGTTGTCTTTCATCTTCTACTAGTTGTTTTTCATCTTCTTTTGGTTGTCTTTCATCATCTTCTATTTGTCTTTCACCTTGTACTGGTTGTGTTTCATGTTCTACTAGTTCTCTTTCTTCCTGTACTGGTTGCATTTCATCTTCTTCTAGTTGTATTTCATCTTCTACTCGTTGTTTTTCATCTTCTTCTAGTTGTCTTCCATCATGTATTGGTTGTATTTTATGTTCTACAGGTTGTGTTTTATCTATTACTGGTTGTATTTCATCTACAAGTTGTTTTTCATCTTCTTCTGGTTGTCTTTCATCATATACTGGTTGTGTTTCATGTGTTATTAGTTGTCTTTCATGTTAAACTGGTTTTCATTCATCTATTACTGGTTATATTTCATCATCTTCTAGTTGTGTTTCATCTTACTCTAGTTGTCTTTCATGTTCTAGTAGTTGTCTTTCATCATCTTCTTTTTTCTTTTCATCTTGTACAGGTTGACTTTCATGTTCTTCTTGTTGTCGTTCATCTTCTTCTAATTGTCTTTCATCTTCTACTAGTTGTTTTTCATTTCCTTCTAGTTGTCTTTCATCTTGTACTTGTTGTCTTTCATTTTGTATTGGTTGTCTTTGATCTTCTACTGGTTGTCTTTCATCTTCTACTCGTTATTTTTAATTTTTTTCTAGTCATTATTTTTAATTTTCTTCTAGTTGTCTTTAATGTTCTACTGGTTGTCTTTCATCTACTATTGGTTGTATTTCATATTCTTCTAGTTGTCTTTCATCATCTTCTAGTTGTGTTTTATCTTTTTGTAGTTGTCTATCATCTTGATCTGGTTGTCTTTCATGTTCTATTGGTTGTCTTTCATCTTGTACTGGTTGTCTTTCATGCTCTACTTGTTGTCTTTCATCTTCTTCTAGTTGTCTTTCATGCTCTACGGGTTTTCTTTCTTATTCTATGACTTGTCTTTCATGTTCTACTTGTTGTCTTTCATCTTCTTCTAGTTGTTTGTCATCTTCTACTAGTTATCTTTCATCTTTTTCTAGTTGTCTTTAATCTTGTACTGGTTGTTTTTCATCTTGGATTTGTTGTCTTTCATGTTCATCTGTTGTCTTTAATGTTCAAGTGGTTGCCTTTCATCTAAAACTGGTTGTATTTCATCTTCTTATAGTTGTATTTCACCTTCTTCTAGTAGTCTTTCATTTTGTACTTGTTGTCCTTCAGGTTCTACTGGTTGTCTTTCATCTAGTACTAGTTGGTTGTATTTCATCTTCTTCTAGTTGTCTTTCATCTACTACTGGTTGGTTGTATTTCATCTTCTTTTAGTTGTCTTTCATCTTGTACTGGTCATTTTTCATATTCTACTGGTTGTCTTTCATTTTCTTCTAGTTGTTTTTCATCTTCTTCTATTTGTCTTTCAAGTTGTATTGGTTGTATTTTGTGTTCTACTAGTTATCTTTCATGTTCTACTGGTTGTATTTCATCTACTACTTGTTTTATTTCATCTACTTCTAGTTGTATTTTCTCCTCTACTAATTGTGTTTCATCTTCTTTTAGTTGTCTTTGTTGTTCTACTAGTTGTCTTTTCATATTTTTCTTTTTGTCTTTCATCTTGTACTGGTTGATTTTTATGTTCTTCTGGTTGTCTTTTCATCTTCTACAAGTTGTTTTCTATCTTCTTCTAATTGCCTTTCATGTGTTATTGGTTGTCTTTCATGTGTTATTAGTTGTCTTTCATGTTCTACTTGTTGTCTTTCATCTACTACTGGTTGTATTTCATCTAATTCTAGTTGTATTTCATCATCTTCTAGTTGTCTTTCATCATCTTCTTTTTGTCATTCATCTTGCACTTGTTGGATTTCATGTTCTAACTGAGATCGGATCACATGAAATCAACAGTTATGTCTATCTCCATTATCGGATCTAGATAATTGTACCCTAATTCTAATAGGTCAACTTTATACACCTAAACACTATGGTGTGACCATCACCATACGAACGAGATTAGCACGCACCAAATTAAGATATAAATACAAAGAATAAATTGAAGTAGAATTATGATCAAACACAAATGATAAATAAAATGAAACTACTAGATTAAACTCATAAGAATTCAAGATTACAAGCCTTCATTCTAGAAATTTGTTGTTTAGCCTCTCATTGCGATATCAACAATGAAATCAAATACAAGAGACATGATAAAGGAGTAAAGATGAGAGATATGGAAGAAATACACCTAGAGAGTCTCTCTTGATCTTCCACACATCGTCTCTATCTCTTGGCCTTATTTTAACCCTAACTATAATGGAGTTTTTATTATATTTCTAAATGGCTCCCTTAATAAAACCCTAGGTCTAGCTTATTTATAGTCTACTAAGATATATACTCCTGTCAAGATAGAGAGATGAGTTGTAATTCGTCCATCATGTGTTAGTGGGCTTAGTAGAACTTGGCTACCAAGTTTACTGCTGTAACTGTTGTTTGTCAGTTATCGCATACGGCTGAGAGGGTTACATGCGGTTGGACATACATCCGCATGGAATTCATGCGATGTGTTATTCTTCTCTATTGCAGTGCACCTTTTATGTGTTTGGCAGCTTCCACTTGCATGCGGATGGATGGACAACCGCATGGCTGGGACATGTGTCAAGAATGCTTCGTTTTATGCCTATTTTAGCCCTAAAAAAATCAGAAATATGCAATTCTACAAAATCAAGTGAAAATGGCAAAAGTAATCTGATTCGACCTATCTTGGACATTTGTAATTCGATATTTGGCAATATTTTAGGTTAAGTGATAGGAAAAATCACTACTTATTTTAGCCCTATCACACCCCCATGCTTAAACCTTTGTTCGTCTCGAACAAATAATATGAGGATTTTGTTCGTCCCCAAATAAAATACGAAGATTCGCTCTCGGGTTATGATTGAGTTGGTCACGAATGTGAAAGATTTGATCATCCCCGAGCAAATCTAAACAATTTGTTGCCGGGTCATGATACTCATAAGGTTATGGGCTGGTTTGAACACTTAAAAATTTACTAGCAAACTACAAGACTTTATTAAATTGTTTTGGATCTGGATTTACCATGAAATTGTCTACTCAAATTCTAATTTTTGTACTTGATGATTTTCTAATTAGAAGAATACGTTTTCATAACACTTTTGATTTTATTTGGAATACTTTAATTAATATGTCTTAAAAAATAAGACAAAAACATACTTAGAGATCACAAAGTATCTCATCCTTCCCCTAATTTATAAAATAATCTCTTCTTCGACCAAACCCTAGAGAGTTTGGGACAAAACTAGTCAACTACGCATGTTAGTAAGATGTATAAAAAGGCTAAATAAAATAAAGTAAATAAGATAAGGTAATATATACAGAAAAGTATGGGAGGTCTATCGAGCCTATTGACAACTAGTTTTACATAGGCGCTCGTACTCATTTTTCTACCTCCATCTTTTGATTTGTTTGGGAGATATTTCGAGCCTATTGACATCAAGTCTTGTGTAGGGGGGCGTACTCATTTTTTTATCTCCATTTTTTTATTCATATTTGTTTTTATATTTTTCTAATTTTTTATTTTTGTATTTTTCTGATTTTTTTTTGTATTTTTCTCTTTTTCTGATTTTTTGTACTTTTTCTGTTTATTTTTGAAAAAGATAAAAAACTGAAAGTAAAAACATTTTACATCTACTATGAATACACGCAATTTAAAGATACGGATACCTTCAAATTATTATTGGACTTCATGATTAAACCAAAACATATAGCGAAAATCACTATTTTTTCTTCCGGAAAATGGCGAAAAGCAAATGCAAAGTAGTCATTTTTCCGATTTATTTACCGCAAACGTGTTTTTAGGTCTTTTTGGCAGGTTTTTGAGAAAGTTGTGTATTTAGACAAAAACAAAGCAAAAGTGTCGTATTTAGGCGATTTCTGAATAAGGCATCAAAATGGGACATTACATGGAGCATGCAACACCTCACACGAAGTGCATAACATGCGAAATGGCAAAAATACAAGAAAATTCGCTAAGTCAGTATGTTGGGTTCTTATGGTACTTAAGGCAGCGGAATTTCAAAATTTTGACAAGAAAAGTACCAAAAGATATCATCATGTGTGACTGAAATCAAATCAAAATCTATTTCCAAATCAATAAGCATCATACCTTTAGTTTCTTGTCTCTGACAAGAAAGGAAGGTCCTTGAGATGTAGAGTTGTAGCCTCCACCTTCTTGTTGATGCTAATGGTGGTTGATGCCTTGAAGCGCCTTGGTGGTTGATGTGTGCGTGACTTAGAACGCCTTGCACCAAGATGAGACTCCAAAGTAGAAGTCCTCCACGGTATCCACCAAGAAATTAATTATAAACCAAAGTTTCCTCTTGCTAGAGAGTACTAACTTGGTTGCTCCTTAATCCCTATCCTCCAAGAGAACTAGATCTTGAACTTTTAGGGTTTGTGGGTTCTCAACACATAAGAGATGAAACAAGAGAGAGAGTTTTGGCAAAACTTCAACTCTCAAAAACGAATTGCTCTCAAAAGGAATGAGAGGGAGAATATATATAGCAAACAAGGAATGTGAATTATGTTCCCAAAGTTAAACCCACGTTCTACCACAAAAGGAGAATATACGATGTCCGTTTTTAATCACGATCTAATTCGAATTAGATTCTGTCACAAAAGGAGAAGTTATAGATCTTTCTTTTACCTTTCCATCCATATATTATACGCCAAAACGGACATCGTATGAGGGAGTTATGGTCCAAATACGAAACATGCACAGCAGTTACAGAACATGGCGGTTCAAATTAACCACCACGTTCTATCACATTTTTGACCATGATCTGTTTCTAATTTGGCTTTCCTCTAGAGAGGCAAAGTTCTATATATTTCTTTTACCTTTTCATAAATATATATAATGTTAAAAACAGATTTATTATGAAAGAGATATGGTCAAAATAAGAAATGCTGCGCAGCAGTTATCAGAAAACGTGGTAAACTGTTTTGGGTGAACTTTTAATTAAGGAAACAATTCATAAAATAAACATGGGCCATAATTAACAACAACCATTAGGCTTTGTTTATTGGGCCAAGTTTTATTTTTTCTTGTTTGAAATAATCAAATACAATTAATCTAATTAATTGTAGTGTCATATATAATTATCTCAAATAATTATCTTTCTCATAGTTTGATGGAGAAACCAATTTATTTGTCATGTCATATATGTCAAATAAATTAAGGAGCATTTCTAATTCATTTCTTATTGGTGTGACCCTGTGAGATCTATGTCACATGGCAATGGAATTTGAAACTCCTTTCGATTCCACGGCACCTAGCAATATGCATTGTAGTTACCCAAATGACACAGATGAATAGTACCATACTGTGTCACAATCCCTAAGCAACAATTGCCTCGTGTCAATTCCATGTCTCATGATATCATGAATAGATCCAAGGTAGGAACGTGTCATCCTTGCAAATCTACTCGTTTCTTGATTCCGAAATAATTCAGTAATTATGATTAACTCCTTAATCATATGTGCACATACTTGTATTATTTCATCAAGGGGCCCAGTGATATCATCACTCATTTACATGAGGGACATTGGTATTCTTGATAATTACTATCTCTCCACATGAGAGACACATACTGAGATAGAATCTGTATGACTGTCAGTTACTGACAGCGTTGGATAATACCCACGAATATATATTCTCATGTGAGAGAAACAATTATCTCATACCTTAGAATTCCAGACACAAATAAAATATTAATGACACAAACACAATCCATATTAAATGTTTTATTTTGGTCACATCCAATCCCCTGATCTCCATCAGGTATCCATTTGATTAGATTGACAACCCCTTGTCACATGATCTGCAGAACATGATCATCATCTAATCCAAATGCTAATCTTATACTGGTAATTAATGTTCCTTGTTAATTACCAAGACTAGGGACACTTTAGAGTATTTATTAACTCCTTTATAGAGTTCCACAATTCCAAGTCCTCAACTTGAATGATCAGTAATAAAATACTCAAGGAACAAAATGATAAACAAATCATTCAATTACATAAACAAAACTTAGAAAACAATCATCCTATGATTGGCTTCTAGATCACAACACTAACACAGGAAGCCCTGCGGCATACTCTGAGAACGCACGATTCGTGGACTGTCATAAAAATAGGCTTCTCTTATTGGCCTTGTACTGGTAAAATGATTTCCTGATGGGCCTTATAGAAGGTCGCATTTTCTTAAGAGCCAAACTATTTTTGGCTTCATCTATCCAATCATGGGTAGACCCCACGTCCCCCACTACTTTCACTACTCCACCTCTCATTTAGGAATGCTATAAATACCCCTCTTGTAAGAGAAGAATGTTATGTTAGGTTAGAGAGTTACTTAGAGAGAGGAGGGTAGCCATTAGAAGCCAAGCAAGAGAAGAAGGCGTCATCTAAGGAGGCAGAGGTTCTACCATCTTCAATTGGGTTGTAATTTATGTTCTCTTTATTTTATTCATTTTATTTTGCCATGGTCATGAGAAGCTAAACTTCTCATCTCTAGGGTGAGGGTTGTACTTGAATTATTAATTATGTTTTAGTATATGTTTATGTTTTGTTTATGATGTGGTTTGAGTTTTCATTTGCACTTTAAATTCATTTTTATTGTATCCTTGCATACATAGTTTTGTCTATTATATGCCAATGATCTCCACATACTAATAGGTGTTAAGTCGTTGCATCCTTGTGTGAGAAAGATAATGTATGTAAGTACTCCAAACACTTCGGCTAACGAAGCTTGGCAGCAGTTCAAAGACTAGGGTTAGAACCCAGTGGGCTCCCTTAGCAGGATAACATAAATCATACTTTAAATAACATTAGAAGACACTTAGATTAAGTAGGGTCTTTGGGATATTTCAACTACGGAGTAGTATAGGGAAAGAATATAATTGTGTACCTAAAATACTTTAGTCTTGGTAGCCCAAAAGCCGATCGCAGGATCGAAAAACCTTTCAAATCGCATAAACAAAAACCCAGCACGCCCTGCGGGTAATGACAGTGCCACATGCGGGGTAGCTGTGGGGCAATCCATGACGCATGCGACGGTGACAGTGCCGCATGCGATATAGAAATACGTCGAAACTTGTACTTACATGATTAAGAAGGACATGAAACCTGAACCCTAGAGGCTCTCTATCTAATGTTTAACCTTTACCAGCTATAATACCTTGATTGCATTTATCACCACCACCTCAAACATCAAAAATCGGATAACCTAGACTAGTGAAAATTATTTAAAATCTAATACACTATCTCTGTGGATCGACACCCCAATCATACTATACGGTAGGATCATATGCTTGTGATCTGAACGTAAGTAGAAATTAGGATTTATAAATCTTTAAAAGTAGTAGTTCATTTTAAACTCATCACTTCGCCAAATTATCGAGGTTAAAATTTAAAGAAAAGGAATTTTTTAAAATATTACAATTTATCATCTAAGGAAAATTAATCAAAATACCCGTTTTAAATAATATGTCATTAGTCTAATATTTTATCTAACTTTAAAAATCATAAAAGTGTCTTGGAGACTATCTGATAAGCTATTTTTATATACACCTTAGGATAGGGTTTGACCTCCAAAATTGTGTCAAATTCCTTCTTTTTAGCTTAGTTTAGTATAGAATACATCCAAGAACCAAGTTATTGCCTTCGTCTTGTTTGAATTGCAGAAATCGAGCAAACAAAGACTAATCGTTACCAACGATTGATAATCGTTGTAACGATTAAGGGCAAACTACTTGTTCCAAGCTGCCACTACAAATTCGATGTTGAAACATAGAGTAATCGTTACCAACGATTGATAATCATTGTAACGATTAGGGGCAGACTACTTGTTCCAAGATTCACTAAAATTTCGATGAGCAAACAGAGCGTAATCGTTACCAACGATTGATAATCGTTGGTAACGATTGACAACTTCCACCGCCTTCTAATTTTGGACAGCTCACACGAGCTCCACATGACAGGACGCACCAGCCTGGAAAAATGCTAAATATGGAAGTTAGTGGGCTGAGTGGGCGCCAAAAACAGAATGACTAAGTTAGTGGGCTTAGTGGGCGCCGAAAATAGAACAACTTGATCCCCAAGTTCAGAAAATGCTATATAAGGTTCAGGAGATCACAGGAGAAATGATCACTGCTCATCAGTGCTTATCATTGCTCAATTGAAGTCATTATATTCCACTTTTCAGCGGTGATCAAAGTTGCGATAAATTTTGAAGGAAGAGAAGGAAGAAATCGAGATTTTGCTTGAGCGACTTGAGAAGAACTTGGGCAGGAACTAGGAGATTGGTTGTATTTTTTTCTCTTACGTATTTTCTCAATTTTTACCATGTTTATCTTGTATTTTCTTGTGGATTAAATCACCCTTGAGAGGCTAGATTTCCTCTGTAGGCGCTTAGGCGTAAACATGAACTTGCGTTAATTTCTAGTTTGTTTGATTCTCTCTTTATGATGATTGGTTGCTTACATGTTTATTCTTGTTGATTGATAAGTTTACACTAATTGCATAATCTGTGTACTTGATAGATAGTATCCCGTTTAGGTTTTACAACTTGAATTGCTAAGGATTAATTGATTGGCGGTACCTTACTATGTGATTGAACTACTTTACGGTTTAAGATTAGCAACACACCATTCTAATCTTTATCCGGAACCACAGAAATTAATGGTTAGGTTAGGGTGAAGTACTTAATTGTGAAGCCTAAAACCTAATTGGGAACCCTAGATTAGATTAGACATTGATATATTATTTTGTGTGCATATAATGTTAAATATCCCTATTAAGATCGTGACAGCCCTAAAACTAGACGAACGTTAACTCATCGCACCAAATTAGTTGTATCAATACTTAGTTGAAATAGGCTAACACGCGCTTAAATCTAGGTAGCTAGGGTGAAGTACTTAATCATGAAATTCGAATTATCTAAACACATCATAAGGTTAGAAACCCCATCAAATTAAACATGAATTTAGAGATCAAACAAATGAGAAATTAACCAAGGAATTGTGAGCCAAAAGCCCCTAGACTTCTCCAATTCGAATCACATCCGAATTTTAATTGCTACTTGGCTGAAAACCCAATAGCTCTATTTATAGTGGCAGCTTCGGAATGAGTAATCTGCCACTAATCATTACCAACGATTATATAATCGTTACAACAGATAGTACATTTCTGTGGAATTAGGGTTTCAGCCCTAATTTTTTTTTCTGTGAGACTTTTATAATCGTTGGCAACGATTACTCTCTGGAAGATTAGAGTTTTAGTCTTGAAATGTTTTTTTGTGTAGCTTTTGTAATCGTTGGTAACGATTAATCCATGTTTCAACATCAAATTTACTTACCAAGTTCATAATTTTTACAATTTAAATTCTTGATAAATATCTTGATGATTTCTTCGGTTCAACTAATTCATATTGCAATTCCAATTGTCTTGAACCTACAGAATATCTTAACTCCAAAAAATTATTAAATTCAATTGTTATATATTTTGCAAATTAGTCAAATAGTATAATAAGAGTATTGCTTGTAACAACACATTATAAACTGATACAAAATCCTTAGGCCCAAAATCATTCAACTAAAATATTTGCTCTTGACAATTTAGATGGGCCAGCCCGCAATAGAAAAAATAATATTTTTTTTTCTTATGTAAGATATCGTGGCAGTTGGAAGCAATTCAAATATTCAATGGTTAATTCAAACTATTAACAAATTAAACCGAACTAGTTTGAACTGTATCAAATCAAATTTAAACTCTTCTTTTCAGTTCCAAACTATGCTTCAGTATTGAACTAGTTTAATTCGAAATTACACAAACTCGAACTAGAGTGAACTAGAGTAAGTTTTTTATTTGGTTTGATTCCTTTGCAGCCCTAAGCGCAAGTACCAAGTGCCAACAAAAGTTTAAGATTGTAATGCCAAAGTTTTCACAGTGTTACACTTGTCTGAAACAGGCTTTTCGGGCCTAATTTTGGTAGGTAGTCCAACTCCGATAATAAAGCCCACTGAAACAGAATTGGACTGGGCCTCACGAACGAAATCTTTGATTAACTGATGCAGATTGGAAGTGCACTTCACTGTTTTCACATAATATTGATTTGTTGGCTAATAAAATCTTACTTCATTTGCATCTTTTATTTATTAGGAGTTGTAGGTAACTCGATTAAGTTCTTGACAGAAGCCGTGAAACGGAACTAGTACACTATCAAAAGCATCAGCGCAAGTATTAAAATTACGCTCAAATTTCCAAAGTGAAATCTCAACATATATAAACGGACTTCCAATAAAAAATAATATAGCTTGCATTTCCTTCGAAAAAGCATGAAAATGCATCTACAACATGAAACGAAAAAAAAAAAGAGGAAGAGAAGGTATGCAACATCCGTTACATCCCTTAACAGGCTTTTTAATAAGCCACATTCATCTTCCTCCTCGCTCCCAACAAAAAAAAAATATGAAAATTTCAACCCAACCCCCTCGTTTATCTTGAAAAAATAAAATCACAATAAAATACAAAGAATGAAAGCAAAAATTGACAACATAAATTACACAATCATAATACCACCAGCCAACAAATTAATCACATAGGACCTCAATTGAAAAGTTGTCGATGTGTCATGAAGTGGAGCGCAATGCAGTGGCATCCTCGCAACTGAAAAGATCTCTCTCAAAAAGCGAAGAAGGATCTCCAGACAATTGTGACTCCATGTTCTTCTTGAGGCTTTGCTCTTCATAAATTTGCCTGAGCCTCTGTACTTCCTTCTTGAGTGCCTCTTGGTGAGCTGCATATATAATGAGTTCTTACTGTTAATACAATCAATATAGAGAAACATGTATCACATTTTTCTAGAGTAACTGTTTAAATATGCTTCTTAAGTGTCTCTCTAACGCTACTGTAGAAACTATAGCAACTATTTAATTATGCTTGCTATGTATGTGCCGGGCTAAACAACTACACAGACAAATTGGGCTCAGAAACAGACCGTAAATACAACACTACATAGTAAGCTACCAAATGGGCTGGGTTGGGCCCTGCATTTGTTATGATATCAAATTATTAGCTGTATCAAGAGATAGCACTCTCCATATATAAATTATATTTGAGGACTTTAAGCTTGAGCATATACCATCTCTGAAGATGTTGTCTTGAGCGAGTGCAGCTATTCGTTGCTTGAGATGGCTGTTACCCAGTGTCAGTATAGAACGTTGGTGATCCAGAAATGCCACCCGTGGCGATAATGTCGACACTTCAACCTTTTTCAAATTAATTAACAAAAAGATAAGCTTAGTTGATGAAACATAGCCTAATTGTGCTAATATTGAATTTCACTAAAAATGTTGGTAATTCAGAAATACCTGTAGTGAAGTAACACTTCGTTCCAGCTCGGAGATATAATGCAGCTTCCTCACCCGAGATCTCTGCGCTGATTGCCTATTTGCTAAAATCCTAGCCACGCAATTTACAAAGAACATGGGGATTATAATGTGGACTGATTTCTTGCAGGTGAGAAATTGAACTAGAAAAACCCTATATTAGATTATAGTATATATTCTTCCATTACAAATTTTACCAGTTACGCATAAACAAATTTTACCATTAATTACAAGCCATCGACGTCTGTTAATGAATTTTCAAGTTGGCAAGGTTTTTGTTTTACTAATTAATTCTCTGGTGTTTCTTCAACATTTTCTGCAGTACTATCTGATACAATCTGAATGCTGATTCATCAAACCAATTGTAGAAAATTTTCACAAAAAATATCTAACAGCACAAATGCCATGTTACATAGGGCGGATTTCAAAATTTTGTTTGAATTCCGTTTGGTTTTTACCTCTTGACCCTCTTTGGATCACCAATCCTCTCTGAATCCGGTGAAATAGCCAACTCATCTCCTTTGCAATCGCTCTCCGCCTCCTCTTGCTGCTCCATCGCCTTATCATTTATACTCTGATTATCAGACTGTGTGGATTCTTTCTCGGTCGACTGGTGGGTGGACCCTGCTTCGTCAGTGAACATCGATAATAGCTGGTCATCATCCAGCCGTTGAAATTCATGACCTCCACAATCAGGCTCCTCCACGAAAGCAACTGAGTCACTCACCGACCGGCGGTGGGACCTACGCTTGGCACTGGAGTATTCAAGAAATTCATCGACCCAAGAAGGCGGGGCCCAGTCGGGTGCAATGCCGGGGACTCTTGGAGGCAATTGTGCCATTTATTAGCTCTCAGCTACGGTCACTCTGATATGATAGAGAGTTGTAAAAATGGATGTGGTTGGTGAGAGAAGAGAGAGAGATGTTTGCTCTGTTTTGAGTGTAGATTGGGTTTGTTTGGAGGTTTCTTTTTTCCTTTTTAGCCAATGGGGCACATGACATGAAAGAGGTCACATGAGGGGAGGAGAGGGACAGCTAGCAACAGCTGGTTAGAGAAAGATTTTGATTTTGAAGGAGAGATTAGAGAACAAGGGAAGGTGGGAGTTGGGAATAACGGTTGCGCGGGGAAAGTGGGAGAAATGAGTTCTTTGAATCTCATATTATGCAGCGGTTGGTGTTGCGGAGCAAACATGAGTAAGTGTATGATACTCGCTATACATATTATAATACAAAATTGTTAACTAGAAATCTGGCATTAGAATTGAAGACAGGGTAGTTCGTTAAATTAACTGGATAAGTCAGGATGCACGTGGCGACTTCACCTCTCCTTGTGCGAGTAGATCTCCATTTCTCTTGATTTTCCGTTGCTCCTGCCTCTGTAGGTCACTGTAGCTTATTTTCAAACAACTAACAGCTGCTCAGACAAGTGATGAATGCAAATTTCAATTTATAATAATACCTTTACATTCATGTTTATATTAATTTTCGATACAACCTAATGTGTAATAATTATAGCATGTATGCATCAATTCAATTCGTAGATTTAATTTGAGTTTGCTACCATGGCATGTTCTCCTAAAAGTTGTGTCATTACCTGTGTGTACTTTTTTTTCTTTTGGTACTTGCCTACGTCTAGTAGCTATAAAAGTGGTCCTCATTTTTCATTGCCGAGTTTTAGGCAAAAGGATAGGGTACAGGTACTGCATCTGCATCTGCGTGACATTACCACAGTGACAACTTAATTGTTCGGAAAAGGTTCGGCGAGGTCAAAAATTTGTGATTCGGAAATAATTCGGAAATTATTCGGAATAATCCGAATCAGAGATCTCATTCTTACACGAAAGAAAAAAAAAAAACCAAAAAACAAATGTTCTGGGAAAAATTCGGGAAAAATTTAGGAAAAATTCGTAAAATTCGGGAACAGTTCGTAAAATTCGCGAATTATTCAGGTAAAGTTCGGTCAACCGAATAATTCGGCGTTCGGTTCGGCATCACCAAAAAAACAAATTATTCGGATATAATTCGGGTATTATACGCGGATATTGTCACTATGGACATTACTGCCTGTAAGATAGCCTGCAGGTATATATCTGGCTAATTATCTCTAGACTTGTGAAAATGGGAACCATTTAATTAATTTCTACTATGATATAGACTGTATAATATATATACATCATTCAGGTAAAATATTATAGTTCCGCATATTTTAATAGTTGAAGGAAAAATTTCTTAAAATGTATCATAATCTAATTCTTTGGCACCTTGATTGTCTGTGTAGTACAAAGTGTGCTACGGACTTGAGAGTTAGCATACATGCAGCATTAGCTCACATGGATACATACCCCACGTAAACGTACGATTGAACATGTTCAAGTCAAAATTTAGGCGGTGTTCAGAAATTCAGATGGATATTGCGTACGTAGTAAATTAGCACGAGTGGATATATATATATAGTTGGGGTGAGTGGCTACTCTACTTCCATAAGCATATGAGGGCATATGCTTATAAGTCGTTTTTGTGTTTTTGAAGTCCAAATAGTCGATCTGAAACCCTCAACATGTTCTCCATATTAGAATGTGCTTGGAGACCAAATTTTATATTTTTTGGAATTTTTTTACTATTTTTTTTAGAATTTTTCAAAATAGTGTTTTAATATGACAAAAAAATAAAAAATAAAAATCTGAAAATACTGTTTTGAAAAATTCTAAAAAAATAGTAAAAAATTTCCAAAAAATGTAAAATTTGGTCTCCAAGTACATTCTAATATGGAGAACATATTGAGCGCTTCAAATTGACTATTTGGACTTTGAAAACGTAAAAATAACTTATAAGCATATACCCTCATATGCTTATGGAAGTAGAGTAGCCAACCTCTATAGTTGGGCTATGGTGAATTATAATGTATAAGTCATTTTGTATATTGAACTGTAAATCATTGGATTCGAAATTCAAACAGTCAATATAAATGGCTCAACATGTTCTCCATATTAAAATGTGTTTGAAGACTAAATTTTATATTTTTTGGAACTTTTTTACTATTTTTTTAGAATTTTTCAAAATCTCTATTTTTCAGAAATTTTTTGACCATGGAAAAACAGTGATTTTCAAAAATTCTAAAAAAATAGCAAAAAATTATAAAAAAAATGTAACATTTGATCTTCAAGCACATTTTAATATGGATATTAAATTGAACGGTTTGAATGAGTTATTTGAAAATCAAAACTAATAATTTATAGTTTAATGTATAAAATGAGCTGTACATTGTAATGCACCATAACCCAACTCTCTCTCTCTCTCTGAATAGCTAGTTTATTATCTGTGTTAAAAAGCCACATGTAAAAAGAAAATAGTTTTGTCATGATTTCCCCGTTGAATTTCAATGGTGTACAGTTGCTATTAACATATCTGCACCGAAATATGTATTATTATTATTTTGTTTTGCCATTTCAAAATATGTACACAACCATATACATACATATAATTAACAAATTAACTCGATCAGGTTCAATAAGACTAGCAATTAATATATGTCCACAATTTATTGTTTCATTTTTTAAGATTTTATTTCCAATTGTCAATGGATCATAATTAATTACTTTAACTGTTCTTATAAAACTAGCAAAGAAAAAGTGAAATGAATATATAAATGACCTATGGCTCGGATTATCCGACCCCATGTGGGCATGTGGCATGTGCCTTCCAAAAATTAACCCCTTTCTGGTTCTCTTAATCTCTTCTCTTTTGTATCATGCTCTCGCGCCACATGCCCAGCACATGCATTGATGCATGCCTCCGCTGATCCGCTCTCTGCTTCTGCTTGCCATTTCCTGATCTCTTGCTGCTTTTTCTTCCAGGCCTGAAAACGTACGGATGTGCTCCAATTAATTTGCGTCCCATCTGATCTGCACTTTTTCAATCCATATCTACATCTTATACAAAAGTAAATCCCTGACCAGTTAATAATTAATAGACCCGAATGCATGCGGATTTAATTCTTTTTTTTATATGCATCGGAAGATATATTGATTACATGGACCCAAAATAATTATTTAGATTGCCATTTTGAGGCTAATTATCACTTCCCAGATTAAAGAAATGCAAGTTAGAAAAATAGTAATAACAAACAAAATGCAAGATTCAAATGATGGATGCTTAGCGTAGGTTCGAAGAAAGATACGACATAGTATCTCCATTATTAATTATATTATGCACGTAATTGTTTTGATCCGCCAACAGCAGAGATTAAAAATTAAATTTTCAAATTGAATATCAGCTCTCCAATCACATAATTTGTCTTCTTTTGATTAAATACATCTATTTTATGTATACAAGTCTAAATTTAGTTAAAAACATATTTGTCACACAAACTGCTACATGGTTTGTCACAATTAAAATTGAATGAATCCTTAGCGATTCGTTTCCTTATTTCTCCTTACAGTTATCTCTGATTTATACAATTAAATTATTTATTTATTTCTCCGTTTCCTCCGTTTCATTTCGCCTCTTCCTCTATATTTTCGACAATGAAAAAGGAAACAAACATATATTTCTGAATTTTGTTTAGGGCTACTGTATCTTTGTGAATAGATGAAGAGCATATCTTGTGTCGATGAAAACAATCATATATTTCCAATCTGGAGAGAAAATGAAGAATATTAAGAATTTTTGTGTAAAGAAATGAACTGTAGAGAAATTTTTATTATTAAAATAATTTTCAAAAATGTATCTGTAGAGAATATTTTTTATTTGAATCATTTAAATATATCTTTCCTTTTTTTAATCATTTCTCTCTAAACCGTTTAATGATCTGTCTTGTTTGTGGAGAAAAAATTAGATATTAAATTGTACAATGATACTTCAAGAATTTTTTTCATGTTATATTTGATCTGTTTTTTTTATTTGTTATTGTTTCTTTTATTGTTATTTATTATTTGGATCTCCGTTTTTTTTTCATTTGTGTCTTATATTTTTATTTTGTGTGAATGTCAAACAAAAAAATCTCTTCATATTCTATTCAATTTTATAATATGTCCCTGTTGCAACACACGGGCACTAGTGGCGGAACCAGGAATAATCGGTAGGGGGGGCCCAATCACCTCGCGCGGAGACACAGAGCCCAGTCGCCACTCGCCAGAGTGCCATCGCCCATAAACGGAGGTGCCATTTTTTTATTATTAAAGGGACTCTGTATATTTTCTGGGCAAGAGGGTGCTCTGTATATTTTCTGAGCTAAGGGGGGGCCAGGACTCAGTCCTTGGTTCCACCCCTGACGGGCACGATACTAGTAATAAATTACTAACACATACATGCTCACGTACACGCACGGAGGTGGATTTACCTTTGCCAAATTGACCCCATTTATTATTAAAATATTTTAAACTTGTACTATATATTATAATATTAAAGATAAAATTGTTATATGTATGTTAAATTTGACTCATTTATTTTTATAATTTTTAATCTTGACCCCATACTTCTTTTAAAGAAAAATAAAATTGAGTTCTATAAATCTCTATGTATATATTGACACCTATATATGAAAATCTTGCCTATGCCTCTATTAACATACATATGTACAATTAGAATATAAATTTTTATTTATTTGAAGAAAATCTCCTCAAAGATTCTGTACAAATTTGAATGTGAGGTTCATATTTTTTGGCACGTTAAAATCCGTACTGGTGAATTGTACATGATACATTTTTTGCAGATCCAAAATTTTGGGGTGCATGTGCTAATTCTTGAACGTCAGACAATTTTCTCCCAACAATAAACCTTATACTCTAAAAAAATTCATAAATTAAAATTATGTAATCAACGTGAATTCAGACTCATGCACCTTCTCTGAATTTTCTTACTAATTTTCCTATCTTTCGGTATAGCCTTTTCTATTGCATTTTACTTCAACTGGCCACACGAATTCTACATAGAGAGTGTAACAGAAGACCATGAATAATTTTCGACGGACCGTTTTCGAGTGCGCATCCTATATGAGATATCTCAACTTTTGCGAGTGCGCAGGAGGTCAGTATTATTTGTGCTTTGAGATTCGTGCAGAATGTATTTGAACTGTTGAGAGTTTTCGGAAAAACACTCAAAGTTTGAGATATCTCAGAGGATGCGAATTCCTCTGAGATATTTGGGTTTTATTTAAATTGTACTTTGGAGTGCTTGAGTTTTCGGAAAAACACTCAAATTTTGAATACTTTGGAGTGCTTGAGTTTTTATTTAAATTGTACTTCTATTGATATTTGGGTTTTATTTAAATTGTACTTTGAATACTTGAGCTTTTATTGAAGTGCTGTAATTTCGCACTATGGCCCAGTCAGAAGTCATAAATCGTAAGTCGTAACAAAGTTCGTAAAGGTTCGAAATTGAGTTCGTAAAAAATTCGGTTCGAAATTGGGTTCGTTCGAAATTGAGTTCGTTCAAAATTAATTCAAACCAAACCTAGTTCGAAATTAATTCAAACCAAACTCAAACTGGAGGTAAGTTCGATTCGGTTCGGTTCGTTTGCAGCCCTAATATGAGATATCTCAACTTTTGCGAGTGTGCAGGAGGTCAGTATTATTTGTGCTTTGAGATTCGTGCAGAACGTATTTGAACTGTTGAGAGTTTTCGGAAAAACACTCAAAGTTTAAGATATCTCAGAGGATGCGAATTCCGCTTTTTCTTCGTTTCAATTTTCCTGTGGGAGCTCTAGTACTGTGTTGACTCTTTATTTTACAGCTTTATACAGTATGTATCATAGTAACAAATGAATAGTTCAGGTATGGTTCGGTGGGATCAAAAATTCGTGATTCTGAAAAAATTTGGATATATTTTGAGAATAATTTGGAAGCAAAAAAAAATAACAAAAAATTTTGTGTTTTAATTTCTAGCGAATAATTCGTGATTCGTGTTTTATTCGCGAATAATTTGTGATTCGGTTCAGAAACGTCAAAAAAAACGAATAAAACTCGAATTATTCGGGAATTTATCGCGTATCATGTTACTATGGAACTACGCACTAAATCTATCAAACTGACCCGCTGCATATTTCGTACATACAGAAAACTATAGAACACCCTGGGATGTTGCCGTTCATTCTCCCATCCAAAAATAGAATGTATAATAAATAATATAATTTTGAATTATCTTTGAAATTCTATATGAAATCAGTTTATAAAATTAATTGCAGAATTCTGAATAACATTATCTCTGTCTGCATGTCATTTTCACTATTCATCGCATTTAAACATGAACCAGATGTATATGGGTACGTTTGGATGAAAATAGCTAGAATAGCTACTGTTTAGAATAGTAAATAAGAATAGCTACTGTTTTAAGAACAGTGCTAACTCAAGCTATTCGGAATAGTGAAAAAGTTGTTTGGATTGCATATTTGAAATAGAGTTTGGAGGGAATGAATAAAATAATAATTTATGTGTTAGATTAAATATAATACAATATAATATTAATTTAAATATTAAATGTAATATAATATTATTTTAAATATTAGATTAGTATTAAATAAAATATTATATTAAATATAATATAATACTAGTTTAAATATTAAATATAATATAATATTAGGTTAAATGTTAAATGTAATATAATATTAATTTAAATGTTAGATTAGTATTAAATAAAATATTAGATTAAATGTAATATAATATTAGTTTAAATATTAAATGTAATATAATATTAGTTTAAATATTAAATGTAATATAATATTAGTTTAAATATTAAATGTAATATAATATTATTTTAAAAATTAGATTAGTATTAAATAAAATATTAGATTAAATGTAATATAATATTAGTTTAAATATTAAATGTAGTATAATATTATTTGAAATATGAAATGTTATATAATATTAGTTTAAATATTAAATGTGATTTAATATTATTTTAAAATTAGATTAGTATTAAATAAAATATTAGATTAAATGTAATATAATATTAGTTTAAATATTAAATGCAATATAATATTATTTTAAAAATTAGATTAGTATTAAATAAAATATTAGATTAAATGTAATATAATATTAGTTTAAATATTAAATGTAATATAATATTATTTTAAATATTAGATTAGCATTAAATAAAATATTAGATTAAATGTAATATAATATTAGTTTAAATATAATACAATAATATAATATTAATTTAATTATTAAATGTAATATAATATTATTTTAAATATTAGATTAGTATTAAATAAAATATTAGATTAAATATAATATAATATTAGATTAAATATAATATAATATTATTTTAATTTAAATATTAAATGTAATATAATATTATTTTAAATATTAGATTAGTATTAAATAAAATATTAGATTAAATATAATATAATTTAGATTAAATATAATACAATATAATATTAATTTAATATTAAATGTAATATAATATTAGTTTAAATATTAGATTAGTATTAATATTGAAAGCAACAAATGCTATTCTATGTTTTTGTAAGAATAGAGAATAGCCCTATTCTCCCTATTCCGAATAGCTCTATTTCTCGTTTGAATTGTCCTTGTTCCGAATAGCAATGCTATTCTAAAAATAGCACTATTCTTAGTGTATCCAAACATAGGCTACAAATACACACTACTGCACTAGTGAAGAACCTGGGTCCGCTCGCTCCAATTTATTATGATTTTTGTGTCCCGATCCATGTAACAAACTATGTTGCTTGTTGCTTTTCTATTTAGTTCTACCTAATTTCACCCCTAACATGTATGTCAGCAGAGCAAGGGGAACAGACAATCAAGATTATGCATTGTTCATTCTTGAATTTTTTTATAAACCATAATTAAAAAGATATTTCATTCTTGATTATTTTTTTTTTTTACAAAAGATCATAAGAACCAAAATACTATTTCGATTCGTTTTTTTTTATTCCAAACCGAAATGGCATTTCGGTCCGGTCTCTTTTTGGATTTTTTTATAGCGGCTCATATGAAAACTTGTGAAATCAGTACTACAGAAAATTCAAAAAGAGGACTGGACAGAAATGCTATTTTGATCCGGAATAAAAAAAAATAACGGACCGAAATGGCATTTCGGTTCTTATGGTTTTTGTAAAAAAAAAGCAATCATGTTGGTTTTGTAAAAAAAAAAAAATTAATTATGGTTTATAAAAAAAATTCTTCATTCTTCCTATACCAAATTATAAAGAAGTTTAAGTTATTATGAAGTTCTTGGTGGCTATATTGTAACAAAGTCACCAATAATATCTATATTAAGCAGCGTTGATTAATTACTTTTCCTTGAACGGTGCTTCCTCGCATAATTAAGCATAATTAAACCAGCCACGGATCTTATCTTGATCCAATATGCGGGACAGCCGGACAGATCGATCTCTATCTCTATGGATTCAGATCAGCTGAAATCCGAGATCCATGAACAGTAATCTTGAAATTCCTGAAATCTGAAATCCAGCCATCCAACTTTTTATGTGCACGTATCTCGAAACAGCTGACTTTTCTGTATACGCATGTCAAAACAATTCAACAGCTAGATTCGGAATTTTATAAATTTCAGGGTTACTATTGATTGATCTCGGATTTCAGCAGATTTGAATCCCTATCTCTATAAGCACGACTAATGGATTTGGTTTGGTTCAGATGAGTATACAAGTATAAGTGTTGTAAAAAACAGTTTTGACAGTCAATTAAACGGCTGTCTATTCATTAGCTGCTGTCAAACCGTATATACACTTATTGGAATGCATACTGTTTACAACACTGATAATTGTCAGTATATAACCATCTAGAAATTAAATTGGACGGATTCCGATGATTTACCTTTTATTTTAATTTTCTAGAAACAAAAATTACGACTTTACAATGTGACTCAAAATAAAAAATATTGAGTAAAGTTCGTTCCGACCGTTGTACATTTAAAAAAAATATCCGTGTAACTACAACTATAATAACAATAAGAATAAGAATAACAATAATGATAATGATCTGTTATATTGTTAATCTTAATTTTTAGTTTAGAACTTTTTATTTTGATCAAATATTGCAAAACCCGACAACTAAGGAAAAAAAAAATCAGTTGTTATTATATTGGAATAAAAAGGAATCCATTATTCTAACTACAACCATTCAGATTTCGTGCGCAAATTTTAACAAAAATACTTTTTTATGTAGGAATTTCAACAAAGCTGAACGGCAGCTATTGGAATAAGAGGATCGTGTTATTCCAATGAAATAACAGCCGATTTGTTTCTGATAAATATTGCTAGTAACAAATGACTTATATATTTAATTCTAGTTTTTTTGGAAGTTTATTAAGGAAAACTGGGTTGAAATAAAATAAACTAGGTGGGGAGTGATCTCGGGTCACGTGGTGCATGGGAGGTGAGGACCACAATTGACTTAATTAATCCAAGAAAATTAAAGAACAGAAAATAGTGAATAAATAGGAGGAATAAAACATTGTCGTTGGATCAGGAACCATTCCTTATGGAAAAGTACCAACATGCCTCTTGGATCGTACGCGGTCCACACGGAGCATGAGGAAAAATGACCACATATAATATTGTTAATTTAATCATTTATGATTGTAACCAAAAAAAAAAAAAAAAATCATTTATGATTATCTAGCTTGATCACGGCCAGATGAAACACAAGTACAGAACAACTCTGTGTAATGTGGTTATGCCTATGGGAATTCTTTCTAACTTTTAAACAAGCAAATGCATCGATCATTTGTGTCGTCATCGTCATTATAATACTAATAATAGTATAATGTGAGTGGTTAATTACCATTTTGAATTACGGTGTTCACAATAACTTCACATAATCACATTGACGATGAGATGAGATGAAGGACCTTCATCTTCATCTTATGTCAAATACAAAAACAACAACAAATAATAATAATAATGAAACAAGGTCAACAATTATAATAAGAATAAAACAAGAACTATGGACTTTAGTGCAGTAGTACAGGGGTTTCTCTTAAGAGAGATCCAAGTATAGTATCTAAAAAATGTTTGAGTGTACGAGACACTTTAATACAAAAATATAATAAGAATAAAGCAAATGCAATAATAATAAAAAAAATAGCAATAATAAAAATATGTTAATAAATTGAAATATATTCCTAGAAATCAAATATCCAGAGTCTGCTTTTTATTCTAGGAGTGACATTTAATATAAATAAAAATTATTTTATAATAGAAATTCAAAACTCTTACTATAAGTGCTTGATTCTAAATAATAAACACCTATGAACAATGCAATTACATAAACGTCTGAATTTGCTATAAGGCTATAAACAATAGATAATACTTACAAGGCTACAACAATCTACTTTACTGGTCAAAGTTTTTAATTTAGGACCTCTAAAGTTCCCTAAAGCAAACTTATTTGGTTTTTTTTATAAAACATGATAAATATAGTTTGACTACCGTAAAACGCAAAGGTTTAAATAGCGTTTATTGCGTCATAGCGGAATGGTTAAAAAAAAATGATGCTAGTCATATTGCGTCGCTATAGCGTCAATAACATGCTATAGCACCAATAGCGCCATAGCTTTTATAGTCTGAAAACTCTATAGCGCGCTATTTAGAACCCTGGTAAAACATAATATATATATTTTTAACATTTGTTATGGCAAAATTTTCTTAACTTTTTGTAATTTTCTTATAATTTTATAAGTAGTTTTATTATTTTACTTCACGTACTATTAATACGCAAATTAGACGTTCCAATAACCGGTTGCATAACTAAAAATCAAGGTTCTAAATAATGATTATAGCGGCATAGCCGAAAAACAAAAAAAAAACTATTGCGAATAGCATAGCTATAGCAAAAGCTATCGTACATAGAGTTTTTTTTTCTTTTCAAAATTTATATTCTATATTTCTACTAATGAGTAGAACTAGGGTGTTCTTAAGCTCACCAAGTCTCTTCGTGAGCTTAACTCAAAAATCCATCGGATTGACTTCAAGTGACGCATCCGAACTGTTGAAACCGATCTACTTCACGAGTGATGAGTTTACATGTCAAATTTATAAATTTTCGAACTAATTTAGTACAAAGTCAAGCGGTAAAAAAAATGATAAAAATAAACACATTAAAATTAACTTATAAACCATCTTTTTTTTACCGCTTGACTTTGTACTAAATTAGTTCAAAAATTTATAAATTTGACATGTAAATGCATCACTTGTGAAGTAGATCGATTTCAACGGTTTAGATGCATCGTTTGAAGCCAATTCAATAGATTTTTGAATTTAAGCTCACAAAGGGGCTTGGTGAGCTTAAGAACACCCTAGTTCTACTCTCTACTAATTATCAACATGATCAATATTGGAGAATTGGGGTAACAACCAAATGACAACTAATCTAAGTCTATACTTTTTTCAATCATACAAATAAGAAGAAGAAAAAAAAGATCTACAAGGTAAAATTATTTAATAGTTCATACTTCATAGTATTACATATTATAATAGACATAGAGCAATTAACTTTACAAGTGAAATGAAGTTAGTATACCTATTTGAACATTTTATATACTATAATAATCAAAATCATCTTTCAATTGACACAAACGACAATAATTTTACAAGTGAATACTAGACGAAGAACAAGCAAAATGAAGAATTAATATTTGAATATTTTCCTGAAAACCAGCCTTTGGTCTAGTGGCAAAGGCAATGCTTTCTGTGTGGGAGGTCGCAGGTTCGAAACCTGGAATGAACAATCCTTTGTGGATATTAATTAGTTGGGTGGCTTGACCTCCAACCTTTACTTAAAAAAATATTTGAATATTTTCCAATATAAAATGAGAGATTAAATCACAAATAGAAACATAAACACATAGTTCGGTTTAGCATACTTATCATAGCAGACCATGTAGCATCAGTAATAGGAATAGAAGCACAAAAGCCCATGTAAATTGCAAAAAAAGTTCATTTAGCATAGCGGTAGCAATAGCGTGTGGCGCGTAGCGGTAATAGCGGTCAACTATTACAGCTATAGCGGTTGTAGCTGAATTAGCGCACTTTTATCTCATAGCTTAGCTTTTATGGTCCGAAAAAACTATAGCGTAGCTATTTAGAACACTACTAAAAATTAATAATTACACTTGTGAGCTCGTTGCCTTAAAGACAAAAATTAATCGTACATCATGGTACATCACATTATGTTACTCGCATGTCATAGGACGTGTTTCTTTCAAACAAAAATGACACGTCATGACATGTCACACAAATTGATCCAATCATATCACATCGCGTGACAAATACGTGCAGGGGCGGATTCTACATTTCGGTCAGAGTAGACACAAAATGCTGACAAGAGTACGAATTTCGTCCAAAATATTAAAAAGTTGTAATAAATAGTTTTTACATAGCAAGTAAGAAATTCCGTCCAAATTTCTTCCAAAATACATAAACGATAATAACAGATATTAAGCGTGAAATATTTTTTTTCAAAGGTAGATGATCGTAGCTAGAAGAAGAAAAATAGGACAAATAACTTTATACTCATTTCAAATTAATATCATACATTCAACAAAAAAAATATCATATTCATTTCAAATTAATATCGTACATTCAACAAATAATATTATCTAGATTCCAAAAATTATCTATATTATCTAAAAAAAAAGAAAAAAAATTACGTTAACATACCAAAGAATCAGAGATAGAAGAGAAAGACTGCTGGCGCAATTCTCCTCTGGCATCAACTTCAGCGAGGAAGATTTGAGAATTATTTTTTTGACGCTATCTTGGTATCTCCTCTATAGCGCAATTCTTCTCTGACTGCCATTACCAAATCGCTGAATCGCGGATCAAAATTTGAGGGATCAAATCTAGCGGACTGCATCTTTCAAATTTTTTTTTTTTTTTTTCTATTGGGCCATATTTTTTTCTTTTGTTGGGCGCAAATTAATAAACTTTTTCCATTCAGATATAGGAACAAATATAAAATATCACTAGAGCTAATTCTTTTTTTTTTTCAGAATAATTAATGCGCCTCTTTGGATCTACCCATGATTATGTGACCAATTTTTTTTTTCTAACACTATTTCTTTAATTTAATTCAAAAGTTTTTAGCATTTTTTTTTCTATGAGACAACTTAAAATCTAATAAAATTAATTAAGCACGACTAGTTAAGTAGTCATGTCACATGTTTGATCACATCACGTGTAATTACACTAATTTGATGTAATTATCCTCCATTTTTAATCACGTAACGTGAAATTTTTCTTTTTAATCACACACTGTAATAATATAACCAAATCAAAATATATTAATCACGTCACTTCATGTTATATTTTTTTCATACCTAAGTTGCCTCACACTTGAGAACAAGAATGAAACAGGACATCTCCCCTCTTATTTAAACCGGAGGGGTAACTGGCCAATTTTGTCTCCGTCACGTGGGCAAGGAACCCAGCTGTTTTAAAGTATTTATTTTTTATTTAATGGGCCTTCTTGGTCCCTCTCAAGCTAAAGGCTCTTTTAACATCCACATCCAAACCTGAAGTAGCAAATCATGATCTGATTAGAGATGCTATCGCACCAAACAGTTTTTACACGATTAGATGCGAATAACTGGCAGAAAACCTCCATAACCTAAAACAAAAGAAAAGGGGACGACTTAAACAACTAGTATGTGGTATTTTGTATTTAGATTTAGATAGATAGATAGATAGATAGCACAAAAAGAGAAAGGTTGGTGCCTTGGTGGTGTAGTGTCTGTTGCCTGATTGGTTAAAAATTAAAATTGGTGTTGATTTCGAGCATCTACGTCTGCAATGAACCATCGGAGAATACGGCCATGAAAGTGGGCCTAGCCTGGCCCGTTCCATCTCATGCACAAAATCAAAGTCATTTGCCTCGATCGGTTGTAGCCTGTTAGCCATTTAAACTCTTTTTTTCCAGGACCAGCAGCAATTAATGGGCCAGAAAATTGGATCAGGCTTTCTTAGCTGTGAACACTGGTTGTCAAGGTTTCACACTTTCACTTCTGTAGTCTGTGCAGTTTTCTAGAAACTAACTTGTGGAATCTGAGAGTAAAAGGATCAATGCCCAAGTACTGGAAACCGGGGTCGGAGCGGCCGACGCCTCTCCTCGTAGACGATGAAGAAGGCGGCGTGCTCTTCGTTTCCAACCCCGCCTCTTCATCTTCCTCTTCTCAGTACTTTATTTTGATTTCCTTCTCCATTTCTCTTTATCAGTTTCTTTTGGTTTCTCCATTGAACCCAAAAAGAACACTAAATTTCTCTTTGCAAAAGGTTGGAGAGGCTGAGACAGAGGCTGCCGGTGTACAAGTGCCGCGAAGCCATTCTCTACTTGGTCGAGAATCATGCTACTTCTATAATTGTTGGCGAGACGGGAAGTGGCAAAACTACTCAAATTCCCCAGGTTTGTTCTCTCTGGCATTTCATCGAATACCTTGTGGGCATCCCTGGTTAGATGCGTTTCTCTTTATACCTGAATGGAAGTTTTAGAAACCAAACAAAGAGGATTTCTCAAAACAAGCAACCAGCTAGAAATTACACTTATTTGTATGCAATGAGGATGATGACTAATGGGGTGATATTTTTGCATTATTATTGGAGGTTTGAATTTTAATGCACCGGAACAACTCATATACTGCACTGATAACAGTACTTGTAATTTGTTAAATTGAAATGATTATTATTGGTATACCTATGCTCAGAAACATTACTATTCTGTTTGATACCAATATTTATATTTTTTTCCTTATCTGCTAGTATCTGAAGGAGGCAGGATGGGCAGAGGGTGGTCGAGTTATAGCTTGTACTCAGCCTAGGCGACTGGCTGTTCAGGTACCAATCTTTTAGTTTGTCTCTCTTTTCTTCTTAGCTTATTTATGTCTAGATAGTTACATTTGAGAGTAAAAGTTATAAAAACTCACTCTGGTATCTCTTCTGGTTCATATATCTTGAAAACTAAATTGGTTCAAGATTTGTACAAGTATTTACCTTCATACACAATTGTTTCTTTTTTATTTCTTTTTTACTGCAAAAGATTGTCTGTATTCTAATTGTTGTTACAAATAGTCAGTTGCATCAAGAGTGGCTGAGGAAATGGGTGTCAAGCTTGGAGAAGAAGTTGGATATACAATTCGTTTTGAAGATCAAACAAATCCAGTAAGAATTTCTTATTTTTGGCAACACCCTTTTGGTTTGGTGGAATGAAAGTTTCCTGGAGGCTCCTAGACATTTTTCGAAGTTTTTTTGTATGTCCTTGCAATATGAGAAATGGTTGTTCAATTCTATATAAACAAGGCTTCTTCTTGTGTGTGGGGACACAGACGATTTTTCTGCAGGTGTATTTGTGTTAATTGAGGTTTTATGAGTACAAATTGAAGTGCCTTGTGGAAATTTCACATCATTCAAGCATCTTTATTTCATATTCATTTTATTGATTGTTGTGCGCATTTTCTGTGGCAGGGTTTAACCATGATCAAATTTCTGACAGATGGAGTATTGATCAGGGAAATGATGGATGACCCTCTTCTGACAAAATATAGGTACATAATGGTCTTTATTTCTTTTAAAAAGGATAGGGAAAAATGAATATGTGATAGCCATATTGTTGTTGTGTTGTATTTTGATTAATAGAAGCCTATGTAGCTTTTAGTGATACTTTCCTTTTCATTTTGCCTATAAAAAGCTTCCTTGCTTTTCTGTCAAAAGTAGTGCTGTGCAACTGTGGACCAATACTTAATTGTTATTATTATTTTTGAATTAAACTGTGGACCAGTACTTGAGACATGTGAATTGCAAAGTTAGATTTTGATGCTAGTAATAACTGATATGACCTAGCGGGTATTATACTCTTTTAAGGTTTGAAGACCAGATCATTCAAAATGTGGGTTATTGGGGTGGACAAAGTGAGACCAACTGAGGGTATATTGATGCAAATTTCAACAATTTTTCTTTTTTTGAAAAGTCTATTTGTTCTGTCAAGATGGCATATAACTCCAAGTTACCTCATGTGGTGCTTAATTTAATGCAAATGTTTCTCCTTTCAAACCATTGGACCAAGCCCTGTGAATTTTTTAATTTCTTTTGCTTTTGTTATGCTAGTGTAATTATGGTGGATGAGGCTCATGAAAGATCATTATCAACTGACATTTTACTTGGCCTCTTGAAGAAGGTTTGTAATTGATTTTACCCACTTCTCTTTTATCAATGCAATTAGTTGTATAAACCATACAAAAAAAAAATTTGTAGTTAAACACTTACTTCCTGAATTGAAAAGAAAGAAAAGGAGCTAGAGGTATCTTTTTTCACTTTCCATTTTGTCTACTTATATATGTGCTCTACAAAAAATGCTTATTGCTTGCTTTGTATTTGGTAGATTCAGCGTCGGAGGCCTGACTTGCGGCTTGTAATTTCATCTGCAACAATTGAGGCCAAATCCATGGCCTCCTTTTTCCATATTAGGTACTTGTCCTTTATCCAAAACTGTAATTGTCTTTACCAATAACTGTTTTTCTTATTACTTCCAAATTCACGGGGTTTTAAATCAAATTCAAGTCAGACACTTCTATGCCTTGCTCATTCTGTGTCTATATTGGTGCAGAAGGAAAAATCTCAGAAATGATGCAATAGATGCTGCACCAAATCAAGAACCTGCCATACTTTCTGTCGAAGTACGCTCTTTTCTTCCTTTTTTTGTGCTCTCTTTAGTAGTTTAAGATATACTAGGGTATTGTGTAACAGTACAATATAACTACAGGAACATGTATTCATCATTCACATTCTAAAGTTACCTTGCTCAAGTGAAATAAGGCTAGTAATATTTACCCAAGAAAGCAAAACCATAGGTAAGCCACAATAATGTATTTGAACATGTAGATGCCTCAATGTAATAACTGCTACATGTTTGATATAGAGAAATTATCGCATTAAATTCGGTCTGATGGTGCTTCAGTAGAACGAATTTTTGAATTTGTTCTTTGAAAATTCATTTCTTTAACAAATGCATAGTTTAAATATCTTATGGAAATATGTAGATTTTTCAGTATGTTTAAATTTTCAAAGAAAGTGAAGGCTAGAGTAACAATAAAGATCCTATTATTTTGGATAATGATCACCTTATTTCTTGTTCAAAAATGAGATGTTCAGTAAGTCACAATATTTATGGTTTTCATTGTGTTTAGTTTAAGTTAAAAAGATTTCAAGAACTAATGATTTTGGGATATAAATTATGCAAAAAAGTAGTTTATGGTTAAGAATATTTAGTCATCTTTTTTAATTAAATATCCTCTACAGTGTTATACTTGGATGTATGACAATCTTTTATAATTCAATGTCCTCTACAGTGTTATACTTGCTCAGATGTACGACAGTTGGATAATCACCTATTGCAACTGATAATTATCATTTGATTTCTTAGTTATCCATCTGTCACATATTATTGTACACATGTACTCCCCTGTTCACCTTCTCCATTTTTATCTTGGATAGCAAGTCAGCTAACCTCGTCCAGTTACTTGAGTTAGAATGATTTTGCTTTCAAAACTGTTATAAGCATGGTTGACTCCAAGTAAATTCTGGCTTCTTTTATTTCGAATGAACTAAGCTTTAGAAATTTTATTAGACTATGTACAACCAGGGCTGATACCAGGATCTTTTTGGTATTGGGGTCAAGCAATTTGTGATACTACGTTAACTGTCAATTTTTTCCTTGGTTGGTTTCTTATGGGGTTTAATAGTAAAATCTTTTATAACGGAATGGGAGTCATTTGGGAGATTATTGGCTATTTTATTACTAAATGTGAGAAAGTATGCATATTAACATTGACATGTTCTCTTAAATTGGGGGTCAGTTGAGCTCCGTGTCCTTCTTAAATCCGCCCCTCTGTATCACAGTTAGTAGTAAAAAATAGAACCAGTTGTAATAGTTTTGTTATGATACAGGGTAAAGGGTATACTGTGGAGATTCATTATGTGGAGGAGCCTGTGTCTGACTATTTACAAGCTTCGGTTGAAACCGTGATTTCCATTCATGACAAAGTAAACTACCTCACTCATCTTCATCATTAATGACATACTCCTTTTTTAAACAAGTATAGTGCTTTACCATTATGCATGTTTGAGAACTTGCAGAAAGCTAAGTTTTGTTCTTGAAACCATACTTCTCCTTTTTTTTTTTTTCTTAATTGGAAGTGTGGAAAGTGTGCTCTTACCCTTAAAAAGGAAATAAATCTCTCTCAAAATTTACAATGTCAAGAAAAACAAGCTGGGTAAAAGCGGGGAGAAATGAGGAATTAATATCAGATGTTATTGATACAACTAGGAGGGACCTGGAGATGTTCTAGTATTTCTGACCGGGCAAGATGACATCGAGGCTGCAGTGAAGATGATTACTGATGAATATAATTATTCCCGCGGTCGTTCATCTGGTATTTGCTCACCTTATCTACTTCCGAATTGTATTTATTAACATGTATCTCATCAATGCACATGACTACCAATATTTTATTCTGAGCAGCTAGTACCTGACATTTCTCTTTCTGCTACTAACACCTAGTACATATTTTAAGATGTTTCAATCAACACCCAACTGTTAGGACTGCATGAGTGAAAAAGGTATTGTTTGTTCAATGCTGACAATTCTATCCTTCCAGCCTAGTGAATAACATTTTCTTCAGGCAAATTGAACCATAATATAACCTCATCAATTTGGATGTTTGGCTCTGATGCCACATGAAATTAGGGAAAAGCACGACGATTGATACTCAAAAGTGAAAAGGGCATAGCTTTGTGCTTTATTTAGCCATAGCTTTGATGGTTGGGAGTTGTTTGCAATTAATTCATATAACTTGGGTGTTGGATGCCAAATGAGAAATATTCGTCTCTTGCAGTTAGTTTGCAATTTTCTTGTATCACATCTACTCAAGCTTTCCATCTTTTAATTTCCATGCAGAACAGTCGGTCAGTTTTTGGTATTGTTAAAATCCTACTGCTGTTAGTCTGTATATACTAATATTTATGGGCTTCAAATAAACAATGACATTTATTTGCAGATTTATTGGTCTTGCCTTTATATTCTGGCCTTCCACGTGGTGAGCAAGTAAGGAATATACTTGAGAATTGTTGAATTACTTTATTTATTTATTTATTTATGTATTATATTTATTATTTTTTTTTTATTTGCATTGAAGATGCATGCTTAATATTACAGTACCTCTTATTGTTTCAGGATCTTATTTTTGCTCCTACACCTAGGGGAAAGAGGAAAGTTGTCATATCGACTAACATTGCTGAGACCTCCTTGACTTTGGAGGTAATTATGTTCTTACTTGTGTATGGTGTTCTCTGTTTAATTTTATTTTGTGGTAAAAACATAAGACTAAGTACATTTAATCAGTTACATATCTGTGGACTGTGGGTTTCTTCTTCCTACAGGTTATACTGGTGTAGTACCTCTATTGTACCGGCTTTAAAATTTCAGTGATAGAATCTTTTTTAGCATGTTGTCTTCTTCTTTTTCCTTCTAATTGTAGGGAGTGGTGTATGTTGTTGATAGTGGTTTCTCAAAGCAGAAATTCTACAATCCGGTAATTTGAACTCTTCCTAAGCATTGGTGCTTTGAAAAGTTGTCGTGTTAATTATATACATATTGATACTTTTTGTTACTTACCTTATTCTGTTCCTACCTACTAGATCTCTGATATAGAGAGCTTGGTAACGGCACCCATATCTAAGGCTTCTGCTAGGCAAAGAGCTGGTCGAGCCGGCAGACTTCGACCTGGCAAGTGTTTTAGGTAGCAAATTAATACACATATAAGAGTTTCATTTTTCTATTTGTGCTGGTACTGATTCTGACCTGAACATATTTGTGTGCTGGTACACTAAATCTCAGAAGCTAAATTCAATACAAGCCATTTGTGCAATTGTGTCCCGGCCAGGCCTCATTATGTAATCCTAGTGGACTTTAATCATGATTAACTTTGATGAAGCCAAGATAAACCTAAAGAGGAAGAGAAAAACCAATGAAATAAACAGTTGACAGGTCAAATACTGGCTGAATTGGTCCTTGTTCTTTCAGGTAGATATATAAAATATGTTCAATAAAATTCTACAAAATGGAAGGTGATATTAGATCTGTTATTTTAATATTAATAACAAGAAAAATGTCAATTTTATTATAAAAATGAATTTTTTTTTTTTTACTAATCGTATTTGTGTTCATTTTATCCCTTAACTTTTCACTCTATACTTCTTTATTTTATTACTCATTGAATGATAATTTCTCAGTTTGTGCTGATGTTTAGCCCTTAACTTTTCTCTCTATTCTTGTTTATTTTATTACTTATGCAATGATAATTTCTCAATTATGTCTAAAAAAAGGCTTTATACGGAGGAGTATTATCTAAAGGATATGCCATCAGAGGGTATTCCAGAAATACAAAGGTCAAACCTTGTCTCCTGTATCATTCAGGTACTCTAAATTATTTTTGTTTCCCTTATATTTAGAATACACTTATGGTTGTCATGATTTACAAGAAATATTTTTTCTGCCTAAATGAAGTACTTTTTAGTTACAAATTAAAAGAAATTTAGGCTTGCCATGTGTAATTTTATAATGGGGATTCAGTAACATCTTGGTCCTATCCTATGACCAGCATTGGAGTTAGTAAAGACTTATAGTTTCAACTTTTCAGCACCAGACTGGCTGAAAATTCTCCATGATGGAGTTGCATTGCTTATTATTCCAATTTAAATTCATTCACATCTATGTGTTACTCATTAGTTAAGAGGTTTATGCTGAGCTCCAGTGAGACTGCATCAAGAAACACAATATAAAGGGAAAAAAAAATAAGAAAAAAGCTTTCAGATGCCCAAATGCTACTACAGATTGGCTGACTTCAGTAAATATCATAATTGAAATGGTGTCAGATGAAGGCACTAGGAATAGACAATATACTGGGATTTGATTGGCTGTCATCTCCTTCAGCTGAGGCAATGGTGCGTGCATTGGAGGTTTTGTACTCCCTGGGGATACTTGATGAAGATGCAAAGCTTACCTCACCACTAGGTTTTCAAGTTGCTGAGTTACCCCTGGTACTATTTCTTCCTTTTTCTCCAATTGTGCAGGTTTAATTAATGAAACAGAAGAGTGATCGTACTACCAGGGACTAGATCCTGTATATTGGTGTTAGTTTGACTACTTTTTAACCATAATTCTCCACCCATATTGTTTCATGTTTTTTTTTACTGTGCTTGTTTTTGTTGCTTGATTGACAGTAGTGCGAAAATTGTTTAATTTCTAAACAACTTATAACTGAAGCTTGGTTTTGATCTTAATCTAATTCCAAACTGTCAAATTGATATGTAACTGCTGTTATTGTGATTAATTTGGTTACATGGGGGCATTTAGGTAACTGGTACCCAGAGAACATAGCAATTCTTGTTTGGTATATTTGCCTGTCTACTGTCATCCTAACACAGTGAATATGTAATGTTGGGCGTTATATTCAGCATCACTCAATTAATGATTTAAATGGAAATGTCAATCTATTTTTAATTTTGACATATCACCGTCTTTAAGTCGGTTGTGCGACTGAGTTTACTAAGGGATAATGCAACTATTTTTTAAGAGGCGGTTTCATGAAATTGACGTTGCTTATGTATGAAGGGTTTAGTAAAGGTAAATTATCAATGTTTGTAGGATCCTATGGTATCAAAAATGCTTCTATCTTCATGTGAATTGGGCTGCTCAGAGGAGATTGTGATCATAGCGGCTATGCTGTCCGTTCAGGTATCTTTTTCCCTGTCTTTTTTCATTAAATATAAATAAATGTGAAGCTGCAACGTACCTTTGCAAAACTTTAAAAAAAAAAAAGTGTGCCCGCACAAAGCCATTATAGTTTAATGAGCAAAAGTTATATTTTATTGATTAATGGTTCGGGCTTATATAAGCCTTACAACTCACTCTTACAAATAACCCCCTAGATTGTCTCATAATGACCTATTTACACATAGGTCCCTAGAAACCCCAAAAACACGTAAACATAGAATATATATCAACACTCCCCCTCAAGATGAGCGAAAGATATCCACTAAGCCCATCTTGTCACATCCTCTCGCTAAGTCCAACGAATTAAGCCCTTTCGTCAGACAATCCGCTGCTTGGTCTTTAGTTGTAACATGGCCTAACTCCAGGAGTCCACTGTTCAACTTCTCCTTGATGAAGAACCTATCGATCTCGATATGCTTGGTTCTATCATGCTGCACTGGATTGTTGGCGATACTGATGGCTGACTTGTTATCGCACCACAACTTCATTTGGGCCCCTTGGTCCATCTTGAGCTCCACCAGCAGAGCTCTCAACCACAACATCTCTGCCACACCTAAGGCCATGGCCCTGTACTCTGCCTCGGCTGTGGATCTCGCAACCACTGTTTGCTTTTTCCTTATTAGCCTTTTCAAACAAAGGCGGATACAACCTACTCAAAACAGAAAAAGAAGGATGACCTAAGCGCCTATGATGAAGCAGCAGTAAGTCCTCCACACTCCTCCCAACTCCTCCTGTACCCTCTACAAAGGATGAAAGAGCCGAGTCCATACTCTCCCTATCCAGGTACCACAAGCCACTATGCCATGTGCCAGTCCCAAGCCGCCTGCCGGTCTCCTTCTCCTAGAAGATCACCTTTGGAATATCAAACAAAACAACACATTTTAGTTGTGATATAATGGCACTTATGGATAAGAGATTCACAGGAAAGGAAGGAGCATGCAAAACATTAGACAAAGTCAAAGTGTTGGTACATTGCACGGTACCCTTACCAACCACAGGCTGGGCCGTACCATCGGCAGTCTGGATGCTCTCTGGTACTGCTAGGTGAGTATAGGAAGAAAACTCTCTAGCAGCACCAGTCACATGTCGAGACGCACCAGAATCGACTATCCAATCTGGTGATCTAGTGGTGGATATAGATGCGAGAGCAAGTGTATCACAAGTACCTGTGGCTGAGTGAGCAAAGGAAGCAATGTTACCCCTTGATGAAGATGAGGTGGACGCATCATCGAGCACACTCTTCCCCTCACCTGCTGCTTTCTGCTTCCTCTTCAATGCCTCAAGAAACTCGTGATCCTCCTCAGTAAAGACCACAGTCTCCTCACTCTCTTCCTCTGCTACCGTCAGATGTGCCTGGTAGCCTCCTCTTCCACCCCTCCGGCCACCTCTGCCTCGACCACGACCTCCAGACTGGCCTCTACCACCTGAGTGCCTCTCCTTCGGTGGCTTAGTGCAAACCTGCTTCAAGTGGCCTACCTCACCACAGTTGTAACACTCCCGGGTCTCGCCCCTGTACCCTGTGTTACCTGGCTTGGAGACTGCAAGTGCTGACTTCACCCCTGGAAGTCCTGCTGCACCAGACTGGAGCCTAATCCTGCTCTCCTCCTGTATCATGGCCGATATCGTCTCATCCAGTGAGGGAATCTTCGGCTGAGCTAGCAACACTGCACATCTCGGCTCAAATGCCGGGTTCAACCCCCTCATGAAGTGCATAGTCCTCCTCTGAGTATCACGCGCCCCTCTCTGGCACTCAGGATCTTTGCAGCATGCGGCTGGTGAGAAATGATCATAATCTGCCCACAGTCGCTCCAAATCTGTGGCATACTCCTGAATCGATCTATCTCCCTGCGCTACTGCCTCTATCTCCCTCTCAATCTGGAACACCCTCAGATTGTTTCCAACTCCATCATAAGTTCTCTTCAGCTTCTCCCAGACATCCTTGACCCGATCTATGCCATCCACTGTGGATGCGATAGAAGGAGTCAATGAACTCAGAAGCCACATGTATACTATCATGTGAGTGGACTTCCACTCTGCCCTCTCTGGAGACCCCTCAGCTGGCTCCTTCTTGTCCCCGGTCAAGTACCCCTCCAGATCTTTCCCCTCCAAAGTGTACCTTACCCGACGCGACCAGCTCAGATATGTAGCTGGCCCATCGAGCTTCCTGTCGAGCGGTGGAAGGACTACATTCGGCGCTGGCCTCGGTGTGCTCTCACTCGCAGCCACACTGAACGCTCGCATCAGCGTCTGAAGCTCGGTGAAACTCAGTTTCGCCATAATCTCCTCCATCGGATTCTTACCTCCTTCGGCCATTAATCCGACTCAGATCCCCTTGTCACACACCGTTCTGTGTTCGAATCCCTCCTACCTCGTCTTCTTGACCCGATCTTGATCTATCTCATCAAGATTCGAGTCGAACCCGATTAAATCACAAAACCCCTCCAGATCTATCTCATCAAGAGAGGTTATTTTTTACTCTTTTTTTTTTTTTTTTTTTTTTTTTTTTTTTTTTTTTTTTTTTAGAAAATCAACAGATCAGATCAGATTAAATTATCGCCCATACCCACAAAATCGTAATCGGACCAAGAGAAAAGAGAAAAGAGAGAGAGAACCAGAGATTGGCGGAGCTCACAGCGAGAGGGAGAGGACTAGAGGCAGATCGGACCAGCAGAGGCTTAGGCGGCCAGCAAAGGCTGAGGCGGCGGCGGAACCCTAGCAGCGGGCCTGGCGGCGGCCTGGCGACGGCGTGCTAGGCGGAGAGCACCGGCGACCCGAGCCTTAGCAGAATCCGAACCCTAGCTGTGACCTAAACCCTAGCAGGGGCGGGGTTCGGCCAGGCTAGGTGGATCTGCCCTGGCGGCGGCCTGGCGGAGCACCTGAGGGGGGGGCGACGACTGGTGGAGCAGCGGCGGCAGCAGCTATGTGGTGGCGCTACAGTAGCGAAATGCTACAGTAACGGGTTTACTGTAGCTAACCCTAACCCTAACCCTAATGTTGCAGCTCTGATACCATATAGTTTAATGAGCAAAAGTTATATTTTATTGATTAATGGTTCGGGCTTATATAAGCCTTACAACTCACTCTTACAAATAACCCCCTAGATTGTCTCATAATGACCTATTCACACATAGGTCCCTAGAAACCCCAAAAACACGTAAACATAGAATATATATCAACAGCCATTGTATTCTTATCTGGGTTTTTAAACTGCCCCTCCTATCTATCTTCCACTACAGCAGGTTTTGGAAATGCCCCTCATGGGGCTCAGTAGTCAGCAGACTCTAATAGGATGGCTGACTCAGAAAATAAAGCTCATTTTTTAAACAATTTTTTTTTCTTAGTAAATAGGGGATACAGTAGATACTTTTTTAATTATGTTAGGTGCACACTGCACACTAATCTCATCCTTACTGAGAAGATGATCACTTATATTTAAACTTTTTAATAAGAGTTTTGCATATACAAGCACAAACAAGAAACAGTATTTGTGTCGACTATTTGATAAACAGCAAAAATCACTTATATGCCCAAAAGGCTTCATAGAATAAGGTCTTCGACTTATTTATGTCAGACTTTGGTGACTCAGATTATACTCAGCTCAAACTGGGAACAACTCGGATGAGCTGGTTTTTATAGCTAATCAGATCTCCTGCAGACACTATGCAGCTTGTATAGGATAGTTGAGCTTAAGAACTGTATGCTCAAAGAAGAGGGATATACTTTGGGTATTTCTTGAAGAAATATGATACCAGGGGTGCAGATTCCATTTTTGTATAGGGTTCTTGTGCTCCTTATTTTTCAACATGATAAATTGAGGTTCAGTAGGTACTATGTGAAAATCTTCCTATTTTACTCTTTTTGATTTGTTTATTATTCTTGTGTCCAAGTCAATCTGGGTGTCTACAAGGGGAGTGCACAAGGAATTTGATGAAGCTAAGCTTCGTTTCGCTGTTGCTGAGGTTTGTTATTTTGTCTTTTGATATCTTACTTTTTCTTAAGAATGTTGCATAATATATACACTTTCTTTAATGCTGTTGTACAAGAAGACTTTGGACTGTGCAATGTCACATATAATCATCATAATTTATCTTTTTGTTATGGAAAAAGCACTCAATAGTAATAGTATTTTTCAATTCTTGTGGAATTAGAATGTGCTTCTGAATGCTTATCAATTTAAGATATGGAAAAAAAGAGAAGTGTTCTTTGGTTATTATTATTTAGAAAATCTCATGCTGCTTTTGCAGAAAAAGAAAACTCACCTGTACTAACTTCTCCAAAGTGTACCAGTGCCCCTAATTTGTTAATTAAGAAGTCCCATTGAACCTCAATGAACTCCAATTGTGCATTTCATCCTCAAAGGTGCAATTAAGAAGTCCCATTAAGAAGTCCTCAAATGACACCTCAATGACCTTTAATGATCTTTCTTCTCTGTGCAGGGTGATCACGTGGCATACCTAAATGTGTACAAAGGATTCTTACAATCAGGCAAATCTTCACAATGGTGCTACCGTAACTTCATAAACTACCAAGCCATGGTGTGCATGTGCTTTAATAGAAAAATCATTGGGGCATTGCATGTGTTCTCAACTTCTCATTTTCTTAATGCATATTTTCTAAAAAAAAAAAAAGAGGATTATCATTCAGTTTGTATCACTTTTTGTCATGGTTTCTTAACATATTCTTTCTATGGTCTTTTAACTTCTTAAATTTACCAATCTTATCCTCAGATTTTGAATGCTGTATCATTTTAGGTCTTTGGTAAGATTTATTTAAATATAACTTCAAATTCTGCTATATGCACTATATCCTATTATTTGGAGGAAACAATTTATTCAAAGCATATGATATTCCCATCTTTATTTCTAATAGTGGACCAGGACAATACAACATGTTAACCTCAGAGACTTGAATTATCCATACATTCTAAACTCAACTGACTGTACATTGGGAATTGCTCCATATTTGAAGGCCTTTTAACTAATTAATACATTTTGTTAACATAAGATATTTTTTTGGTATATTTATTTTGCAGAAGAAGGCTATTGACATAAGAGAGCAGCTGGTTAGGTTGTTGAAACGGCTTGGCTTGACGTTAAAGTCATGTGAAGGAGATTTGAAAGTAATTACCATCCTTATCTCTTAAGTTTGTGGTTTTCTGTTTGTTTTGAGGGGATTTTTGGTGTCTGGTTGTGTAATTTGTGGCCATTGTACTCCAAGTGTCAGATGGCCAAAACACATAAAAAATCTGCTTTTGGTATCCATGCTACCAAAAATTTACCAGAAAATGGTCAATTCTATTGGGAAGTATGCTATTCTTTTTGGTGTGGTGGCATAATTGATCAAATACTTTTTCAGATGCTACGAAAGGCGATAATTTCTGGATTCTTTGCTCATGCATGCCAATTGGAGGTGAGAACATGTCCATCATTTCTGTCAGATAGTCACTTATTTTAACAACAATATTAAATTAGTTATTATAATTTTGTGGATGTGTAGGAGTATAGCCCCAATGGCATGTACAAAACGCTAAGGAGCTCTCAAGAAGTCTACATACATCCTTCTTCTGTTCTCTTCAGGTATTGTACTTTTCTCAATATTTCCTGGGTAGTTAATGGGCCACATAGCTATATGTCTGGTTGTGATTTTTTTTATTAAAAGATAAGAATGGTGAGATCTGACCTGACCAACCATGAGTTGGAAACCCAATCTGGATCCAATCTGACATTTGACCTGAGGACAAGTTGGATGCCAAATATTCCAAAATTAAAAAAAAAATGCGAAATGATACAAAACCTCGAGTGGTTTTGATACATGACTTTTTTTGGTTAGTCGGAAACTTGGGTCCCTTATTTCAGCAAAGGTTTTTCATTAATAGTTAACTGGTTGGTTTGGATCATAACTCGCTGATGTGAACCTGACATCCTGACCACGTTGTATGCTGTAGTCAATGCCCATGTCCTAGTTTGGCAATGCAATATCATGACCTTTTCTGTATTAACATGCAGAGTAAACCCCAAGTGGGTTGTTTACCATTCTCTGGTTTTGACCGACAAGCAATACGCACGAAATGTAATAGCGATAGACCCTGCCTGGCTTATTGAGGCGGCTCCACATTTTTATCAGCTTAGAAAGCCTAACCCTGCTCTCTTCTGACAAATGTAGTCCTCTCTAGAATTTTAGATGTACTTCTCAGTATAAGTTAAATTTTCTATTTTTCCACATATTTTATATTTCTTATTTAAATTGTGCATGTAAGATATATTAAATCTGCCATGCATCAGAAAAAAGAGGAGATTCGTCATTCTGATGTTGCCAACTGCAAAGTGATTCTGGCGCAGAAATGGTTGATTTCCTCACTTCTGTAATGTTTCGATGTAAAATTGTATTACATGTTCCATTAAAATGGGAAGAAATTTATTTCATATACTAGTGAAATCAGCGGAGGTGCTATGAACAAAGCAGGTTTGATGTAATTGTATACATGCGTTACATCAAAATTTAGTTCGCCGCACTAGCCGAAGTCTTGTAGGAAATGTAGTCTAAGCTAGAAATCCTAAATTTCAAAAAAAAGGTTCTAAATAGCATTTACAGCGTCGTAGCGGAAAGGCTAAAAAAAAAGCTATAGCAAATAGTGTCGCTATAGCTGAAGTTATTTCAAATAGCGTTTTTTTTTTTTTTACATTTCGTATATTCAATATTTGTACTAAATATTAATATTATCTAAAGTCTCATAGAACAATAAATAACACCAAAGTAATTAAGAAATTATAATATTCATACTGAACCCGTACAAAGTCCAAATTGTGGTTCAAAATATCCATAGTAATATCATAAACTATCGATTTTTTCTATTAAAAATATCTTAAGCATCATGATCCATGACATAATCTTTTTTTTTTCTATTCAAATTTCAATTTCTATTCCCAATTTCAAATTGATTTATCTGTAGCAGTAGCAACAAATTCAATTTCAGTTTAAGATTTTTTTTATCTTTATTTAAAACCCATTTAAATTGCTTAAAAAAAAAAACTCATATTGTATAGCGCAAATAGCGGCCGTAGCGCAAATAGCGCATTTTGATGTCATAGTGTAGCGTTTGGGGTCCAAAAACGCTATAGCGCGCTATTTAAAACACTGGTTCAAATGCACCATAATTTTTGTGCTCTAATATGCTCTACACTTATTATCTTCATTTTCAAAGTCCGAACAGTCAATATGAACTGCTCAACATGATTTTCATAATGAAATATGCTTGGAGACCAAATTTTATATTTTTTACTATTTTTTTAGATAGGTACAAAATCACTTTTTTAAGGAGATTTTGGACCATCTGATAAAGTGATATTGTATTTATGTAAAAAATAGTAAAAAAATTCTAAAAAATATAAAATTTGGTCTCCAAGCATGTTTTATTATGAAGATCATGTTGAGCGGTTCAGATTGACTGTTCGGATTTTGAAAATGGAGATAAAAGATGTGAAGCATATTGAAACACAAAAATTATGGTGCATTTGTACCCTCCTCATTTCAAAATAAAATTTAAAATTCAGAGACCTAGACTGTAACTCAAAATTTTGTATTTCTACATCCTAGTGTACGATGTGGTTCATTCGATCACGTCCGTTGCTGCTGAGAGGGACTTGGGCCTCAACATGTGATCCGTTGGCTGTAGATCAAACAGGCCCATCCTTTCCTATGCAAACTATTTTATAATATTAAAAGGGACCTGGAGGAAAGGTTACTTCATCAGTTTATTTAAAATTTGTTCCGGAATAAAAAAATATATTCGGTGCAACCGCCCTTGACTTTACCAAGTTCATGGCCTTATGGGTAGAAAATAAACATTACAAGGAAATCAGATGCACTGACAATTAATTGAAAGCCTAGATACTTATACGGCCAGTGACAAACAGTAGGTCACTGATATGTGGGACCCAGTACCGTAAACCTTTATATGTGTACTGTGTACATGCCTTCATCTGGCCTATGCAATTGGGAAACACATAAAATATATCATTTCATATGCAATTGGGATGATTCCTATGGATCGTGGTGGGATGTAATATATTGCTAATTCCCACGAGTTTATTATTATATGCGCATCACTCCAGTCATATTTAATCAGCCAGTAAGCCCTTTGGTGGTTTTATAAATTTTATATAGGAGTATATATATATTTTTTGTACAAGGAAGATCATTTACATTTCAAATTCACGATCTTTCACATAAATAATGTTAAAATGATTCTTTTATATAGGGCTATTTATTACTAGACTAAACAATTATTCTTTTATATAGGGATATGTTAGTTTTCACCAAATAAGAGTACCAAATTGCTCTCAATCAGTGTTGTAAAAAATAGTCATTTAGTCCGACTAATCGACTGATTAGTTAGTAGCGGTGACTAAACCATCACGAACAGACTTGTCAAAAAAACATTTACGGATGAGACCGACTAATTGACCGATTTGTCCAATTAACCGTCCGTTTTCCGTTGAAACGATCCGACTAATCAATTTGTTTTTTTTATACGGTCCATTAATTAGTCATTTTTATTATTTTTCTAAATGTATTTGTTATATGTAGATCGTACTAAACGATCATACTATACTTTTCTTGTCTATCTAGATCTTTTCTAAATAAAATTTTCATAAAACTTTATTAATTAACAAAAAAAAAGTTTATCTGATAACTTAACAAGTTAAATTAATTAATTTTAATAAATTATAAGTATATGCATATAATATTAATAAAAATATTAAATTATTTACAACACTGCTCCTGATATTGTTTGACAATATCTTATTTATAAACACTGCTCCTGATATATTCTTTTTACTCAAAACAAAAATCTTGCATATATGATTTAGATACCATGTCGGCAAGTGTAAATATTACATCGGATATATAAAGTCAAAGATTTATTTCATTTGTCTTCTTTGGAAAAAAAAAAAGGTGTTACACCTAGTCTCCCAATTTATTTCATAAGTCGGCAAGTGTACCACCTGTTTCATTACTGTATGAAACGACCTTTGGTGTGAGGATTTAAAAATTAGTACCAGATAGCGCGTTACACCTAATCTCCCAACTTCAAAAATTAAAGGAGAAAAAAAGAGGGAGAAGACGTATCCACCGTTGAAATTTAAAAAAAATAAGGACGTGGCTCCATCTAGAAAGAAAATTAATAGATATAGGAATTATATCTTAATATTGAGTTTGGCTAGTATGACATCAGTGTCATTTCAGTCTATATAACACCAACTTCAAAATCTATCGAATCAACTTCAAACAGTGAATCTAAAACGTTTAAACCAATATATTTCATTAGTTGTGTGTTTACATGATTTTTTTTTAATTTTTCAAATTTATTTAGTATAAAGTCAAGCGGATTAAATGCGGAAGTTTTTAAGTTAATTTTAATGCATTCATTATTCAACATTTTTGAACGCTTGATTTGATACTAAATAACTTGAAATAATACTTTTTTTGCATGTAAACGCATTACTCATAAAGTAAATTGATTTGAACGGTTTAAATTAGTTTTTTGAAATCTATCCAATAAATTTTGAAGTTGATGTCATATAACATCAATGTTATACTAGCCGGACTCCCTAATATTATGTATAGAAAAGAGATCTACAGATTTTTCACAAAGTAAATTACACAATATTATTTAAAGTATCATTCATTTTCTATGTTGATCCTTATAGTTTTTTATTTGTAACAAATTAATATAATCCTATTATTATCACCGGCACAAACTTAAATTCAGATCCTTCTCCGGTACCGTAATAGGGAATCTTTTAGAATTAGTGGATCTGGACCGTTTTTTTTAACTTGGCACAAATCTCAAAGCCCAATAATACTGCCCCTCTGCTAGCCCGAATCTCAAAGAAGAATGGAGTTAACCTCAAACTGTAAAGTGAGTGGAATCTTTTAAATTAATCTCAAGCATGGAGTTTATCTGTTTTAGATTTGTTTTTTTCTCATATAAAGCGTGTTTTTATTATATCATTCATGACTCATGAGCATATTTGGAAGGCTAGTGTCCCTACATGTATTTTTGAATGATTTTAAAAAGTACAAGTGTAAAACACTATTCCAATGAATCTGTTGCTTGGGTGACGAGTGTCCAGCTCTTTTCTTTAATATTATTTTAAGAGTTACTTTTGGTGAGTTGAGAATCTACTTGTTTTTCTTCGAGAAAATTAATAGTTTTGGATGATCAGAATTTTCTAGTACTAACAAAAAGTAAGATCTTTCAAATTAATATGCACATTGACCAATATGCCACCTTCCATTGCATCATTTATATTCACACATCACAAGCATTTATAGTTCGATTGCCACAAACGATCTGTCATACTGAATCAAATATTCAAATTCCAAAACCGTTACAGCTGTAGATCTGCCGACCACATGAATCCATTATTATTATTATTATTATTTTTTTTTGGTATAGCCCGTAGGCCTGAATCCATTATTCCATTTAATTAAAAAGAAGGAAATTCAACCGCGTCCGACCTGACATTTTTTTAATTACCACCAATTAAATCTAAATTAAATCAATACCATCCAAATCATTTTTTTTCCATTTTTTTTCCATTGATACCATCCATGCGGACTGGAGAGTGCACCAAATTCATTTGGTGCGCACCCTGGAGAAAGATACAATTTGGTGCTCTAGCTATATTTCTAAAATAAGCATATGACATATTTATATTTCTAAAACTGCAATAAAAATACAAATACGGATAATTATTTGTATTTGTAATCTAATATGTAAAAATAAATATCTAAAAAATTAAAAAAATACGGATACAAGTAATCATATGTATCCGTATATGTATCTGCAAACTATCTGTATCCGAATATCCAAATCCACAAAAGTTCAAATACTGACGGTGGATATCCGATCCATTTGCACCCCTAGTTATAACAGATAACTAATCAGAAGGATACAAATAATCATATGTATTCGTATATGTATCTGCAAACTATCTGTATTTGAATATCCAAATCCACAAAAGTTCAAATACTGACGGTGGATATCCGATCCATTTGCACCCCTAGTTATAACAGATAACTAATCAGAATCGATCAAAGAGAATATCGTAGCCTAGTTGAAGCGCTCCCTGTGAAAAATAAGCAATTCCAAAGGCTATTCAATAAAGAAAACCCTAGCGCAGCAACCCCCCCCCCCTCTCACGCCCATAGTACGCCCCTACCATCCCTCCTAGGCTTCACTCCTGACACAACACCCCCCCTCTCTAGGCTCTACCTCCTCAAGCAGAGAGGATAATGAGGTAGATAGGAGGGACCAGAGCTGAGAGCGTGGTATCATCAGAGTTCAGAGCATAGAGTCTCTACCTCCATTTCGATCAGAGTGCGATAGTGAACATATCCAGTCGTCGAAGCGCATCAACGGTTGCAGAAGAGTGGATCCGGTCATGGAGATAGATAGAGATTAAGGTAATAGAGTAATTAAGAGTGTATATAAGTAGAATTAGAATATTAGAGTAGTTTAGAGAAATTAGTGAGAGTAAAAAAATAGATTTAAAAATTAGAATTATTTGACTCATTTTAAAATATGATTTTTTTTATCAATATAAATATTAGTAGGCATTCAAAATCTAACCTTAAAAGAAAATAATAATAATATGAAATCCTGATTGGAAGCTAATATTTACACAACATTTTATGTTATCAATACAATACTAATATTCTTTTTTGCTGATGAACGATTATACCCATACTTAGTTGTTTCTCGAATAATGCATAATCCAGTTAAAATGATAATATGAAGCACTCTCTCTCTCTCTCTCTCTCTCTCTATTATACCCATTCTTACAAGATTGGTTAACATGAATATCAAATTGAGAAAGGAGAAAGAGCAACAGGGGACGAAATGAAGTCGCACTATTTTGACACAGTAATCTCAATAATACTATTCTTATAGTTATACTATCATTTATCATTAATAAATGATAAATATAATTTCGTTCAAATTTTATTATTTAAACTATGACTAAGGCTAAGCTCACCCAACACAGAAATAACAAATCTAACAAATATTCGTTGTTTGACCTTCTACCCTGGCTTATTTCATTTCTCTTCTCTTCTCTTCTCTTCTCTTCTCTCTCTCTCTCTGCCCCACGAATCTTCTCTCACCATCAATGGCGCGCACTAGGCGACGCTCGGCTTCTCTCTTCTCCACTCTCGTTGTCTTCGCGCTACTTCTCGCCTTAGGTGGGACCTCGCACGCGCGCCTTCTTTCCCGGCTGGTCTCCGATGGGGTGGACGGCAATGGAGAATCGACCGCGCCGATCATCCGCCTTCCACGTGGCTTTATCCGGGCCCCTGAGGAGTCGTGCGAGCAGACGTACGGCTTCCTCCCTTGCACGACCACTGGTCTTGGAAATTTATTTCTCATCATAGCTTATGGGTTTTTGATGTTTAAAGCCGCAACTTTTCTCTCGTCTGGAAGTGAGTTGCTACTGGAAATTATGGGACCTGGCATTGTTGGAGGGCTGTTTCTGCCAATTCTCGGAGCACTACCTGATGCTATGCTTATCCTCAGTATGCTTCTTCTCTCATCCTGTTGTTTATGTAGCTTGGGGTAAAACTACATTATTGCATAAATTGAAAATTTTAGCATTGTCGACCGATTTGTTGATCGATCAAATTAAGTAGTAATTCAGTTAATGTTTACTTGAGGTGTTCTTTCATACTAGCCAGGAAAGAATGATTTGGATCTATCAAGTTTTTAGGTAGCAGCAGTCTTTGTTGTTGGAGCTAAAGACCAATTCAATTCATCCAACTTATTACTTCATTTTTCCAATTGAGTAATTTGTTGTGATTTCAGTGTCTGGTCTATCTGGGAGCAAAGAAACAGCGCAGAGCCAGGTGCTGATAGGGATGGGACTGCTCGCGGGGTCCACAGTCATGCTCATAACCCTGCTTTGGGGTTCTTGTATTGTTGTCGGAAAATGTGACCTTGGTGACCGTAATACTTCGCTTGACATGCAAGATACCAAGGGCTTTAATCTTTTTGGTAAATTTCACTCTCTTTTTCAACACGTTGTTTAAACCAGGATTTTCATACTAATGATATAATACAGTGGGACGCCATTTATTGCCACGCCCGGTCTAATTGGTATCATGGGATACTAGAAGTGGAAAATAAGTAAATTTTCTGGGTTTGGGTTTGGTCAGTCTGATTTCAAATCATATTCTGTTTTGAGTTGATTACAATTTACAGGCTTTTACTTCAGAGGGTTATGGTTTTGGGTTACATGGCGAGGGCCTTTGGGAGTTTGGGTCATTTTAGGATTTAAAGAATTCTAGGTCTAATGGTCATACCCAGTTTCGGTATTGGTTCATTTTTGGTATTTATCCTTCATGTTTGATTTGGAGTTGCGGTTTATGAGTTTCTTGTTCCTTTTTTTTGGGGGCTTAATTTGTACTGTTTGTTAAGGTCGGGGCAGTTGCTGGGCATCTGGTTGGATCATCTCGAATTTAGCTTATCGATAGGTATTGTTATGGGTTGGGTTGGTTTTCTGTCAGATGCAATTCCTCGGTTTTGATTGTTATTAATATTCTTTTATGTGTTGATAGTTTAAGTGATGGTTTTTAACTAAGTTTCAATTACGTTTAGGTTGCAGTTTCAACATAATGGACATTATTGGAGGTTGGGCAATTTTGCCCTCTTTTTATTGTACCAAGCTGGTTTGACCTGCATTATTAGGATCTTTTGGGCAAAGGAGGTGCTATTTTGGTTAGGACTGTGCCTGCACATATCAGCCGAACATGCAACTATTATCAAAGTATACTGTACATGTGTTAGTAATCCCTTCCATGCTAGCTCCTGAGAAACAACTGGATGTATGTTTTTTATTATACAGGGTCAGGAGTTACAACAGATAGACAAACGAGTGATGCAGCAAAAATTATGGGAATATCTATCCTTCCCTTCATTGTTGTTCAGACTCCAAAAGTATTTCCCCAGATGGATCAGAGCCTTGGTATCTTGCTTGCCCTTATTTTGTCTGTTCTTCTTCTTATTGCTTACTGCCTCTATCAGGTACTTTCCTTTGTCCTTTTGTTCCTATTTTATACTGCTAAATTTCCTTTTCTCTTATTTGATGCCAATAATAATTTAATTATCATTAGAGTGGTGTACTGATAAGATAGCTCCTGATGATTGTTAACAAAATTATTACCTACTTCTAACAAGGAATATTTTTTCCTCAGCTAAATTTTAAATGAAATCCTCAAGGGAATAAAGATACTGGGTTTTAGTTTTATAGAGTTCTTATAATGAGCCTCTTTCTTTTGAGCTAAGTGGAATATTTAGTGGCCTATTTTTTTTCCCTATTTTCTTGTCTTCATTTATTAATTTACATCTCTGAATGCATGCTTGAAATGTAGGTGTTTCAACCATGGATTCAAAAGAGAAGACTGGCTTATGCAAAACACAAGCATGTTATATCTGGATTTTTAAAACATGCTCAGAAGGAAGCAATTGGTCGCTTGCTTAACGAGAATGGGGAACCTAATATTGCTGTCATTCATAAGTAAGAGAAAAAATAACTGCAAATGAATTTCTCTACTGTACCAGTAACTTCTAATCAGAGATTCAGAATAGATGCTCGACCAAGAAATATTTTAGAACTAATACAAAAAAACATACAACGCATACAAAATTTATCACTGGTACTGCTTGTGTATCAATTTATCTACTGACTTGCATTTTATGCTGCCACCACCTGTATTGTAATCCTTGTATTTCTCCCTCCATCTTTCAGTTTGTATGAATTTTCGTTCAGATTCTGTAATGAAACAAAGAAAAGCCTTTATGATTAACCATCTTTAGATATTTTTTTACAGATTGTTCAGAAAGATTGATCTAGACCAGAATGGGTTATTATCTCGAAATGAATTGCGAGCCTTTATAATTGGCATGAGCTTAGAGGAGTTAGACCTTGATAGCGACGAGGCGCTCGATGAAGCTGTGGATAAGCTGATTGATGAATTTGATAGTTCAGGTGACAATGAGCTAAATGTTGATGAGTTTACTGGAGGTATTTGCAAGTATCTTGGAGAAGCCAAGTGTAGAGTCCCCGAGTCAGGCGCTCACTCCTCCAAGTTGATCCATGAATTTCATTCGGTTAGTCAATTTTGTTCAACCATAATGGTGTCGGAAAACAAGATATGTAAATGATTTCCTTCAAAAAATTATAGAAATTGTTCACCTTCACCGTACTTTTAACTTTATTTTTTGATAAGTTCAGAAAAGAAGTTGCTATTAGTCATGAACATGATTATTAAATTATGATACCAATGTGATTCAAACCAACAAATTAGTTAGTTGATGCATTATTTAAAGTGATCCTATCTAATACATCAATTACAATGGTCACAAGGACTAAAATGTTGCTAAACGCATGGATATCATGTTAGTTACAAACGTCAGTGCTGTAATATTGTTCCAGATCCAAAATGTTACTACTGACAAAGACTAAATGCAGGGCCTTGTTTTGAGTATTTCTAGCAATGAACTTTTTCCTTGCTCCAAAACATTCCCCTTTTTTGCAGTTTATGATTATACCTGTTTTTTTTTTTTTTTTTCTTTCTTTTTTGCACTAAAACCCCAGTTTCCAGACAGAGAACCCTTTCTATCAAAGTGTTTGATCAATCTGAATGAATGAATGTTTGATCAACAGAAAACTGGGGCAGAGCACAAGCAGCTGGCAGAGGGAAGTGACGAGGTTGTAGAGAGCGTGAAGAACCCAACCTTGATGATCACAAAGGCGGTGCTTCTGTTGGTGCTTGGGACTGTAGTGGCAGCTGCCTTCGCCGACCCACTTGTAGATGCTGTCGACAACTTCTCCCTAGCCACCTCCATCCCGTCCTTCTTCATCTCCTTCATTTTCATGCCCCTTGCCACCAACTCCAGTGAGGCCGTCTCTGCCCTTATCTTTGCCAGCCGCAAGAAGCAGCGCACCTCTTCCCTTACCTTCTCTGAGGTATCTAATTCATCTTATCTTACCTCATCTTTTTTTCTTTTTTTGTAGTCTTGATCTTGAATGGTTATAATGACCCTTCTTTGAAAGCGCTTTGAGCAACACATTTATTTGAGAAATAGATCGGCATTGATAGTAACTAGTGTTAATTCCTTTGGACTGACTCTTTTGCCCTTTGGGAGATTAATATGAGGAAAAAACTGAAACTAACAACTCCAGATTTTCTAAAGAACAAAACTTGGAGATTTGTTATTCGGGCAAATTATCTACTCTGAAAGGATAGCAAGTTAAGTGTTAGAAAGTAGAATAATACTATATACTTGGAATCCTAGAAAAGGCGCACAGGAAAAATACCTAACCGAGCCCTGGAGGGTGTACTTTGGAAAAAAAAAATGATTATCTTTTGTAGAAAAATTTAGACAGGATCATTATTAATATTCAATATGGACTTTGTTTTGCTAAAAAATAAACATTCTATACTACGCATTCTGCTTTAGCAAATAATTTCTATTATTCTGTGTGTAGATATATGGAGGCGTAACAATGAATAACACGCTATGCCTGGCGGTATTCCTGTCACTGGTCTATGTCAGAGGTCTCACATGGGATTTCACATCAGAAGTGCTGATAATTCTACTTGTGTCCATCATTATGGGCCTCTTCACCAGCTTCCGCACAACATTCCCTCTATGGACCTGCTTCGTCGCCTACCTCCTCTACCCGTTATCTCTTCTCCTGGTCTACATCCTTGACTTCGTTTTTGGCTGGTCGTAGGCTGGTTGATCCTGACACTTGTTGATCTTGTTAATTTCATGGCGTAGCCTGTTTTTGATTGTTTTTTTTTTCCCTTTTGGTCTGGACTACTGAGGACGTGTTAATTTCTCATCCCTTGCAAGTGACAGCGTGGAGGCTTTTTTTCCCTTGTGGTACAGTAACATACTGAGAGTGGTTTTCTTTTGTATAATAAATATAATTATTAATACTTTTTTACGTGAAATCATATTCTTGATATCTGGTATTATACAATGTATTCAACCGATGTAGTTTCTGATGATGTTAGTATAAACTAATTTGGGAGGTAACAACTATGAGGCTATGAGCCCCACAATGCTTCGTCTGATGGAGTATCATTTGATCATAAGATTGAATCTACATTGATGCAACCTCTCTCCAACATCTATAACTTGTTAAAATAAACCCTGCATTGCATGTGCTTTTCAATTGTTGAGTGGGAGTTTGATGATTTATTCTATTTCAGGCAGCAGCTCAAAACATTGAAATGGAAAGAGTATTGTAATGCAAACCTTGTTAACCTCAGTTGATAGGTGCAGCAGTTGTGTATTTAAGCCTTGCGAAAATATATTAATTACTCAGAAGCCTGCTTATTATAATTCTTCATTTTAAAAAAAAATTAGAAGACCTTCATCTAGTGCTAACTAAAGAAGTATGTTTTCCTTGGATATCTATTAGAATGTTCCTTGGTTCTATAATGACATCAACGTTTTTTTCACTGTAAATCTGGCAACAATAGCGAATATTGGTAAAATCTACCAGTGAAGTTAAATGTGCCGAGCCATTCTGCTGTTTTTTGCCCTCCAAATATCTCCATAGATCTTTCTGTTACTATTTTTCTTGGCCCAAACTCAATAAAGCTAAATTGGACCAGCACTGATCCGGTATACCAGAACCTACTTGAGATATGGATGTTGTTCTATACGCACAACATATTTTGAATTTTCAGATTCTAATCTAAAGGAACATAATGAAATTTGAACATCATAAGGGAAATGCTGATTCTGATCATAAAGTTGCATGCCCTTTGTATCGGATACATCGGAAAGAGGGAATCATAATAAATAAAAAAAAAAAAAACAAAGCAATCTTCCATCCACCACACAACTGACTAATGGAAGTAGTTGAAGATGCAATTTTCTAAAGTTTCAAGTTGAGATCAAGATCATCAGGTACTGTCGGCAACTGTTCTTGTGGGGGCTTTTCACAAGAGGTGGGACCCATCGGCAAGAAACTATAGAAGGTCTGTGACTCTGACAAATTCCAGGTAACTTCACCATTGCTTACCTAAAGATCATTACAAAATTATCATCTTTGTTAGGAAATTTCATGTGACTTTTTCAATGTTATTGGTCATCAAGCAAGTACTATAGTTCAATTTTTTTATTTATTTCAATAGCCTTAAAGGAAGCAAAAGTTTCATACATCCTCCTATAAAATGGCAATTGTCTCATTAGACCATTATCAAAATTTCAAAAGTTTGATCTAATATGATAAAACTTGAGTGTCCAGTCTCTAATAATGGTATAGTTTTTAATTGTGTTCAAAACCAAAAATAGCATACAACAAAGTAAGTAGAAAGCAGTTATTTCTGCCACTTACAGTATAAGAAACATCATTGTTTTCTCTGTGTAGATGTGCTGATGGGGCCCGTTCGACAGGAAGCTGTTTTGAACAGGGAAGAGAACTTGTAATACCCAAGGTCAAAAAGTCACCATCGCATGTTTTGTTATATTCTCTCTGCATAGTTTTACAGCTTGCACTACAAGAAAAAAGGCACAGGATCACAAATGAAGCATCTATTTGTATCATTTTAGTAGTTTGTATATATAAGACTTAAATGCAATTTCATTACTTTGAAAACGCCTATGTTTTGTCTTTCACAATTCATATTAGTCAAACATCACAATTCATATTATCAAGCAATTAATCAAACAAAAAAATATGAAGTTTTTGTGCCAAAATCGGCTGACAGTGCCGGTACTGGCATTGGCAGCTAATAAAAAAGTACCAAAAGTTATGGTACATTCAGCTTACCATAATAAGAGTTCATTTTTTTAGCAGTGCTTTCTTATTTTTCCTATTTTTGTTTTGTTTTCTTTTACCTTTTTTTATGGAATAGACTAGGAAATTGACTTGATGCAACTATCCTACCATAACCATCATGGAAAACACCTCAGAATATTCAAATTCTTGGAATTAAGAGCAATCTCTATACCTGAAGGTGGCACTCCTGGAACGGAATCCGAAATAATCGTTCCCTAATGGCAAGGATCCATGCACCTTGACTAAGCTTGATACGATGGGAATTTTGGTGGAAAAGGGATTTGCAAGGGAATCCAAATTAAAGGGCAAATGAGGGGCTCTCTTCGTGCCAGTGATTTCCTGCATTCCGAATATTTGGTTCATTAGTAAATGGTTTAAGAGAAAATTATACTTAATTTGTTGTTGTTTATTTTAATGAGAATCTTATGGCAGTAGTAATTAAGTTTCCAACTGCCTGTTGCACACAAGTTCCACTATAAATTTCATAATTGGAAGTTGGAGGAAACTTTTCACATGTGACCTGAAAATATCAAAATATATTGCACAAAAGAGATACATACTCTCTTGAAGAATGACAAATATCCCAACAACCTTGCTATTGTTTTTTGCATCCTTTTTAAGAAAATCAATGATGAAAGCGGGTAGTTTGGTGAAAAATGAAATAATTAAGTACACACCACAAAAAATTTCATGGTTTTGTATCCTACAAAGGAATACTTGAATTTTAAAGATTAAAGAATATGGTTTTATGAAGTGTTGATTAAATGCTTAAAAATTTCTCATGGTTTGCAGACCTATAAGTATAAAGGGCTACTCTAAAGTATAAAAATTAAAAAACATGGTTGTATAAAGTGATGATTAATTAAATGCTTAAAATGAATACTAAACAGAAACGAGAAAGTTTGGTACATACCCTGTCATCCCCAAGCGAAACCAGAGTAGAGTTGCTGTCAGAACTAAGAATTTGGTTTGAAGGGGGCTCTAACCATGGAACATAACCAGAGCTCAACTGCAACAAAAGCAAAGAGGAGTAATTTTAGATCAAATTATATAGAGATAGGCTAATATGCTTTTAGTAGCATATGGGCCGATATGCTTCCAACTCAAAATTGGATTTTCAAAGTCCAAACGGTCGATCCGAACCATTCAAGTTGAACTACATATTGAAATCTGCTTGGAGACCAAATTACAGCGCATGCACACTCACACTCACACATACACATACACATTAAAAATTCAAAACAAAACAATAATAAAAAAATAAATTAAACTAACCAATGGAACAGGGGCTTGAGGTAGAGGCAGTTGGTGCCTCCAGTTGGAAAAGTTATGGCACTGCCAGGTGGTTGAAGGAGAGACCTGATGAAGGAATGTCTGAGGAAGAACTGGAGGGTTGTGGGAAGGGAGCAACTGGAGGCTGGGGAAGGAATTATAGTAGGAGATGGCCGAAGAAGAGGAAGAGGAAGAGGAAAGAGCATTGGCTTTTCTCTGCTCTTCAAGGCGCAACCTCTCCAGTTGAGCCACGCCAAGGCCGCGCTGTGGTTCTTTCTTTGGTTTTTTGTTTTTGGATGTGCTGCACTTGTGCACTACTTGATCTTGCACCATTTGTCCTTGATTTTTATTTTCTAGCTATTATCTACTCTCTCTCTCTCTCTCTCTCTCTCTCTCTCACTCGCTCGCTCACACACACAGATATGATCATATGGTACAGTTGTTTAGGTGGCTTAGCAATGGGATGCTTTTATACATGGCAAGGCGGAAGTCATGCGGTCCATGCCAACTGGATTTCCTTTAGATTTATATTTCAATTATATTTATTTTCTTAATTTCTTCTAATATCGAACTTTAGCTTTCAAGTCCATTTCATCTTCCAACCTTTTTACCTTCCAACTTTTAACCGTCTATACAATCACCGTGGCAGCTTCTGCCAAGGATTCAAAAAAGAAACTAATTAATGTGGTAATTAACAACAGAGGAAGTAAGTTAAAAAGAAACTAAATGAATAAATACTTTGCTTCAGCTAGCCTTCAGCCACAAGGGAAAAGTTTAAAAGAAGATGTAATTATAAGCAAACTTAGAGGACGCCATTCTATCGCCCGACATTTTTATTAATATCCAAAGTTAATTACAAATTAATAAATATACCCACTATAATGTTGGGAATTTATAAAAATATCCATACCGGCCATTTTCTGGCTGGTTTTAATTTTTCGGTACCGGCCAGAAAATGGCCGATAATATATATATATAGAGATGGGCTATTGTGCTTTGCAAAGTAAAGCCATCGTTTTACTTCGGCTTACTTTTTGAATTTTCAAAGTCCAAAATGTCGATCCGACCGTTCAAGTTGATCTACATATTGAAATGTGCTTGCAGATAAAATTTTACATTTTTTGGAATTTTTTTACTATTTATTAAGCCACTTTGAAAATTGCTGATCACATGGTCCAGAATTTTGTTGCACTGTTTTTTCTGGACCATGTGATCAGCAATTTTCAAAGTGGCTTAATAAATAGTAAAAAAATTCCAAAAAATGTAAAATTTGGTCTGCAAGCACATTTCAATATGTAGATCAACTTGAACGGTCGGATCGAGGTTTTGGACTTTGAAAATCCAAAAAGTAAGCCGAAGTAAAACGATGGCTTTACTTTGCAAAGCACAATAGCTCATATATATATAGAGTAGAGCTAAGGTGCTCTTAAGCTCACCAAGTTTTCCGTGAGCTTAACTCAAAAACTTATCAATCCGACTTCAAACGACATTTTCAAACCGTTAGATGTTCAATCTATATTAAAATGTGCTTGGAGAACAAATTTTACATTTTTTGGAATTTGTTTACTATTTATTAAGCCGGTTTGAAAACCGCTGTTTTCTAATGGTGCAGATTTTTAATAAAAACAGCGGTTTTCAAACCGGCTTAATAAATAGTAAAAAAATTTCAAAAAATGTAAAATTTGGTCTCCAAGCACATTTTAATATAGATTGAACATCTAACGGTTTGAAAATGTCGTTTGAAGTCGGATTGATAGGTTTTTGAGTTAAGCTCACGGAAAGCTTGGTGAGCTTAAGAGCACCTTAGCTCTACTCATATATATATATATATATATATATATATATATATATAGGCTACCATGCTTTGCAAATTAAAGGGCCTCTTGTGCTTTGGGCTCCTTTTCGGATTTTCAAAATTCAAAATGTCGATCCGACCGTTCAAGTTGTTCTCCATATTGAAATGTGCTTGGGGACCAAATTTTACATTTTTTGGAATTTTTTTACTATTTATTAAGCCACTTTGAAAATCGCTGATCCAATGGTCACAGTAGCAAAACAGTAAAAAATTCTGTACCAATGAATCAGCGATTTTCAAAGTGGCTTAATAAATAGTAAAAAAATTCCAAAAAATGTAAAATTTGGTCCCCAAGCACATTTCAATATGGAGAACAACTTGAACGGTCGGATCGACATTTTGAATTTTAAAAATCCGAAAAGGAGCCCAAAGCACAAGAGGTCCTTTAATTTGCAAAGCATGGTAGCCTATCTATATATATATATATATATATAGTGCTGGGCTTAGCTACTCCATGGAGTAAAACGACTTGGTGCTCCACGCCTCATTATTTCCATTTTGAAAATCCAAACGACCTATCCGAACCGCTCAAGTTGTTCTCCATATTGATATGTGCTTGGAGACCAAATTTCACATTTTTTGAAATTTTTTTACTATTTATTAAGCCACTTTGAAAATCACTGATTCGGCGGTCCAGAAATTTTTACTAGTTCACCCGGATTTTCAGATTTTCAAAGTGGCTTAATAAATAGTAAAAAAATTCCAAAAAATGTAAAATTTGGTCTCCAAGTACATTTCAATATGAAGAACATGTTGGAAGGTTCGAATCGACTATTTCAACTTTGAAAATGAAGATATGGCGTGGAGTACAAAGTCGTTTTACTTCATGGAGTAGCTAAGTCCATCTCTATATATATATATATATATATATATATAGAGAGAGAGAGAGAGAGAGAGTGGCTAATATCAAAATATTTGCACCAAACCCTCGTGCAACCAAGTCGTTTTTGGATTTTCAAAGTCCAAACAGTCGATCCAAACCGTTAGATGTGATCTCTATATTAAAATCTGCTTGGAGACCAAATTTACATTTTTTGAAATTTTTTTACTATTTATTACGCCACTTTGAAAATTGCTGATCACATGGTCCAGAATTTGGTTGCACTGTTTTTACTGTTCACCCGGATCAACAATTTTCAAAGTGGCTTAATAAATAGTAAAAAAATTCCAAAAAATGTAAAATTTGGTCTCTAAGCATATTTTAATATAGATTGAACATCTAATGGTTTGGATCGACCGTTTGGACTTTGAAAATCTGAAAACGACTTGGTTGCACGAGAGCCTTGGTGCAAACATTTTGATATTAGCCACTCACTATATATATATATATAGAGAGAGAGAATGGCTAATATCAAAACGTTTGTTCCTGGACTCAGGAACAAACGATTCCGTTCTCTAACTTTCAAAGTTCAAACAACAAATCCAAACCGTTAGATGTTCAATCTATATTAAAATGTGCTTGGAGACCAAATTTTACATTTTTTGGAATTTTTTTACTATTTATTAAGCTGGTTTGAAAACCGCTGTTTTTCAATGCTGCAGAAATTTCATAAAAACAGCGGTTTTTAAACCAGCTTAATAAATAGTAAAAAAATTTCAAAAAATGTAAAATTTGGTCTTCAAGCACATTTTAATATAGATTGAACATCTAACGGTTTGGATTTGTTGTTTGAACTTTGGAAGTTAGAGAACGGAATCGTTTGTTCTTGAGTCCAGAAACAAACGTTTTGATATTAGCCATTCTATATATATATATATGAGCTATTGTGCTTTGCAAAGTAAAGCAAACGGTTTACTTCGGGCTACTTTTTAGATTTTCAAAGTCCAAAACGTCGATCCGACCGTTCAAGTTGATATACATATTGAAATGTGCTTGCAGACCAAATTTTACATTTTTTGGAATTTTTTTACTATTTATTAAGCCACTTTGAAAATTATTGATCCGGGTGAACAGTAAAAACAGTGCAACAAAATTCTGGACCATGTGATCAGCAATTTTCAAAGTGGCTTAATAAATAGTAAACAAATTCCAAAAAATATAAAATTTGGTCTGCAAGCACATTTCAATATGTAGATTAACTTGAATGGTCGGATCGACGTTTTGGACTTTGAAAATATAAAAAGTAGCCCGAAGTAAACCGTTCGCTTTACTTTGTAAAGCACAATAGCTCATCTCTCTCTCTCTCTCTATATATATATAGTAGAACTAAGGTGCTCTTAAGCTCACCAAGCCCTTTGTGAGCTTAACTCAAAAACCTATCGGCTTGACTTCAAACGACATTTCTAAACTGTTAGATGTTCAATCTATATTAAAATGTGCTTGGAGACCAAATTTTATATTTTTTGGAATTTTTTTACTATTTATTAAGATGGTTTGAAAACCGCTGTTTTTATTAAAATTCTGCACTATTGGAAAACAACGGTTTTCAAACCATCTTAATAAATAGTAAAAAAATTCCAAAAAAATGTAAAATTTGGTCTCCAAGCACATTTTAATATAGATTGAGCATCTAACGGTTTGGAAATGTAGTTTGAAGTCAATCCGATAGGTTTTTGAGTTAAGCTCACAAAGGGCTTGGTGAGCTTAAGAGCACCTTAGTTCTACTCATATATATATATATATATATAGAGAGAGAGAGAATGACTAATATCAAAACGTTTGTTCCTGGGCTCAGGAACAAACGGTTCCGTTCTCCAATTTCCGAAGTTCAAACAACAAATCTAAACTGTTAGATGTTCAATCTATATTAAAATGTGCTTGGAGACCAAATTTTACATTTTTTGGAATTTTTTTACTATTTATTAAGCTAGTTTGAAAACCGCTGTTTTTATGAAATTTCTGCAGCATTGAAAAACAGCAGTTTTCAAACTAGCTTAATAAATAGTAAAAAAATTTCAAAAAATGTAAAATTTGGTCTTCAAACATATTTTAATATAGATTGAACATCTAACGGTTTGGATTTGTTGTTTGAACTTTGGAAATTAGAGAACGGAACCGTTTGTTCCTGAGCCCAGGAACAAACGTTTTGATATTAGCCATTCTCTATATATATATATATATATATAGACACTATGAATAGCAAGATGCTGAAATCTAACACTAAAAATTCAATTTTTTTTAATATTTGTTAGATTACTTTTTTGATATATGATAAGCATAAATTATATACACATTTGATCTAGTTTTTATCATAAAATAACTCCAATTATCATGTATTTTGAATATAAAATGAATGAATTACACCTAGAATCAAGTTACTGCGGTAGTTTGGCTTTAAAATGCAGGAAAAGATAAAAAATGAAGTAATTAGGACTGAGTGTGGATCAACCACCCGCACTGAGATTCAGTGCGGACGCACTTAGTACTTAGCCGAATTTCCAGCATCTCAGCACAGCCAGAATTTTTCCCGAGCGTAATGCGTCCGCACTCACACGCCAGTGCGGGTCATCCACCCGCATTTTGTACTTGGTCGGATTTTCAGAAACTGCAGATCAGCATAGAAGTTCAGCAGTGCGGGTCCTCCATCCGCATCCACCACCAGTGCGGACGCACTTAGAAGATTACGCAGTATTTTCGCCAAGTTAAAAAATGAAAGTTCAATCCAGTGCGGATCAACCATCCGCACTCACCATCAGTGTGGACGCACTGAACACGCAGACTGCCAGAATTACCCAGTTTCAACACGGTTTCTATTTTTGGCACTCCAAGGACACGTTTTAAGAAGCCAAAAATAGACATGCTTGCCAGGAAAGTAATGTAAAAAGGGCGCCCACTAACTCCACATTCTAGCCTCTAAATTGGGCATGATCTCTTGCTTTAAAAGGAGGGACTCATTTCCATTGAAGCATCCATCCAACAACACATCTCATTCTCTCTCTACACACAATTCTTAGCAATAATTTCTGAAGGAGGTAAAGCTTTCAAGCAAGGAGAAGAAGGGTTTCCTGAGCAAGATTCGGCAAGATTGAGGTTCTAGATTCAAATGGTGTAATTATTCTTTATTTTATTTCCTCTTATTCTTTGCCAAACTTTGCAATGTTTCTCTCCAAGAGGGAGTAGTTCTATCTCTAGGGGTTTAGGTCAATATGCATGAACTTGTTTAATTCTATTTTATTCAATTATTTTCTTTTATTGTGATTGTTTTATCGGATTTGATTGTTAATTTCTGTGATTTAAATAATTTGTGTTAAATACACAATTAGTACTTGAATTGTAGCATCTCGTTTTGGTTTCAAAAGAACCAAAATTGACTAGGATCAATAGGATAGTACCAAATTGTGAATGCAAATACCTTAGGTTTAGATTAAGATTCTAACCAATTTAATCTAAGCCGGAACTACAGAAATTAAGGTTAGGGACTTGGTGAAGAACCTAACCGTGAAGTCAAACCCTAATTAGGACATCTCAAATCGAGTCGGATATTGGTATCATGGACTTAATTGTGAAATACCAATATTCGAGGAGAGGAGAGACTAACAAGAGCTTATGGTCTAGGTAGCTAGGGTGAAGAACCTAAACGTGAAGTCCGAATTACTTAGACACGTTATTAATTCATGAAAGTGACCCTTAATGACATATTAGGTTAGAAACCTCATCAAATCATACATGAATTTAAGCAAATACCGAATGAATAGAGTTAACAAGGGATTGTAGACCAAAGACCCCTAGATTCTCTTAACCTTGAAAACAAACCAACTTTTCTCTCTTTTACTTTTACTTTTAATTGTTTAAAAACTCCTTTCTTCGGGTATTGAACCCAACCTTAGAATTTTTAGTGCAAACCCCCCCAAATTTACTTTATTACACTTTACTTTCTTTCTTTTCTGAAATTTATCATCTAAAGTTGAAAACTAAGTATTTACCTTACTCCTTGTGGTTCGATACCCAATAATATACTACACGGTAGGATTGTATACTTGCAATCTGAACCGAAAGTGTATTTGAGGATAAAGCTTTTTATATACCCTTTGGACGTATCAATATATAATTACCATATTTATACTAAAATACGCTAAATTACTTGAAATTATGTTAAATTACGCTGAATTACACAAAATTACGCTAAATTATAATAATTATGTCAAATTACGCTAAATTAGGCCGATTTGTGCCATCTTTCATAAATCATAAAAAATAGTAAAAAAATTCCAAAAATAATAAAAATTGGTATTCTACAAGTTCATTATATAACTTATTTATTGAGCTACGTATATCGAATAATAGAAATGAAAATCTTAATCGGAAACTTCAACTCAAGTTTTGAGGCTCTTCTCTTTATTTTCAGGAATTTTGAATTTTGAAATTTAGCAAAACGGATATTGATGCATGCGTATTTTTGCAAGCTTTCCGAAAAGTGGTCATTTGCTGAAATCGGACACTCGAGCGTTGTTTTATGGCCGTTTAAAGTTTCATTATCGTTTTTCGCCTTCTCAGTGAAGATATCATCCCTATTCATATGTAATTTAGCATAATTTACCGTATTTTAGCATAATTTAACATAATTTAGCGTAATTTTGTGTAATTCAGTGTAATTTAACATAATTTTAAGTAATTTAGCATATTTTAGTATAAATATGCTAATTATATCAAAAAAAGTAATCTAACAAATATTTAAAAAAAGTTCGAATTTTTAGTGTTAGATTTCAGTATCTTGCTATTCATAGTGTTTCTAAAAAAAAAAAAAATTAGTACCGGCCAGAAAATGGCCGGTATGGATATTTTTATAAATTCCCAACATTAGTAGATATATTTATTAATTTGTAATTAACTTTGGATATTAATAAAAATGTCAGTTCTATCGCTCGACGTGCTAAAAATAATCATGCTTGTCTTGAATTGATTTTATTAAATTAATTCAATTCATAGAAATTGGTTGATTTATTTTTCAGAATTCTTGTTTACTAAAATTCTGATTTAAATCCTTAAAGCTCTCAATAATTAATTATCAGAAAATATTCCAACAAGGAAATGGTCCAAATTACTTTTGTCCAAAAGAAAGTATAATTCTGATGCCAAAATAGGCGCCAATATAATAAGAGCATCTCAATACCTCACATACTTGGGTGCATTAATTTGTATTTTTTAAACTTAAAACCTCATATTATAATCCCTTTGATCCAATAGAATGTGACGAGTATATATCTGGTAATTATATTCCTATATATCATGTTTCAACCTGGTTTTGATCTAGCATAATTAAGTATTGCATTCATAGTGTATATCGGTAGCAATAAAAAATAATTATTTTTAGTTGACCGGTGGTTTCTATGAAATCATGCATTCCATAAAATTAAAAAAAAAAAGATTAAAAAAAAAAACAGAGAATGCCAAAAGGAGGGTTTGGAAGTAAAGTAGAATTGTTCTAACTAGCTGCCAAAATCTCCAACAAATTAAGCCTCTTTCTTCCTGTACATAAATTCTCTTGCACTTGGTATATAATGTGAAAAAAAATATGAAAAGAAAAATAATCAGATAAGCATGAAATATATATAGGTTGGGTCACATCACCATGTGTTCCTTTGAGTTAGGTGTTGTCATCCAATTAATCTTACTAAATCTTCCCAAAGCTACTAAGGTTTTGGTACCTCTCCAGTTGTATCATAAATGCAAAATAGAAAATACGTACTCGTCGTCTGCTCGAGTAGATGCAAATGCTAGGATCCAAATCTGCTCTTAGGTTGCTACTTATATAGATCAATCAGATGTTTATATAGAAGACTTAGGTCGCTGTTTTTCAATGACTTAAGTGGACTTCATTTTTTTAGGATAGCGGACTCCATTCTCTGTTGCTTTTGAAAAGAGATAGAGAGAAAAGGACAAGAGGAGAGGGTGTTCATATTCTCAAGAATAGAAGCAGATTTGGATCTCAAATGCTACAAGTCTATAAAAATGAGTTCTATTTTAGTACAATTGTAGTGAATATACTCCAAAGATTTGTTTTTACAAGAATATTATGCACAATATTTTTTTTTAATATAGTGAGTATACCACCGATTTCATATATAATGAAATTATAGATTTGTTCTTACAAGAATATTATGCACATAACATAACTCATTTAAAACATTCATTTGCAATTACATAGTTTCAGTGAAATCTAAACTCTCCATTATGATAATTAGAGGTGCTATCGGGTCGGGTAGGGTCCATATACTATTATATTTGAATCCGTACTTTAAAAGTATTCGGGTTCCAATTTCTATCCATATACTTATTTGTTTCAAATTAAATCGGATCCGGATCCGGATACCTATCTACCTGTAGATATGTGTTCTAATGACCAGCTTGCAGATGCCTTAACAAAGCCGCTTCCTGCTGCCCGATTTCTCTCTTTGCGCACCAAGCTGCTTGTGGCTGCACCACCTTCAGCTTGTGGTGGGTATTAAACCAACCCTGGACAACTCCAGTCATCCATCAAATGGATACTAACAAGCAACAACCTTTCTATTATTTTGTTATTGTCTACTGTGCATTTTATCCCATAGTTAGAATCATAGTAACATGATTCGCATTTTATTCGCGAATAAAACGCGAATAAAACGTTTTTTGGAGGTTTTCGAACCGAACAGCGAATAAAACGGTTGACCGAATTTTTACCGATTTATTCGCGAATAAAATGCGAATAAAACTTTTTTTACGAATTATTCGCGTTTTATTTGAAAAATTCGCAGCATTGGAAATTTTTGAAAATTTTGGAGGCAGAGTGGGCTGAGGCAAAGCCACGTGAGCTGAGGCAAAATTTTTGAATTTCATAGCCACGTGGGGCTGAGGCAAAGCTTTTGAGAGTGCGTATCCTCTAAGATATCTCAATACGGTGCCTATTGGGGGCAGCGCAGGGCCCACTATTAATTGTGCCTTGAAATTTGTGCAGAATGTAATTGAACGGTTGAGATTTTCCAAACAGTCACTCAAAGTTTGAGATATCTCAGAGGATGCGAATTCAGCTTTTGAGAGGCATAATGAATTTGAGACAGTTTTCTGTGACCATACTAATGTAGCACTCTATATAAATTAAATTTTGAATTTTGGATTTTTTTTTTTTTGCTTTCTTGTTGTACCGAATCATTCCCGAATTATACCCGAATTATTCCCGAATCACGAATTTTTGACCTAGCCGAACCGAACCCGAATAATTCATTTGTTACTATGGTTAGAATAGCGTGACTAGAGTCAAATTGTAAAGCCTGATGGCTATATAAACAGAGCGTTGTAACAACCGTAATTCAATGAGAAATAAAATCATTCAAACTACATCTTCTTCCTCTAGCTAATTCTATTAGTATAAAAATAATCATTTCTATAGAAGGCGTTAATTACACAAACATATCCCTTAATTAAGCTAGTGCTATAAAGGAAGTAAATTAACCTAAATACAAGTTTTAGTGCTCAATTGCAGTGACGAAAAAATTGCAAATTAGACGCCTAAAAGTGATCTGACGATACTTTTTCAACTTATTTAATTAGTTTGTTCGCATCTTAATTATTGCTTTTTTTAATAGATGTCGATAGAGATTCGGGATTGGATACTGTTGTAGTCAAGAAGAGAATTTACTTTTAGCTTATAATAGTAAATCTCTTTTGACTAGTTTTTTTTTTCTTAAGAATTCATTTTTTTTTAAGTGAGATAATTAAAGTACAATGCTTTTGATTCACCCACATATATATTAGTAAGGTTTTAAACAACCACCATATAAATAGTTGAAAATTCATCAAAGCAGTTTTTTTTTCAGTTGTAGAAATATAAACTAAATCAATCTAAACAAACTAATAAACCGACTATCTGAACCAATTAAATATACAAACTCATGGTGCTAGTTAGATATTTTCATCTCTAATATTGTAAGAACAAAATAATAACTTTATTGCTTTGTCTAATGAACAAATTCAAGAGTGGGCACAAAAGAAAAAGAAAACTAACTAATTAAAAGTTATATTAAATTTATATAAAATGAATTTAGAAACTAAAGTGTGTTAGCAAGATTAATAAATTATAGATATATATGTTATAACCACAAACATATACCAAATAAACACTCCATATATTATATATATGCGCATATATAATTAGCTAGTTAGAGTATACTTTTACAATATGTGCAAAGGAAATCACTTTCCACAATGATAGCTACTTAAGAATTAAGTCTTAACGCTTAAGTAGGCATTAATATTTGGTCCTAATCATGATTCCTAACGGGGACACATGCTTCAAGAATTGAAACATATGATGTGCATCAATAAATAATTCCAAAAAAAAAAAAAAGATTTTTTTAATCATGTTTGAGTGACGGATTGAATCTTTTCTGTGACTATAAAAAAATTTAATTAAGAGGCCCTTGTCAAACAGTAACATTATTTGTCTCATGCACTAGATAATGTACCATTATTAAGAAGATATATTAATATTAACAACAATTCATTTGACAATCATTCTTTAAATTAAAATTTATTATCAAAAATAATTTTAAAATTAAAATTATTGAGCAAATTCATTCTTTAAATTTGATATAATTTGAAAATATGTTGGTCATCTATTATATATAAAGTAATATAAAAGATTAACGGTTGAATATTATCCGCATTTGGTTAATAACCACACAACTCTTAATTTACACTAAAGTTGATACATAATTTATTTATATAATATATAATATAAGCATAATTTTAATTCTGTATAATAAATTTTGAAATTGATTATCAAATAAATTTAATTGCCATTATATATTTTCCAATTAGTAAATATGGGGGCGATGTCATATGTGAGCTTTCACCCCAAAGAAACCACCCAATTCGGAGGTGAGTAGAAATCATATTTTTTTGAAAAGATAAAAATGAATATAGAAAAAAGAAGGAGAATGCACTCAGATTAAACATACAATATCTCACTACCAGATTCTTTTGAAAAGAATAATCTTACTCAGAAGATACTAAGATTAATTCAAGGCAAGACTGGAATGGAAAACATTAATATAACCTTTTTCTGAATCTGAGGAGGCCAACCTTGGCATGGATTGGACCCCACCTTGCTCTCTTTGTATCAATTTCCAACTCAGTTCTCTATTTATGTGGGAGTACAGACTGTACACTGAATTGTGGATGATACACATATTCCTCTCCCTTTGTTACAAAATGGAGACTCCCTTTACAATCTTATTTCAGTTGTTTGTGCGGTAATTTAGGAATTAAAAAAGTCACACTATGACAGGATACGCCACAGCAAGGCACGACACATGTATCAGTCACATGACATGATTATTCGCGTAATGTGACTATCTTTTAAAATTTGACACGTCACGTGGAAGATCTGATCACGGCACATAGTCACGCGAGTCACGTGTAATTATAATTGTTAGATCTTCGATCGAATGGTGAATCTTGAATAAACTAACTAAAATTATGAAAAAAAAAAATAGTTAAACAGGACCACATATGACAAATGTGACCGGCTAGGCGGCTACGTATGTTTGGACACGTCACATGTGGTTACAGCGTGACTAACGTGCTGTGACAATTCACGTGTCGTGACTATCTTTCTAAATTTGACCACAATAAAACACAGCACGTATAAATGTGACTTGATCACATCACAACATGTGACCCAAATCATAGCGTAACTAGTCATGACACCGACACGGTACGTATTGAAAACCCTAGGCGTTATGCAGCTGCTCTGTAATATATAGTGGCTTATAACATTGTCTGTAACTAATAACTAATGAGCATAGTAACAAATGAATAATTCGGGTTCGGTTCGGCAGGGTCAAAAATTCGTGATTCGGGAATAATTCGGGTATAAATCGGGAATGATTCGAAATTACAATATGAGATCTCAGTGCATATTTAATTTATTATCGATGATTTACTATACGAGATACTACTTGTATTTGCCACAGAAGATCAGCTTGAATAAAATAGTCAAAAAGTAACAACAATTGGGAACTGTGCTTCACTGTGCTTCACGTGGGTGGGTGACTGGGTGCCAAATTTACATCCAAATTCGCGTTTAATTTAAAGGTTTCACGTGGGTGGGGGACTGGTTTCGTGGGAATAAAACGCGATAAAAACGCGATTAATTCGTAAAATTCGTTAAATTCGCATTTTATTTGCATTTTATTTGGTCAAAAGTTCGGTCAACGAATAATACGTCATTCGGTTCAGAAACACTCCAAAAACGAATTATTCGCGAATAAAACGCGTATCCTGTTACTGTGCTATACTGTGCTAATGAGTAATGTATCATTCTTGGACCCCGACCGCCATAGATAATCCATCGTGCTGAAGTTGGGATTTCTGTGATCCTATGCAGATAGATTTCCAAATTTGAGTCCAGTTTCTTTGTGCATTAGCTTGTGTGATACTTCCTGTAGCTAAGTTGATCAAGTGTTTCCCAATCAAAGTTCTGCAAGATTTCTCACCACTGTCAGAATTATATAATGAAGACCTGGTGTGTATAAAAATTCTAAAATCATAAAATTTAATACACCATGTGTACAATTAAATGATTAATATATGAATCAATTGCATATTGCGTGTAACATTAATATACAAATCAATTGCATAATTAAATTGAAAAGGTAATGGACATAAAAAACCATATAGAAGTTTTCTCTTTATTATAATGTCTCGAATATGAAATAATAATATAGAAGTTTCCTAGTAACTTTTTATTAATTTCGTAAAAAAACATATACATGAAACTATAAACCTCGTAAAATCCTTGCTCACTCATAGTCTAATATGATACTGAAAGTAAAGTAAGTTACAAATTGACATCACAAAAAGAATCTAGCTTCTTCTCTATCATTCTTATGTTAGGTTATCATTTACATTTACATGTAGTATGAATTTTGAGATAGTGAAATAAATTGTGGCTTGGACCACTTTATTATATGGAAAGAAAGAACCTTCACCTCATTTTCAAATAGGATTGTGAGAGAGACCATAGTAAACTTGAAAGCCATACTTGAATTGGCATAAAAAAATATTGTGTAGGTTATGGTTCAAATCATAAAGGATATTGCAACAGAAGCATAAATCGGTGTCTAAATCCTTTGTGGTCCGTACTACCAATCGCATTCGGTATGTTGAGTCATGTTGATTCAACAAATACACATTTTATTTTATTTTTACTCTTTTAGCTCTTGTGAACAGAATCAGAGTAACTTGCCACACGATGTGACGCACTTGTACCCGTATCAGAAAATCTGTATCTGCAAAATTAGTAATATGGATCCACAGGCGGAATTGCCTTTATCTCCACTCTTTCAATTTTTGGTTCTCCATTTGTCATGAAGAAAAGGGGTTAAATATGTTAGCTTCATTGATTTCACATTTAGGTTTAGTTTCACCTCTCCGAGTAATTTGAGCCTCTAGACAATAAATTCATTCAGTACACATTGGTAAAGGCTATTCTCCAAAAATTAGCGCTTCAATAAATTGTGACAAGCACAAAATAAACTTAATGCATTGCTGAAATCATTTAGGCCCAATTTTAGAAATCAATTCCAAGGCCCAAAATTCCAAGTCCAATTGGGCTCGAAAACACTATTATGGGTTTCTGGCTCTCAGTTTAAATTTTGAGATTAATTAATATTAGTTGTGTTTGTGTGCAGCCACTAAGGCACGAATGAAAGAAAAAGTTTTTGTGATAGAATGACAGCTTTCTGAATCATTTGAATATACGAATTTTATATAATTTTTTGACCAATGTTGGTAATGCAGTACGGGTCGTCATCTATAAATTAATAGTATAAATTGTTTACCATTTTCAATATAGCCATTCATAGGTTGAGAGCACCATATATAAATTAAATTAAACATTCCTCCATCCTAAGGATAGGATATTAAAAAAGTTTCAATACTTTTTTAATTATGTCACATCTTCAACAGCTTCATCCATCCCTCTCTATCTGGAAGATTATGTTAAAATGCTAAAGCACATTTCTTAATTCTCATTCAGATAGAAAGGTTGAAACATTCCTCTGTTTCAAAGCTCATTTTCTTTTATGCATCTCTTTTCTTTTGTGGTACCAATGCTTTTGCGATAGGTACCACAACTACTTAAAGATCATTTGCTTAATATGAAGAAATAAACAATGCTGGTTTACCGCTCTAAATAATACAACTGTATACTAATTGTTTTACCGGGTCTCATATTTGCACAAAACGAAATGCACCTCACGCATACATTATTCAAAAATCTTCTTTCCTCTTCCTTTCTTCTCTTCCCCTTCCCTCACCATGTACATGTAGTGCAAATACTTGAAGCTTCAAATCATGACTGAAGTCAAGACGGGTCTCGCAGGGCTGAAATGGGTCGCTTCAGCCATACTCTGCGATACAATAAAGCAGGGATATGCACACCTCGAAAGGGATGTGCCGCAACAAGTAGAAGACTTAGAGACAAACCTCTTACCGAGGCTGAAATCGGTGATTACCGCAGCTGAAAATAGCCCCGAAGAAATCAGGGTCAAAAAATGGCTGGAGAAGCTCAAATCTGCTCTCTGTGATGTCGAGGATCTTCTTGACGAGCACGAGTATGAGCGTATTAGACATCAGGTTAGATCAAAATTCTGATTTAGTATTTCCAGAAGAGTATTAATTAATGTTTTAAGGAAACCAAAATTTATTTGGCTTCCATTTGAGTTAGGATAGATGGGCAATTCCATTTTATGCATGACATGCCTATAATATCTTGCCATGCCGTGTCGTGTCTTATTTCTCTAAAATACGGATGTGCACGATTTGGACACAACATGACTAGCCATGTCATTTTTCCTCACGGTTCCAGTGAAATGCTTAGCATGTGCAGTTTGCTTTGGTTTTTTTTTTTTTTCTCTCTCTATGGGTATATCATTTTTATTCGAGAAAGTTCTCAAAATAAATGAAAAATAACCTATATTCTGACATGAAATTTTTAAAAATAGGTATAAATTAAAAAAATGTAAACATTGAATAAATATAACTAAAAAAACATAATTGTGTTATAAATTCAGTTGTTTAAACCTTCAACGTGATTACGTGAATTTGGAATTAAATAGAAATTCAAATTCCTATCATCAATTGCTGGAGCTATGCTGCCTTTTTCCATGGTTTTGACATTAACGATGTTTCCAATGCAATAACTTCAGGTAATAAATCGGCCGACATTTTTAAAAATACCCAAAGTTAATTACGGATTAATAAAAATGCCCAGACCGCTTAACTTTTATTAAAAATGCCCAAACCGGCCATTAAATGGCCGGTCCCTATTTAAAAGGAAAACCGGCCATTAAATGGCCAGTCCCTGATTAATTTTTTTTTTTTTTAGAGACAAATAGCTAAAATGCTGAAATATAAAACTAAAAATCAAATTTTTTAGTTAAATACTTGTCAAATTAATTTTTTGATATCATATTTACCGGTTTTTTTTATTAAATATATATCACACGGACTGTTTCTTGTTTAAACATACAAAATGAAAGATACTCAATATTAGCATGCTGGTTATTGATACAAGTTCTGAGTAACTTTTAGCATGCTGCATACGACACTGTCACTAGCCGCAAACGGGTCGTTGTGTGTCTACCGATGATAAAAAACTTTAACTCAATTTTTGAGACACTAAACGACGTTTTTTTGCAATTCTGATTCCGTCGGCCCCCTGGGGATGATCTCTAAGGCACCATCCACCTCGTCTCGTCCCAAGGTTTCTGAATTGGAGTCGTACGCGCAAATCCGAGTTTCCTAGCCAAAGTTATGGCCGTTTAAAGTTTTTAAAAAAACACCGATGATGCACCAATGCTTTATGCACGGCAGAAGTGCATCGATGTTTCATTACAAAAACATCAGCGACGCACCGATGTTTTTTCAGCACTACCCTGCTTAATTGCCAAGCAGGGTAGTGCTCAAAAAACATCAGTGCGTCGCTGATGTTTTTGTAATGAAACATCGATGCACTTCTGCTGTCGACAAGCCGCGCATAAAGCATTGGTGCATCATCGGTGTTTTTGCACGAAAGCATCGTTGTTTTTTAAAAAACTTTAAACGGCCATAACTTTGGCTAGGAAACTCGGATTTGCGCGTACGACCCCGATTCGGAAAGCTTGGGACGAGACGGGGTGGATGGCGCCTTAGAGATCATCCCTAGGGGGCCGACGGAATCAGAATTGCAAAAAAATATCGTTTAGTGTCTCAAAAATTGAGTTAAAGTTTTTTATCATCGGTAGACACACAACGACCCGTTTGCGACTAGTGATAGTGTCGTATGAAGCATGCTAAAAGTTACTCAGAACTTGTATCAATAACCAGCATTCTAATATTGAGTATCTTTCATTTTGTATGTTCAAACAAGAAACAGTCCGTGTGATATATTTAATAAAAAACCCGATAAATATGCTATCAAAAAATTAATTTGACAAGTATTTAACTAAAAAATTCAATTTTTAGTGTTATATTTCAGCATTTTAGCTATTTGTCTCTAAAAAAAAAAATTAATCAAGGGACCGGCCATTTAATGGCTGGTTTGGGCATTTTTAATAAAAGTTAAGCGGTCTGGGCATTTTTATTAATCCGTAATTAACTTTGGGTATTTTTAAAAATGTCGGTAAATCGGAGTTCTTTTTTTCCTTTTTCTAGTCTTGACCTCGCATCTATCCTAATTTCTCTCTTAACCTCTGTTTCAGCCTCCAAATAAAATAGTAATCAGGGGAAATTTAATGGTTCAATGTGTCTTTGATTCTTGACTTATCTGAATTTTCATATAAAATCCTTTGTATCCTTTTCTTTGTGTAATCAGAAAGGGTTTACAAGTCCTAGGTGCCTTTGGAGATTTGAATCCATTTGAAAGTTATCTCTACACCTCACCATGATCATATGCTTAAAGCACCCAAATTGTGTTATCTGAAGAAATTTCTGCAATGGATCAATGCAATCCAAAATTGCTGATTTTCAAAGTTACTTTGGTGACTAACATCCATGGAAATTTAGCACCAAATAAGTTTCATGATCCAAATTACAGTATTTGCCAAAAATATTTTTCAAATTCAATTTGGAATTGCAAATGTAGCCTACATATGTAGGTCTGGTGCCCTAGGGTGTAAATCCGATTATAGCGCGACGCGCTGCTTCAATGGCTCGATATGAAAGACGACCAGCTCGTAAACTTTTGGTGCCATATCTTCCAAAACCAAGTTGTGTACCGTCCGGTTTGCAACCCCTACTACATCTGCATTTACTATATTTACTAAATTTCGTACGTTTCGGATAAAGCACATCCCTTTTTTTGACTAACTATAAGAGATCCACACTTTGACACCTAAAATTCCGTTACGAGTAGATACTGTAGCTGAAGTCCCTGAACAAATTTATAATTTTTTCTGGCATGAGACATTTTTGTTATTGCATTGAATATTTTATTACTCGCAGCTAATAGTTATGAAACACCATAATCTAAGGATATGTAATGAATTTTTAACAGATAACTGGGAACAAATGCAGCAAATGTCTCCCAGCTCATCCCCTTCTTGAAACCCTTCAGAATCTCTTCGACACGCTAACCAGAAAAGTACCCCAGAACATGAAGTTGCTAGAACAACTTAAAAATTTGAAAAACACCGCCGTTGAAGGAAGTACCTTTTTCAAACTACTGAAAAATCAAGTAGAGAGTGATGCAACAATCAGTGGAACCAGTGGCATCACTGACCATGATACCGTAACCTCGGTATCTGATTACAATTTTTTTGTCAGAGAAATGGAACAAGAGGCTATGGTTAGCCATATATTGGGTTCCACTGGTACCGATCCACAGAGTTCTACAACTAAGAGGTTATCTGTTTTTGGTATAGTCGGCGCTGGTGGATTCGGCAAAACCACTCTGGCACAGCACATCTTTGATGATGAAAGTGTGCAAAATCATTTCAACATAAAGATGTGGGTAAACATGTATCAGAAACTCGATATCGTTCAACATACCAAAGAGATGATCAATTCTGCCTTCGGAGGAAAGTGGCAACAAGAAGGCAATCTTGAAAATCTTCAAAAGGAACTCAGAAAAAAGTTGAACAGAAGAGACAAAATCCTGCTTGTATTGGATAATATCTGGTGGGACCAGTCTGATAAGGATCAATGGAAATGCATGCTTGATCCTTTCAAGCCTTATGCAAATAATGTCACTGTTCTTTTAACTTCTCAATCAAAAGACCTTCCTCATCCATTGCTCCCTGCACAAATTGTATCATTAATCGGGCTCGAAAAGGAAAAACTTTCCTCCATTTTTTCATATTATGCTTTTAATGGTTCTGAAAGGATAGATCCAAACAACAGGGAGCTGCTTGAAACCATTGGCGATGAAATAATTGTAAAGTTTGGTGGATCACCTATGTCAGCGAAATTTGTAGGTAAGCAACTTGGCAAAAATCTAAATGCAATTTTCTGGGGAGGTGTTGCCGACAACGAAAACTTTAGCAGCACTGCAGAGTCACTGTTGTGGAGCTTTGAACAAATAGATGAGAAATTGCAGAGGTGTTTTCTGTACTGTAGCATATTCCCGAAAGGATATGAGTTTGTGATGGACGATTTGGTTCAATTGTGGGTGGCAGAAGGATTTGTTAAGAATGAGGATATAGGAGAGTTGGTATTTTACGAATTGCTTTCTTCCTGCTTTTTCCAGGTTTCAAATGGCTCAACTGATGGTAAATCATACAAGATGCATGATCTAGTACATGATTTGGCAGAAGCACTCTCTAAAGGAGACTGTTTTAGGATAGAAGATGAGAAGGTCATAGTAATACCATCCACAACCCGTTATTTGTCAGTTCTAGTTGAAAATGTCGAGGAGCATAAATCAAGTATATCAAAGTTGGAAAACTTGCATACCTTAATTTTCCTCAAGGAATCTTTTGGTGACCTTAATGGATTTTTTGCTGAGATATTAGTAAAGCTTAAAAAATTGCGGGTGTTACATCTAAATGGTGACATTACCATTTTAACAGAGCTTGAGGGAGATTTGAAACATCTCCGGTACTTGAACCTTGCTGGTACCACTATCACTGAATTGCCACGTTTTATCTGCAAGCTTTACAATTTGCAACTGTTAAAACTGAACAGTTACATTGGTAATTTACCAAATTACATAACCAACTTGGTGAAATTGCGGATTCTGGAAGCTTACGATAGTACAAATCAAATCACAATTCAAACACCTTCCATACCTTACATAGGCAAATTAACATTACTCAGGCAGCTAGAGGAATTTAGGGTAAGAAAAGTGGATGGGTACAATCTGGGGCAGCTTGGAAAACTCAATGACCTACAAGGAACTTTAAAATTAAAGAATCTTGAAAATGTCGAAAGTAAAGAAGAGGCGATGGAGGCCTGCTTTAACAACAAAAGGAATATTGAAGAGTTGCACTTGTTGTGGGGCAATGATGGCAAAGAAAATTTAGACCACGAGGCAGAAGTAATTGAGAGCCTTCGATTGCCTCCTAATTTGAAATGCCTCACGATTAAAAAGTACAAGAATGTAAAATTTCCAAGTTGGGTTCTTGATCAGTCAGTAATTGAGAATCTAGAGTTTCTGTATCTTTGCAAGTGTGATGCCATAGAAGCTATACCCGATAATATCGGGTTATCTGCATCTAGTTTCAAGCTCCTCCTTGAGAAACTCTGGAACCTGAGGAAGTTACCTACTCTTCCAACAAACACTACTTGTGTAAGAATTGATTGTTGCCCTCTGCTGGTATTTGTTGGCACCGATGAACTGGATGTAAGTGTTAATCTGATAAGTTTTGAGCTAAAACAGTTTGTCATATCTCGATTGCATTCTATTATACTAACAATGCAACATGGAGACATTTATATGAACAAGGTGTTGCTTAGGGAATGGCGAATTATTGAAGAAATATGCAAGGACGAGGAATTTGCTAAATACCTTAACCAGGCTTCTTTAGACAACTCAGATGATGAACCCCCAGAAAACAATCGACATTATGCCTTGCAAGAGTGGTGGCGTGGCCATTTGCAAAGGCTAAACTACATCTACAGTAGAAGCAACCCAATGCATCTACTTCTACCATCCAATATCACCAAGCTCGAACTAGAAGCATGCAACATAACCGACGATGCATTGTATGAATGCATGGCAAAGCTCATATGGCTTACACACCTGAAACTAACCGAGATAATGACAATCACAACGCTTCCTCTGAAAATTGCAATGCAAAGCTTGATCAACCTAAGGGAACTAATCATTGAAAAATGCTGGTGTCTCACATCACTAGGAGGCATAGGGGTTGTTACTTCACTCAAAACTCTCAACATAAACTTCTGTCCTTGCTTAAGGAATGATATGGTGCTGCCCAAATCAGTAGAGGAGATCACAGTGAAAAACAGTTATCTTCCCGACGGATGTATCTCTGGACCATTCCCTTTCCTAAAAAGCATAACCCTCGAGTATTGCAGAGGCCTTGCATCCATCTCAATCAGCCACTCAAGCTCACTCAAGAAACTTGTGTTGTACAAATGCCCCGATTTATGTTCACTGGAGGGATTGCTAGACCGGCCAATGCTTACACATGTCGAATTGATGTACCTGCCGAAACTCATACCTGGATCTTTTACAAATGAAGGTTTTGGGATTGTGCAGCTTGATTCCCTTGAAGTGCTAAAAGTGTCAGGCTGCGACATGTCATCATTGGGTCAAATTCTGAAGAGCCTCCGCTCACTCAAACGACTCGAACTGTTCGAGTGTTGGGGTATATCAGCTTTACCGGAGCTGCCAGAGTCGCTTGAAACTATTCAACTAGAGCAATGGCCAGAACTGACGAGCCGATGCCAGGAAGTATATGGCGAGGATTGGCCGAAGATAGCCCATGTCCCTGAGAGATTAATTTGGTGAGCGGATCATTTTACAGTATTAGTTTATGTTTATTCTTTGCTAGTTTTATTTTTATTTTTTATAGTTTGCTTATTTTCTCTAAGACTGACTCTCTGCTTTTCATACCTTAGGAACTGGGCATATTGAACTTTTTTCAGAAGGTATTATAATATGGTAATATTTGGTAATTTGATACTTTATTTCTTAAACTTTCATTACTGTGTGAGATGTTTACAATAATAAGATCAAATTTAATAATTTTATTGAAGAGGAATGTGGCAATAATTAAATCTGGTACTAAGATTAGGCCTTTAATTGAATCTGATGCCTGTTACTAAAAAAATAACCATGTTATCTGCAGGTTATGTGTTGTTACTGAACATAGTATATGCTTGAACACCTTATTCTACTGTATAGTGTTGCATTTCTCCTACAAGTTTTGTGGTAAGTCGCAAACTTTCCCTGAACAGAGTAATAAAGCAGACTGCAACTAGTGGCATTTCTTTCTAACTCAGACACCTTTTTTTTATTGTGTCATTTATATTCTTAGGCTGAATTCAAAACCACCAAAAAAAAAAAAACAAGGGGCAAACTGAAGCTTCTTTTAACTTGGTGTTTTTCATTTATAATGTGCAAGCTCCAATAATTTAATATTGTTCTTCAAATCTCAAATCTAACAAAATGCAGTGCCTTTTCTGCAGGTTATTTATTTTTGTTGCGTTTGTCATTTTCTCCAACTGCTGTGCAATGTACGAAATGTGTCACTAAATCATTCCAGCGCAAAAACAGAGATCAATGTTCAACAAATCAGCTCTGGTTTACTGTTTTCTGCGAAGACAACTTAAAACCAATGCATACATGGTTTTAATTATAAAATTATATACTTGTATATATATTTGGGATATTTCCATTTGTAACATGTTTTGGGCATCATGTGCCACATGTATTATTATTGTATATATTTGTACAGGGAGTTTCCTATCCTTTTTTTTTCAGAAAAGTATAAAGGAAATAAATAAAGAACAAATCAAATTAAAGGAGGTTAGCTCCTTGCTCCTTGTATCAAAGTTTGGTATTGTGTGGATAAAACATTAACATGTAAGCAACTAAGTTCTGTTTTTTTTTAAGTTTGTATTCATTCACTATATATGTTGTTTAGCTTTTCATTTCTAACAGTCTAGATCTTCTTCAAGGACTTTAAAGGGTGATTGTTTTGCTATATTTAATTCAGTTTACATATTAAATCTCAAAGAATTTTGTATTATTAAACCGCACTTCATCACACAACCCATGCCTATAACATGTACTAGATCATGTCATATATAGCTTATTATAAATTTGTATCTACAAACAGCTCAGGGAGGCAGGGATACATATTCATAAAAAGCTCTGTTCTTTTATGAGAAACAATTGTAAAAGCCACTCGAGGGAAGACAGTGCACAGAATTATATCTACATTAACTAAACAATCAATCAAAATAAATTAAGTCAGAACAATGGTCACGTAAAAGTAAATTTGTTAACTACAATCACCCCTTTCATGACTTAATTAATATATAGTTAAATTAATCCAATTTCTCAACCTTTCAGTTCTCTATGTTGAACCTAAAGATTTATACAAGTTATTGGTTCTTGAGCATATACAATTTTCGGATAAAGATATTGACAGTGCAGTTTTTGTTTCATGCAACGCACGTACAGCAAAATTAAAAACAGCAATGTACATAACTTGTGAGGTGCATGAAATAAAAACTAATCTGTTAATATCTTTACCTCAATTTTCACTTGGGCTGGATTGGGCCTTGGCCCGTTGTTATATATGAGTTTGTTTTTGTCGTATGTGGGTGTTTTTTTTCCTTTGGGCAGCGAGGGCCGAGAGGGCATAGGCGATCTCGGCTCAAGCAACAAATTTTTTTTTTTTATAAATAAATGAGTTAATAAATTTGTAGCTGAAATATACATGGAATATTTATTAGTTTCGTAATGATATGATTTGAAAAGAAATTCAAAATAGTTGAAAACGGTAAAATACCAATAAATTAGCCCACAAAATATTGTGTACCAGAAAATAATAATGTTTTGGGTATATATATAAATAAAGAGTAAATTTCCAAAAAAATAGCATGAAATATATTTTTTCATATTTAACAGTATTTTTCTTTTTATAATTTCTCTTTATTCAACAATGAAATGACATATTTTGTCTTTACATCTGCGTTAAATAGGAAGGTAATCAATATTTAGTGAACAAACATGTTAATTATTTTATTATTTTGTTGTAACTAATAACATAAAAAGAAAAAAATAAATGTTATCAATTGATTGTTTTCATGACAACATTCATATGAAGAAATTGTGAGAAAAATCAGTGTAGCAAGTGTTCATAGAACTAAATACAAATTTTAACACAATAAATACCAATACATTGTCACATAAAATTACAATTGCAGAATTTTTTTATCTTAACCATTTAAAATCTAGCGAATTAAATCATAGCCGTTGGCGAATCAGAACATATGCATGCTAAATATAGGAGGAGAGATAAAGGGTAAATTTCACCGGAGATCACTATATTTTGACTTTTGTTACAAATTAGTTACTCGAGTTTGATTTGTTTCTTTATAGTCATTGAACTTTTTATTTTTTTTAGTGTTCTAAATAGCGGCGCTAACGTTTTTGGACCCCCAAACGCTAAGCTATGACATCAAAATGCGCTAATTGAGCTACGACCACTATAGCGGTGATAGCGGTCCGCTATAGCGCGTAGCCCAAATAGCGCGCGCTATACAATATGGGCTTTAAATAAAGACCCAAAAAAGTCCAAACCGAAATTGAATTTGTTGTTACTTGTTACAAATAAATTAATTTGAAATTGGGAATAGAAATTGAAATTTGAATAAGAAAAAAAGCCCAAACCGAAATTGAAATTTGAATAGAAAAAAAAATAGATTATGTCATGAATCATGATGCTTAAGATTTTTGAATAGGAAAAATCGATAGTTTATGATATTACTATAGATATTTTGAACCGCAATTTGGACTTTGTAAGGGTTCAATATGAATATTATAATTTCTTAATTACTTTGGTGTTATTTATTGTTCTATGAGACTTTAGATAATGTCGATATTTAGTACAAATGTTGAATATACGGAATGTAAAAAAAAAACGCTATGTGGCATAGCTTCTGCTATAGCACGCTATTCGCTATAGTTTTTTTTGCAGCCTTCCCGCTATGACGCTATAAACGCTATTTAGAATCTTGGTTTTTCTAATCAAGGCATTGTGTTATTTTTTCCATCCAAAATACTAACAAAATATGCTCATCTATTTCTATGTCACTTTACTTTTTGTTAGAATTTTGAATGAAAAGTAATAAAGTGACTTGAAATAAATAAATTAATTAATAATTATAAAGAAATAAATCTCAATTCGTGAGAAAGAAACAAATTTACCCATAATTAAATTTACGAGGGATCGAATACTTGACTTTTTTTCTCCACTATGTGTTACTGTGTCTATATTTTAAAGCTTTAGTAATATAAAATTTTAATTAAAAATAAAATAACATGTAATAAAACTATTAGATGAGATGTATAACACTATTTATGAATTATGATATTTTGATTGTGTTTAGATGGATATTAAATATTGTAAAAAAATTATGATTAAATAATATTTTGCCAATGTTTCAAATTTTGACTTCATTATTAATTCTGTGAACAAATATTAAGACAAATTTCAAGTGATTCTCTCATATACAAAACATAACATAAGACGAATCTCCATGTACTGATAAAAAATCTTCAATGGTAATAGGTATACTTTTTAGTGACCACATTAACTATAATTGCTTATGGTTATATATAAGTTTGTCTCTCTTTTTTTCATAAATTTTAACGTGGATTGTAATATTACCTTATTTATATTATTTTTCTTACCATAACAAAAAAAAAATATTAGTTTAAACAATATTTAAGTGAATTTTAGATCAGACATGTATGTATTGAGCAAAGCTAAGCTAGAGTGTGATGTGCTCACCAAGAGGGGTTGGTGAGCACACCTCTAAAAGTCTATTCGTTGTTTGAAAAAAATCCGATAGACTTTTGGAAATGTGTTTACCAACCAAGGCCGGCCCTTACCCAGGGTATCCAGGGCGATGGCCCCGGGCCCCAAAAGCCCAGAGGGCCCCAAAAAAAAAATTTATACCATAAAAAAAAAACCCTAGGTGAATGAATGAAGAGGCTCTCGGCTGTCGGCTCTAGTGTATACAATAAAAAAAAAATAAGTTACCTCTCGCTCTTCGCCTCTCCGTTTCCTATTTGACTAAAGCAAATTTTTGATAAAGGCATAAAGCAATTTCTTTCTTGATTGAAGTCAGAGCAGCTCAGCGAAGGTCAAAGGGTTTTTTATTAAAGCAATTCCTTTTTTTAATAGAGTCAACGGCTACTGAAGGTCAAATTTAGGGTTTTTTATTAAAGCAAGTTCAATTTCTTTTTTGATTAAAGCATTTTTTTGTTTTTACAGCGAAGATCAAATTTAGGTAACTCATAATTGGATCTAAGTTGGCGGCTCAGTGCTGCCTTTGTGCCTCATTACTCAGGTTGTATAGTTCTATACTTATTTTTTTTAATTTAAAACAATGTTTCCTAGAAAATATGCATCAGGTAGCAAAAAAAGAAACAGAAAAAGAGAGAGAGAAGAAAAACTAAAATCTCAAAAAGGTTCTATTCAAAAACTTTGGAAAAAAGTTAAACCGCAAAATGAGTCTATGAAAAACCAAGTTGAACACGAAGAAACAAGATATGTATCTAAAAACAAAAATGAGGTAAATGAATATGAGTTAAATGAAGAAACAACAAATGTGTCTGATAATGAGAATGATGTAAATGAAGAACTAACAAATGTGCTTGAAAATGAGACTAGTGAAAATAATGAAGAAATTAATCATGTGTCTGAGTGCTTAGATTCTTCTTTATCTATGAATATATATGATCCTAGAGTGTGGGATGATTTAGATTCAAAACTGAGAGATTTACTTATTAAGAATGGCCCTATTAGATATTCTAATATTAATTTTTCCAATGATAGTTACAATAGGGGTTTCTCCACATATTATTTTGATCAAAAATTAAGAAATTGAGAACTTATTGATAGGAAATGGTTGGTTTACTCAAAGAATTAAATAAAGTATTTTATTTTTGTTGTAAAGTTGTAAGACATGTTCGTTCTAAAAGTCAAATAACAACTATAGGTGTTGATGATTGGAAACATCTAAGTGAAAAAATTAAACTACATGAAGATAGTAGTGAACATTTTACCAATCTTAAAGCTTGGACTGAACTAAGAGTTAGATTATGAACAAATCAAACTATTGATAAAGAATTACAAGAACAAATCAAGAAAGATACAGAACATTGGAAACAAGTTATGATTAGAATAATTCCGTTGTTAAGCATCTTGCAATGAATAATTTGGCATTTCGTGGAACAAATGAAAAAATTAATGAGGGTTCTAATGGAAATTTTTTAGGCTTTCTAGAATCTATTGCTGAGTTTGATCAAACAATGAAACATCATTTTCGACTCATTCAAGATAAAGAAATTCATTATCATTATCTTAGTCATAAAATACAAAATGAATTAATTGCCATGTTGGCATCAAGTGTTAGGAACGCAATAATAAATAAAATAAAATAAGCTAAATATTTTTCTGTGATTCTTGATTGCACTCCTGATGCTAGTCACACAGAACAAATGACTTGGGTAATTAGATGTGTTGATGTTACAAGCTGCCCAATAAAAATAGAAGAGTATTTTTTTAGAGTTTTTAAATGTAGAAAACACATCTGGGTTTGGTCTTTTTGGTGAATTACAAGCTGCTCTTAATTTTCTTGATTTAGATATTAATGACGTAAGGGGACAATGGTATGATAATGGTTCTAATATGAGAGAAAAACATCAAGGTGTCCAAAAAAAATTGCTTGACCTAAATCCTAGAGCTTTTTATATGCCATGTAGTTGTCATTCTCTTAATTTAGTACTTTGTGATATGGCAAATTCTTGTTTGAAAGCAAAATCTTTTTTTGGAGCATGTCATGCTTTGTATAATGTGTTTGCTAATTCAAAACGATGGAACATTTTACTTCAATATGTGAATGATTTAACTTTGAAGTCTTTGTGTGTAACACGATGGAAAAGTCGTATAGAAAGCGTAAAACCAATAAAATATCAAGCTTCCAAAATAAAAAAAGGTTTTAATAAAATTAGCTGAAGTTTCTGATGATCCAAAAATAAGTTGGGATGCTGAAAAATTAGTATCAATTGAATTGTCCAGCTTTGAATTTATTTTGAGTTTGGTTATATGACATGAAATATTGTTCAAAATAAACTTGGTGAGCAAAAACTTACAATCTGAAAATATGCATCTTGATGTAGCTATTGAAAGTTTGAAAGGGTTAGTTTCTTTTTTTTCAAAAATATAGAGAAAACGGGCTTACTTCTGCTATGATGCTAAAGAGATTGCTGATGAAATGAAAATTGAACCAGTGTTTCAGGTAAAACGTAGACCTATAAGAAAGAAATTGTTGCACCAAAAGGTAATGCACAAAGTTTCAGTACAGTAAACTGTACCTTTTAAACCTTAGATACACCTTCGGCTCAGACTGCAAGTGCACAGTCCTATCGAATAGTATATTGTCGGGTATCGATCACAGGGACGGTTTGATAATTACCGGACTTAGCTTAAACTACAAAGATTCTAGAAGTCTGCAAAGGTTGATTTGGGGTATTACTTATCCTAACAGTTCAAATAATAGTAATTGAAGACAATAAAGTAAAGTTTGATTTGGGTTTAATTGATTAAAAAGGAGTTCCTAGGGTTTCTGATTTCGTCTCAGCCAAGTCTCAAGGTGCCCGGTCCGTGCACTTTCATGCACGGGCCGTGTGTAATGTGCACGGGCCGTGTACTCTCGTACACGGTCCGTGTGGCCCTCGAGTTAATACAGCAGCCACTGGTTTCTGTGTTGATTTTCCTGTGCAGGGTTCTATTGACCGAACCCAAAGTACCTAGACCTCAACTCTCGCATGTTGGCTTAATTACTCGGTGCGGGATTCAATTTCTGCCCTCCTAGGGTTCTCAAACCTCAACTTTCGCTTGTTGGTTTAATATTCCTAAGTCACTTGTTGGTTTACTAAAGATATCATAGATCTCTCGATACAAGGAAAAGTTCACCTCTCGGCTACTACTTGGTTTCACCTCTCGGATCGTAAACCTATCTCAAATACTTAGTTTGGTCGAGTGAATATCAAGGTTATTTATATTCCATTTAGATGAGGCATTTCATCTAACGGATTAACAATTCAATTCAAACGAATTCTACTAAGCAATAAAATACTACACAATCAAGCAAGCACAAGATTCAACACAAATTCCAAGTAACTAGCAAATAAAACAAAGCATTCGACTACATCATAACCCTAGAAACAATAAAAGTCTACTCAAGCATGATTGAAAAGCAAAAACAAATAATAATCATAAAGTTCATGACAAAACTCGAAGAAAGAGATGAAGATTCGTTGCCAAACTTCTTCTCCAAGCCAAGAGTTCTTCCAAGAGCCAGCCGTCCCCTTTAGGTCTGCAATCTCCCCTTTTAATGCCCAAAATCGCGTATTAAAAGCCTTCCATTTCGATCTCCCCAGCTGGCATCTCTTTCCATATCCAATCTGGATTTCCGGATTTTTTGTGTACGGTCCGTACAGAAATCTGCACGGACCGTGTGCCTGTGCTAGCATCTTGCGTGAAACTCTCTGTCCGATCGGGCGGTTAGTGCACGGTCCGCACAAGAATGTGCACGAACCGTGTAAAAATGTGTCTTTGGCTCAGATTGTAGATCTTCTCGCAAGCTTTCCGAAAAGTGGTCATACACTCAAAACGGAGTTACGAGTCAAAATCTATGACCGTTTTAATTTCAGATGCTGAAATTTCAGCATCATATACAGGTCGTGTGGATGGTGTCCTGGTCGTGTTTGTGGTCGGGCAGAGGGTTGTACGGTCCGCATCAGAAGGTACACGGACCGTATATAAACCTTTGAATTCCATATTCTTCCTCGGTTTCGCCCGTTTTCTGCAAAGTAAGAACAAATGCGCAGCAGTACCACATTCTATAGATATTCAATGAAATAAACACGATTTGACAGTTTTAGGCACAGGTTTTGGTACAAAGTTTGGTCAGAATATAGATAAGAAAGCGAGATATCAGAAATATTTTGATGAAAATCCTGATACAGATAGAGAGCAACAATCTGCTCAAGAAAATTTTAAAACAGACTATTTTCTTGTTTTAGTTGATATGGTAATTTCTCAATTGAAAATCAGATTTGAACAAATTGAACTTTTTGAATCTATATTTGGTTTCTTGTTTAATGCATCACGGTTAATTTCATTAGATGATGAAGGAATGAAAAATTATTGTTTGAAACTTGAAAATGCATTGACACATGGTGAGAACTGTGATATTGATGCACAACGTTTATTTGCAGAATTACAAATATTGCAGGTAATGCTACCAAATGAAGCGTGTCAAGATGGAAATGCATGAAACTCCATTAAAATTATGGAGTTTGTAAAAAGGATGGACATGTTTCCAAATATTTTAGTTGCTTATAAAGTTTTACTAACTGTACCTATTACTGTGGCATCTGCAGAAAGAAGTTTTTCAAAATTAAAGTTGATAAAATCTTATTTACGGACAACTATGACTTAAGAAAGGTTGAATGGATTAACAATATTAAGTATTGAAAAAAAAAATATGTTGAAAACTATTGATATTGAACATATAATTGATGATTTTGCTTCTAAAAATGCAAGGAGTCATTTCAGATGAGATGTGATTTAGATGTGTTTTTTTGTACAGATACAACATACAAGTGTTCAAAATTGGTTTATCAAGAAGCAAGCAACAAGCAAGGTGTGGGTATGTTCATCATTGTATATGTTTTATTTTGAGGAGTATTGGTTTTATGTCCCTCTCTATTTTGTATGATATGACATATTAATAAAAAAAATTATTTATATAAAGAGTTCAAAATTTTCTCCCGCCCCGGGTCCCAAAATTCTCAGAACCGGCCCTGTTACCAACTCCTCTTAGTGAGCACATCATACTCTAGCTTTGCTCGTATGTATTTACAATTCTTTCATATATTAAAAAAAAACACAGAAGGTAAGCAATGAGAGAAAATTTGGAAAATGACGGCAACAAAAAGGAAGAACAAAAAATGAAGTTCCCAACTTCCCATGATGAAGCAAAGCGGATCAGCGAAGTAGACTCGTCACCAACTTCACTATTGTTGCTCCGAGCCTCCAGTACTTCTCCGGAAAGGAGAAGATCTCCTGTGGTGCATGCTATGTGACTACATATGCAGCTAGCTTCCTTCAAAGCAAAATAAACAGCTACTGGTAAACATTTTTGTATTGGAATTTGGAAGAGAGATTGATCGGAGTCCCCGACTGTTGCAGACACATGCTTTAATAATTAAAAAGCTTTATTCCAATTGTTATATGTACGGACCATGAATTATAAATAATTTACAATTTTATTTGTCAGAAATTAATTCGTTGTGTAACTTGTGACTTGTTGTCTCATTGATGTGACAATACATCACGTTTCCTAGCTTATCTCTTTATATATATATTTTTTTTAACTGGCAAATATTATCAATTTATCCTAAGTAGATAGCCGACATTTTTAAAAATATCTCAAGTTAAATAAAGATTAATAAAGATATCCGCACTCTCAAATTTTTATTAAAAATGTCCAAACTTAAATGGCCGGTCCCGATAGATTTTTGGTTTTTTTTTTTTTTAAGCTACAAGAGCCTACAAATTATACTAGAATAAAGCTATAAAAAATATAATTTGTTCTATTTCTTAGAACGAATCTTAAAAGTACATGGAACAAAGCCATCGTCAGATTCTGCCTGATCTGGACCAGTCACAACAGACGGAGTGGCAACTTTACCAGCATATGTACACGGAACAAACTCATCGTCCGATGTTGGAGGCTCTGGATTAACCTTCTTCTTTTTTGAATAATAGCCGTAGGGGTTTTCCACAAAGTTATCGTCCGAAATTGGCGATAAGGTAATATGTCCCTTACTCCCCGGAACGCAATATTTACATTTCTTTTCTCCCTTATTTGTACCTCGATCACTAGTTGACTTTATCTTGATCTCTTTCTCTTTACTTCGATCACTTGACCCTCATCTCGCCAGGTCACGATTGGACGACCTAACTCGCTCTCTATTGTTCATACATTTGGCCCCTTCAAATATCACCCTTTTCGCCAATAAAATCTCCTTCTCTTTCTCTCTATCTCTTTCTCCCTTCCTATTGACTGATTTGAGGTAATTGTGAGGGGGAGAAAAAGAAAGATGAGTATTTATAGGGTCTAAAATAAAACAAGAAAACCGGCCATTTAATGGCCGGTTTCTTAAATAAATACAGTATTTAGTATTATGTGTTTAGTATAATTTAGCGTACTTAGTATTTTGTGTAGGTATTTCGATTTAGTTTTTATGTTTTAGTATAATTTAGCGGACTTATTATTTTGCGTACTTTGTATTTTCTGTTTATTTGTTATGTGTTTAGTATAATTTTGCGTACTTAGTATTTTGCGTAAACATAGAACAATAAAATAATAAAACATGAAACTAGAACACGGAACATAGAACAATAAAATAATAAAACACGAAACATAGAACAATAAAATAATAAAAAAATCAGCGCTGGAACGGAGAAGGGGACCATCGCTCAGCTGGTACTCCGGTGTTTGCTCGTTGCGGCCAGACTCTATCTCTCGGTGTCTCCACACGAGCATCGACCTCTCTATACATCCTATCGGCAGTATCCGAGGCAGACTCACTCCTAGAGACCGGTAGGGGTGTACCGAAGATAGATGCTGCGAAATCAGTCCCATAGTCAGGCTGATGCTGAGCCCCGCTACCACTGTCCTCTCCATCATGGGCCATCGCCGACAGCTGTGGCATCTCGGATGGACCCTGCAATCACACACATAATTTACTGAATTAGAACTGAACGAAAAAATTCGCACTAACCCAGACAACAAATTAAATAAAACATACCGGAGGCTGAACCGGATGTCCACGGGAGTTGTAGAATGCGTGTCATCCCCTCGTGGACATACCCAGCGATGGTAGTCCCACTCTGGAACCGTCTTGGGGGGAGATGGCATGTCCGCAGCAGAACGGGGCTCGGACGCATCTATCTCACGCCAATTGATGTTCTCTCTGGCGTCCCGTAACATGCCGATGAGCTGCCCACTATGTCCAGAATCCTCAATGAAAGTGGCACCCCTTCTCGATGTAGCTGAACCCAAGACGCCTCCAGTGAAACTGGCTATTTACAGTTTTGGTAGTTTTGAAAAGTGCGTCTCGGGACGCTGTCTCTCAACCAATCATGCTATGAGAGACGCATTGATGATGCCACTCCCAGTCCGCAAGATGTCCACCATCTGGTAGAGGCCCAGATTGACGAGGTACCGGTCCATCGACTGGTAGTACTGCAAGTGAGCGCACCGCAGCTTCACATCTAAAATAAATTTGTCCTACATTGACAAATTTAATCCACATGGTGTTAACACATCAACATTTAAACTCAATGAAATTTGAAAAAGAGAAAAAAACATACCTCACGAGAAGCCAGTGAGACTCGGTGATTGCGGTAGGGCACCCACAGAAGAGGACTGAAATGCTCTGTGTTGCTAGTCGCGATCGGCTCGTCAACTATAGGTGATAGTGGACGAAGCCTAAACCGTCCTCTAACCATCCTAATTTCAATAATAAAATTATGTTAACCGACGCTAAGTAAACCGTAATTCCTAATTTCAGTAAGTCATGCAAAAAAAGGGGCTAAAATAGGCTTAATTACGCTAAAATATGACAAAATCTGCTTAATTACGCTAAAAATGGCTAAAATAGGCTTAATTACGCTAAAATATGCCAAAATAGGCTTAATTACGCTAAAAACGACTAAAATAGGCTTAATTACGCTAAAAATAGCTAAAACAGGCTTAATTACGCTAAAAAGGCTAAAATAGGCTTAATTACGCTAAAATATGACAAAATATGCTTAATTACGCTAAAAACGACTAAAAAAGACTTAATGACGGTAAAAACAGCTAAATTAGGCTTAACTACGCAAAACTATACTTAATTACGCTAAAATATACTAAATATGCCAACATAGGCTTAATTATCCTAATTATGCTAAATTTCCAGAAATTAGGCTTAATTGTCCTGATTATGGTAAAACATCCTAAAATTACAATAAATATGATCACCAATGCTAATTATACTAAATTACAATAAATTGCCCTAAATCATAAACGTAAACCCTAAATTTGGCTCATTACACTAATTACTCTCTAATTACAACTAATTATTCTAATTTTGGTAATTACTAATAAATCCTAACATTATACAACTATTTTGCACTAAAAAATAAATTCTAATAAATTAGAGGGACTTACTTGCAAATCTGATAAGAGAAGGAGAAATCTGAGAAAAATGGCTCAACCGAGGAGAGAGAGTGTCAAATTTGAGAAAATAAATTGTGAGAAAATCGGATTGGTGTGGCTGCCTATATATAAACGAATTAAACTCGGAACCGGCCATTAAATGGCCGGTTTGGACATTTTTAATAAAAATTTGAGGGCGCAGGCATTTTTATTAATCTGTAATTAACTTAGGGTATTTTTAAAAATGTCGGTTGATAATGTATTTTAACAGTACTAGTTAGTCTAATTAATTTGGATGATGACAACTTGAAAATGGTGTTATCAATTTAGATTCTGAAGTGATGGCAACATTGTCATAGAAAATGTCCATAATTAAAATGCTGAAACCAGCAACAATAGATGATCAGTCACTAACAGCGAAAGAACCAAACAAACATCGTCACGCATGTTTTAAGTTGGAGCGCTTTGAGCCCGGTCATCAAAGTATATATTACTTTGCATTTCGACTGAGCTTGATAGCTACAAAACATTCCTTCCCTCGTGGTTTCAGATTTTAATGAGAGCCTCAGGCTATCTAATACAATTTATTAAAGCTCTCGTCTCATTTTCAAAAAAACACATGTTTAATTTTAATTTCATCTAGCTATCGATTTTAATGAGAGCCTGAGGCTATCTAATAACATTTGCATTTTCATTTTCATAAATAACATCTCTCTTGAAAATGGTGTTATCAATTTTGAAAAAACACATGTTTAATTTTCATAAATAACATTTAAAAGATATTAAAGTGTGTCGGTACCTTTAATTAAAATATATATATATTAAGATCAAATGCCCTGGGTTATAGATGTAAATACATGATATATCGTGCTGTGATTGTGACTTGAATTATGTGTCGTGTTGTGACTAAGTCAGATTTTTAAGTGTTGTATCATGACTAAATTCGGAAGGACGGTCATAACACGTTAGTCATGTTGTGACCACACATGATCCGTCCAAACGTGATTAGTTATTACGATTTGTCACATTTAACAAAAAAAAATTATAATTTAAGTTGGTTTATTCAAAGTCCACCATTCAATCAATATCTAACGGTTCTAATTACATGTGACTCACGTGACCACGTAACGTGCCTTGACCAGATCTTTCCCGAAGAATAGTCACGGCACCAAAATGTATCGTGTGACTTTTTTACATCTTTATGGGGTTGTTCGGCAACAAGGGCCACTACTACAAAAAAGCTAATTCTACACTGCACATTGTACACGGTTTTTCTAATTTTATATAAAAACTGTGTGTCAAATATGAAATTGTGAAATGCTAAAAAATATTGAGGAATTATACACGGACACTTAGTTATAAATCAGTGTATAATTGTTTGAGAGAGCTACACGGTTTATTAGGGAAAAAAAAGCCGTGTGGAAAGAAACCGTGTGGAAAAGATTGAGAGAGCTACACGGATATTCTACAAAAATCCGTGTATGAATTGCTACACGGATATTTGATTAAATAACCGTGTACAAATATTAAGAGAGCTACACGGTTTTTAGTTACATGTCCGTGTAGAATAGTTAGAGAGCTACACGGTTTTCTTATCAAATATCCGTGTATAAAGGGTTATACTACACGGCTTTTTTTAATAAATAACCGTGTTTAAATTGTGACAGAGCTACACGGATTGTTAAGTATAAATCCGTGTAGAAAAGCCGTGTAGGGTTTTATCCAATATAAAAGGGCCCTTCTCTTCCAGAGACTTCTCCTTTCCAGCGCCGTTTTGATCAAGTAATTAATACGCCCTCTGTCTGTTTTGAACTGAGATCTGATTTCCGCAAATTAAAGGTTAGCATAGCTGGAATCTGTCATCTTTGAAGTTTTTATTTTCTCCTCTCTAAATTTCGAAGGTTAGTATATACATATTTTCCTTTTTCCTCTCTAATTTTCTGTTTAGTAATTATTATTGCTTATTTAATTAGGTGTGTAATATATGCATGCATGCTTGATTTAATTAGTAATTAGGTAATGTAAATATATAATTAGTGTATTGTTGTCCAATAACCGACCTATAAATGATTTTTAGGTCCATGCCCGTTCAAAATTAATCCAATAGGGATTAATTTTGGACAGTCCCCATTTTGGGACTGCTCTTTGAATATTGTGTCTCATTTAGGATGTGAACACATATTAGTGGGTTTTAATTAGTATTTGAGGAAAGTTCGACGGTATTTTTCCTTATTGCTCCTATGAGTATGTGGTTCGTACGCATACTTGGGGAGTTAAGAGGAAATGCTGCCGAATTTTTCTCAAATACTAATTAAAACTTGCTAATATGTGTTCACATATGAGACATAATATTCAAAGAGTGGGTTAGAATTGTAAACCGGCACTTTGTAAGCCCAAAATTTGGTACAATATATGTTGACCATGCTTGATTAATTGATCCAATAATTTTTATAATTTAATTTACAGATGGATCGAAGTTGGATGTATGAATTGCGACGTGACAGTGAAGAATATTTGGTTCGCGTTGATGAGTTTATAAAATTTGCTGAGATGTATAGAGTGAAGAAAAAAGAAAAAGACATTTTGTGTCCTTGTAGAGATTGTAAAAATATTTTAAGATTTGTGGACTCCGAAGAAATTAGAGGTCATTTAATTTGTCGGGGATTTAAGAAGAGATATACATGTTGGATCATGCACGGTGAGAAATTTGGTGAAAGTAGTAGTACCAATAAAGATTTTAATCGTTGTGAATTGAATGATGAGAATGTAGAAATTTCTGATAATTTTGAACTTGATTGGAACGAGAATTACGAGGATGTCGAAATTTTTGATAATATTGAACCCGGAAACGACGATGATGAGATGGAGATGAATTCTGGTGAAAATGTAGAACACGAGTTTATTGAAAATCTGGAGGAAATGTTTCGTGACGCGGAAGATGAAATTAGTGATAAAAATTATGATAAATTCCAAAATTTGTCTAATGATTCCAAAAAGCAGTTGTATCCCGGGTGTACCAAATTTACGAAACTGTCAGCTGTGTTGAAATTAAACTTAAAAGCAGACAATGGTTGGAGCGATAAGAGTTTCACGTCCTTATTACAGCTTTTACGAGAAATGCTCCCAGATAACAACGAGTTACCCGGTACAATATATCAGGCAAAAAAATTGATATGTCCAATGGGGTTGAAGATCGAAAGAATACATGCATGTCCTAATGACTGTGTATTGTACCGTCACGAGTACGAGACCATGCATGTCTGTCCTAAATGCGGTGTTTCACGGTATAAACGTAAGGACCAGGACAGTACTGATAATTGTGACGATGACAAAAAGGGCCGGCCTCCGGCTAAGGTATTGTGGTATTTGCCGATAATACTGAGATTCAAACGGTTGTTTGCGAATTCCAAGGATGCGAAATTATTGCGTTGGCATGAAGAAGAGCGCAAAAAAGACGGTAAACTAAGGCATCCGGCCGATTCTCCTCAGTGGAGAAACATTGATAGACACTTCAAAGAATTTGGTTCCGAAATGAGAAACCTTAGGATTGTGGTGAGCACAGATGGAATGAGTCCGTTTGGAAGCTTGAGCAGTCGGCACAGTACTTGGCCAGTTCTTATATCCATCTATAATCTTCCTCCTTGGTTGTGCATGAAACGCAGGTATATAATGATGTCATTACTAATCCAAGGACCCAGGCAACCCGAAAATGACATAGATGTGTATCTCGCACCATTAATTGAGGACCTCCAGAAATTATGGCGTGATGGCGTCCCGGTCTGGGATGCGTACAGCAAAGAGGTATTTCAAATGCGGGCCATGGTGTTTTGCACAGTAAATGATTTTCCCGCGTACGGGAATTTATCGGGTTACACTTGTAAAGGAGCAAAAGCGTGCCCTATCTGTGAAGATGACACGCAGGTGCTGAGGCTGAAAAATTGTCAGAAGAATGTTTTCATGGGGCATCGTAGGTTTCTTCCTGTTAATCACCCATACCGTAAGAAGAAGAGTGCATTCAACGGAAAAATTGAGCTTGGAGTGGACCGTCGTCCATTAGACGGGAAAAGTGTCTTCAATCGGGTAAAAAAACCTTGATGTTATTTTTGGAAAATGTGCCGAAGCACCACCGAAGAATATTTGGAAAAAACGGTCCATATTCTGGGATCTACCGTACTGGGAATTTTTAGAAGTGAGACATTGCATAGATGTCATGCATGTTGAAAAAAATGTCTGCGACAGTTTGATCGGTTTACTGTTGAACATTAAGGGAAAGACTAAAGATGGTATTAAAGTTCGGAAAGACATGGTTGAAATGGGAATACGACCCGAGCTTGCACCGCAGGAGAAAGGGAAGCGCACGTACCTACCCCCCGCACTGTGCACAATGTCGAAGAAAGAGAAAACAAGGTTTTGTGAATGCCTTCATAGTATTAAAGTTCCATCGGGGTATTCCTCGAATATTAAGAAGCTGGTGTCGAAGAAGGACCTGAAATTGCTTGGTCTGAAATCCCACGACTGTCATGTTTTACTGACACATATGATTCCTGTTGCAATTCGGGAAATTTTACCAAAGGAGGTTCGGGAAACCATTACGAAGTTCTGTACTTTCTTCAATGCAATCAATTCCAAAGTGATAGACCCTCTAAAATTGGACTCTTTGCAAAAGGAGATCGTCGTTACTCTTTGCCAACTTGAGATGTATTTTCTGCCATCTTTTTTCGATGTTATGGTTCACCTTGCTGTTCATCTTGTGAGAGAAATTCAGATCTGTGGTCCCGTGTTCCTGCGGTATATGTATCCATTCGAGAGATACATGGGCATCTTGAAAAAGTACGTGAGGAACCGACATCGGCCCGAAGGTAGCATTATAGAAGGATATTCCACAGAAGAGGTGATTGAGTTTTGCACCAACTACATGGCCGGTGTGGATCCAATTGGCGTTCCAAAGTCTCGATACGAGGGAAGGCTCCAAGGAGTCGGGACAATTGGGTTGAGAGCCGTAGTTGCTGATATAAATGATCTACATAAGGCACATTTTATTGTACTACAGCACATGACAGATGTTGCTCCCTACATAGATGAGCACATGACAATCCTTAAACAACAGAACTACACGAGAAGTCAGAAGTGGCTTACTAACGAGCATAATCGTTCTTTTATAGGATGGCTGAAAGAAAGAGTGAAGTCACACCCCGTACCTGAAATTGTTAAACTGCTGGGCGAAGGACCCCAAATTGTTGTCAAAACATTCCAAGGATACGAAATTAACGGTTATACTTTTTACACTAAACGGTAAAGTGAGAAGAGTACAATGCAAAATAGTGGGGTGACGTTGGTGGCGACGTCTCAAGAATTCAGTAGATCTGGGGATGGCCGGGCTGTAACAGCATCGAGGTCATATTATGGAGTCATTGAAGAAATTTGGGAGCTCGTTTACAATCCTCGCCTGAGCATTCCTTTGTTTCGGTGTCAATGGGTCGAAGACCGGGGTGTTAAAGTTGATAACAACGGTTTCACACTCGTTGATTTTAACAAAGTTGGGTATGTTGATGATCCGTTTATACTCGCCAAGCAAGCCACCCAAGTCTTTTATGTCACTGACCCGAGTGATGATAGGTGGAGCGTCGTCCTATCTGGAAAAAGAAGGATTGTCGGGTAGAAAATGTCGTCGATGAAGAAAAGTATGACCAGTTCGACGAAATACCTCCATTTTGTGCCGACATGGATCCTGAGGTAGCAACAATTGAAGAAAACGACGGAGCGAACTACATGCGATCCGACCACAATGAAGGAATATGGGCGGAGAGTACTGTTGAAAAGGAGAAAAAAAAAAGAGAAAAAGGAAAAAAAAAAGCCGGTGTGTAATATTTATTTTTTGTTTAAAATTTAAACTTGTAATATTTCTTTTTTAGAAACAACTTTGTAATAATAAAACATTTCTAGTTCAAATATTAGTATTAGATTTTAAATATTAGTATGAATATTAAACTTTAAGAATAAAATATTTGTAGTTCAAATATCAACTATTATATTCCTCTATTTCAAATATTAGTTCATTTTTTTAATAATATTAAAAAAATTCTAGTTCAAATATTAGTATTAGTTTTTAAAATATTAGTGAATTCTGAAATAATGAAATAAAAAATAAAATATTAGTATTAGTTTTTACATATTAGTAGGAATATTAAATATTATGAATAAAATATTTGTAGTTCAAATATCAAATATTAGATTTCTCTAGTTCAAATGTTAGATCATTTTTTATAATAATGGTACAAAATTTCTATTTCAAATATTAGTATTAGTTTTCAAAATATTAGTTAAGATATTATATAACAAAAATGAAATATACAATATTAGTTAATTTTAGTATAAGTTTAATTGTTTAATATTAGTTAAAATTAGTTACTATTAGTATTAGGTAATATTAGTACAAAATTTTAATTGTCTGTAGTTGAAATATTAATAATAATAAAAAAAACAGGGTATTAGTTAATATTAGTACAAGTTTTATATATATTAGATGTGATATACTATATATTTTAGTTAATTTATTATTACTTTAAATAATATAAAAAATAAAAAGAAACATAATTGAATATGTTTTCTCCTTTGTACACGGACTTTTAGTTAATAGTCCGTGTATAAATAGGCATTGCACACGGATTTAACTATAAAACCGTGTAGAAAAGGGAAGAGAGCTACACGGACTATTAACTAAATGTCCGTGTACAAAAGTGAATTGTACACGGATGTTTACTTGTTTGTCCGTGTAAAAAGATATATTGTACACGGACATTTAGTTAATAATCCATGTAGAAAAAGGTAACAAATGTACACGGACTTCAACTTAATAATCCGTGTAGAAAGAGTTAAAAATATAATTCAAAAGACCTTTCTCTTCTAAATTTTCATTAGCCGCGCGCCGTTTGAGTTCCAAAAGCTCCGAAATCTCTCCAGCCACTGCCACCACTCCGGTCGACTCCGCCATTGTCGGTCCTCTGCCACCTCTCCGGTCCACCCTCTCCACTCTCGGTAAAGTACTATTCACTTCTCTGATTTTGGTCGAGTTCGGGTTGTTGATTTTCTCGATCGAGTTCAAAACAGATTTTACATAAAATCTGCTGTATTTCCACTGCCACCACTCCAAACTGATTTTGGGTTTAACAAAGTTGTAATTTTTATATTTTATTTTTTCTGCTATAATAAAAATCGAAATTAGTTTTTCAGTTTTATACAAAATCTGCTGCATTTTTTCTGTTTTATTTTTTTCTGCTTTGATTTAAAAACTGATTTTACCAAGTACACAAATAGATTTAATTTACATATTTTACTGTTTTATCTAAATTATGGTGGATGTATGCAAAACCTGTTAACTAAATTGATTAGGTCTAATTGATTATAGATGGTATGTATGTATGTACTCCAACAGACAAGGCAAAAACAATACAATACCATTAAGATGACCTGACCAATGAGCTGTTAGGTTTACACAAATTTCTGACTTTACACAAATTTCTGACTTTACCAATGAGCTGTTAGGTGGATGTATGCAAAACCTGACCAATGAGCTGTTAGGTTTACCCAAAACAGATTTATGACTTGACCAACAGACAGAGGACTCCAAAACACACAAAATGGACACAAATTTCATATTTTTCTGATTATATTTCAATTTTATATGATTTTTCAAAGTTCAGTTTTTTAATTCATATTTTCTGCTATTTAAAGGTGCAGAATTTTCATTTTGAGAGGCTGAACTTTGGAAATTTATATAAAATAGAATAAAAATCAGAAAAATATGAAATTAATGTCCATGTTGTGTGTTTTGAAGTCTTCCATTTAATCGTGGTGTTCATTTTGCATTTGATTTCTCTGTTTCCTCACTATTTTACACATAGGTCCATTACTTTCTTCTAATATTTCTTTGTATGGCAGAACCATGTCGGAAGAGGGTGAGCACATAGATGCGATGGCAGAAGAGGATCAGCAAGCTACTGCCTCATCAGAAAGAAGAAAAAGAGGTCCGACAATGTGCACAAGCACGTCCGAGAAGAAGCAGTTGGAAATCTGGTTCACGGACGACGGGCATGCGGAAGGTCCAAACCGAATGGCGTACTCTAATTGGTGTTGCAATTTGGTGAAGAGAAATGCAAGTATCCTTGTAGAGAGTTGGAATAAGTTTGATAAAGAGGAGAAGAACGACTGGTGGAACATGGTGAAGGTAAAGTACCGAACAACTCTTTACTTTATTTTCACTGTTGTACATGAAATTAAATACAGTTAATTTGGTGTCAATCAGGCTCAGTGGAACATCGAGAGCGATACCCCAAAGGTCAAGACTCTGAGGATCATGAACGAAGGTTGGAAGCAATTCAAGAGCACGCTGAAGACAGAGTTCATGGAGACAGGGAGAAATCCGGTAGGGTACTATCCTTGGGTAACACAAGAGGTGTGGGAGGAGTTTCAAGCTTTGAAATCCACAAAAGAGTTCAAGGTATGTAACATTATCCAAAGTAGTTTATATTTTTTCTCGATCTTCAATTATTTTTCTAAAACTAATTGATTTTCTTGCACATGTGAAGATAAAAAGTGCCGAAGGCAAGAGGATCGCTGCCATGAACAAGTATCTGCACTATTTAGGGTCAGGTGGTTACGAGGGTAAGTCGGCAGAGTGGAAGACAGCACTGGAGCAAAACAGAGATTCCGACTCACCCGTGGTCCAGATCCAAAATCCTAGGGGCCAATGTTGGTTCATGGGTAGATCCGAGTTAACCGCTGACGGGAGGATAGTACTCCCAGAGAAATTGCAGCCCGTGGCTCAGAGAATGGTAAGAGTCCTTTGTTATAACTTTGTGTCATTCAAACGAAATTATAACTCTGAATGTACATCACTTGGTCTTTTGCTCTAACTAATTTTTCTATTAACAGTTGGAGGTGGAGCAGGAGGTCAGTTCGGGTGCCCGGTCGGTCGAACGACAAAATGATTCCTTGGCCGCAGCGCTCGGGAATCCAGAACACACGGGCCGGGTAAGGGGTGTAGGGGCCTACAGGGGCTGGAAGGAGGTGTTCCGAGTTGAGGGTGAAAAATCTCGAAGAAAACCTCGTGCCAGAGTTGATAAAGACGAGATAGTTGCGCAGGTACGCGCGGAGGTCAGCAAAGAGTACGACGCAAAGATGGCTGAGTACGACGCAAAGATGGCTGAGATGGAATCAAGGTTGTTGAACCAGTTTTCATCTCTTGCGCAGCAATCCGAGCAACCACCTCCTATTTTGCCGGGAGTTCGGCGAAGTAGCCAAGCATCCGGGACTTGGGCCTTAGATGATTTGGAAAATCTAAAGGTAATCACTACTGTTTTATAGTCTAAAGGTAATTCATACCTGTTTGTAGCATTGTTAGACAACATTGCACCATTAAAAAGTAACAACTTTTTGATAATTGCAGGACCCCAGAGCATGCGACCTCGTCCTGTGGCAGGGTAGTTCTCCTCTGACCGTTGCCACGGGCGTTGTACTTCCAAGAGCCCCAAGTGTACACCATGCTCAGCTCATGCCCGACTATGCATGCGTGCAGGTTGACTCAGTCGTGGAGGGATGGGGGCGCGTACCTCTTCCTGCCCTTACCGGCGATATGTTTGTTTTTGATGATGCCCGTAACTCATTTGTCCAATGGCCCAGGAGTCAGATTGTTTTGCATCAGGTAATATCTAAATAATCCATTTCTTTTGTTACATTCAAATCATTCTTTTTCAAATAATTGAAGAAGATATGTTAATTTTAATGCAGACACGAGGAGATGATGACATCGGTGCACAGGAGTTGATGTCACCGGTACGGACTGTTGTGCCTTGCGACGTCGGGGCTGACGCGCCAGGATCACCAGACCGTCCTTTGGTCACCGAAGAAGAATACAGCCGTTTGCCCGGTGATTTGCGCCTTCTCCACGACCGCTTGATGTCGGCACTTGAAGGCATGAGGGATATCTTCATCCATGTCCCACCTGGGATGTTTTTCCATGAAGGCGGTATTATCACTATGTCGTTCAAAGACTTCAAGGACATTCTCCACCACTCGTCATCCGATAAATGGCTCGATGTGTCGTTCATCTCCATTTTCCTCATGTTAGTGACTCAAAATTATTTTCATTATTGTATACAACTCAAATATAATTCTAATGTAAAATTTTGAGTTTTCAGGAAGCTAATCCGAAACTGTAATGAGATGGTACAAAGGAAGAACTTGTGCATATTTCTGGACCCCAAGAGAGTGAGTGCCACGTTCCTGAGAAGTTATTCGAAGGAGGGTATCGAGTACATGTGTTCAGCGCTGCATCGTGCTGAGGAGGAGAAGAAATTCATTATCTTGCCGTACCACCAGAGGTTAATTCTAACCTTAGCTTATGTATTGTTCATATTAGCAAACACTCGTGTTACTATTATATGCTAAAGTACTTTAATTTTTATCCTCCTACAGCAAGCACTGGTGTCTGATAATCATTGTGCCTTACCTAAATACGAGCATAATTGTTGATTCTTGTAAGCCCGGAGGAAGTATCCCGGCTAACAAGTGCAAAGATATATTCCCTTATGTCAACAAGTAAGCAATAATAATTTAATTGGTTTGAATTTTTTCAATTATATCAAATTATAAAATTGCTATAAACATTCACTCAATTGTGTAAGGGCTTTTGCGAAATATGTTAAAGAGGGAGGATTGCATAACAAGAGCAAGAAAACCAAGTTGGGTTGGAAGTGGTTGCTGGTGAGCACACCATAAATTTATAATTTCATATATATTGTCCAAAAAAATATTATCATTCTAACATAGGCCGCTAAATGCAAATTTCAGGGCCCACAACAGTTGGAGAGTTGGAAATACGCTTACTACACGATGATTTTCATGTTTGACTTTGTCGAAAGAATACAATTCCAATTCCTAAACGCGGTATGTAATTCATATTAATTGTTCCTATATAATAGCAATTGATATTTGCGACAGTAATTCATCTACCTTTTCTTGTTACTAACTAATACCAAATTGTAATTGTAGAATTTGCCAAAGGAACCGCATTACACCAAGGAGCAGATCGACGATATCAGGTGTGTGTGGGCAAGGTGGTTTGTAATGGAATTTTGCAATGCTCAACATGGATTTCCATAATTTTGTATAATTTGGTGTATATGAATATTGTATAATTTATTGCATATGAATTTCTGGCTAATCTGAAAAATATGAATTTCTTGCTAATCTGGAAAATATGGATTTATTGGTAATCTGGAAAATATGGATTTCTTGTTATATGAAATCTGGAAAATATGGAAAATCTGGAATAGTTCTCTGTAACAAAACTGGCTAGCAAAACTGGAGGCTAGCCGAAAAACAAAAAATACAAAAAAAAAAAAATTGATCTTTCTACACGGACATTTAACTAAAGTCCGTGTAGAAAAGAAGAGAGCTACACGGACATTTAGTTAAATGTCCGTGTAGAAAGAGGAGAGCTACACGGACATTTAGTTAAATGTCCGTGTAGAAAGAGTCAAGCTACACGGTTTTTTAGTTAAAAGTCCGTGTACAAAAAGAATCGTACACGGTTGTTTAGGTAATATCCGTGTAGCTCGGTATCATGGAGAGCGACACATTCTGGCTTTCTACACGGCTGTTTGTGTAGTTATCCGTGTAGAATCGTTGAAATTGTACACGGACAAATGTCCGTGTGTAGTTATTGAGCTATTTATACACCCTCGATTTAAACACGGTAGGAAATCCGTGTAGCTCTTCCATTTTTGTCCGTGTATAATCTCTTTTTTTGTAGTAGTGGGCTTAAGGCTTAATCCGTTTCTTTTAGCTTTCTTAGCCGCTTAATCCTGTCGAACACTAATTCCTTAGCGCAGATTAAGATCATCTCCTTTAACCTCCTTTTGCCCGGACTTTAAAGCACCTATACCCCTTTCTTTAGCTTCCTTAGCTTCCACTCATGAATTAAGATAACCGACTATCAATTCCTTAGCGCTCCTTAAGCCCCTTAATCTTTCACTCTTAATCCCTTGTTGCCAAACAACTCATAAGTTTTGCGGTGGGCAAGCACAACTATATATTATTTTGGGATGTTGCTAAAACGTGAATGTTTAATTATGGTTATAAACTTATAATTGATCACTTTAATCCCCAATCAAACTTAAATTACCTAATCTCAATCAGTATTTTTTATTCTTGTCTCAATTTCCGAAATATAATCCCTATCCTCAAATTATTTTTTGTAATAACTATTTTTCAAAAGTTTATTTATGGAAACTATATTATGCTAAAGACCTAACTGTCCAATATAAATTAGAGTTATTTCATATAACTTTGAAATTATGTTGATAAACTTTCACACCCTCCTATAATCAACAACGTTTATTTCATATATTGAGTATGTTTCTTTAAAAAATTTAAGATTTAAACATTTGAAAAACTGACTTCTTCTTATAGCGAAAAATGCCGATTTTTTTTGTCTACAACAAGGTCGTTTTTGGAATTCAAAATCTACGTCTGTTTTTAGAAGAATTCCAAAATATTAGGTCCGTTGAATAATTCAGCAAGTCAGGCTGACTTAGCCCGCTGGATAATTCAGCGGGCCATTTACATACTCAGTTCTTCCACAAAATGATATGCAAAATGACCCGCTAAATTATCAAGCGGGCATGATATATTTCGAATTTCCCAAAAAAAGGCATGTTATAGATAAAAAAATTTCGGAATAAATGGTTTTAAATTTATGCACATTGGTCCAAGAACTAGTCTATTAAACAAATGTACGTAGTCCCTGGACAGCTTTCACCATACCCAGATGCTGGAAAGAGAATCCACGAGTTCCAAGTCTATTGGTGGCTAGGTTGTCATCAATAATTTCTCCTATTAGACCAGGAATTCATATCCTCAGCGTTAACTCTCAAAAGAGAATTTTTGAGTTAATGAATCGACTGTCTAATATGTTTCTATATTCGTGTAAATTAGATCTGTACTAATATTAAAGAACCCCTATGTTATAGACACGAGCCGGATTGGCTCTGTTTAAAATCAGACGGTTGAAATTCATTAACTCAAAAGATTCTCTTTTGAGTTAACGCAGAGGATACGGATCCATTAGACTAGAGGGAGATGGTGGCTATGCGCGGCAAACATTCGAACTTACCGTGAGTTTAAGTTTGGTTTGAATTAATTTCGAATTGAATTTTTTACAAATTTAATTTCGAATTTTTACGAACTTTGTTACGACTTACGAGTTATGACTTATGGTTGAACCATAGTTTGAAATTGCAGCACTTCAATAAAAACTCAGGCATTTTGAATTCTAATTACACAGTACACCAAAATTTATATCGAAGTTTATTACAAATACCAAAATTTATATCAAACACCAAAGTTTAGTATAATCAATCAAAGTTTAGTACAATCACAGTATCCAAAGTTTTCCAAATAACCAACAGGAGCAATATCACCAAAGTTTTCAAATATCCAAAGTATTCAAAATACAATTTAAGTTAGAACTGAGAGCAACTATGGACTGGGCAGCCTTATATTTTCATCAGTGAACATAAGTTATCAGCAGAAACCAACGGTTCACGTTTGAGTTAATTTCGAACTAAGTTTGGTTTGTGAACCTATTTTGAACTAACTAGGTCCAGTTTGAGTTTGGTTTGAATTAATTTCGAACGAAATCAATTTCGAATCGATTTTTTTACGAACTTTTTCGAATCAAATTTCAAATCGAATTACTAACTACGAATTTTTTGTGCAGCCCTAGTGGCCCTGCCTCAAGTATATTTTATTTATTATTAAAAATATATAAATTAGATTAGATATGCAAAAGAAAAAGGCACTGAGAATTGAGAAAAAAAAAAATAAATAATGAAAGTCATTCTAAAAAGGTTATTTTTCTCGACAAAAGCTTTACTTTACCCCAGTGCCAGGTTATTTTTTTACCAACAAAAACTTTTTATCTTCCTTTTCCCTCAAGAAATTTTCAGAAACCTTTTTCGCCTTTCACTGAAATTACAAAAAATATGTATATATATTTTCAAACTAGAAAAAAGTGATGGTGTGCTATGAATTAATATTTTTGTTTTCAAAATCCAATAAATCGATCTAAACTGCTAAAAATGATCTCCATTTGCAGACCAAATTTTGCATTTTTTTTAAAAAAATTAGAAAAATACTTGATATAAAAATTGTGAACCATCCAATAATAGTGATTTTTTATCTATCTAAACATATTTTAAAAAATTAATGCAAAAATTGATCTCAAAATAAATTTTTATATGAAAAATTATGTTTTAAGAGTAAGATCGATTGTTTAATTTTAAAAATAAAGATACAGTTCAACAGTAAAGTTGGATCCATAATAATATAATATACATTTTACCATAGTCTCCCTCTTATTCAAATATTAAGCATAACTAGGAATAAGATAAGATTGGAATTGTTCTACAGTCCCTGTCCCCGCTGCTTGTTTAAAACGGGTCCACAGTGCTCCATGCGGATTATGACCGGTTCGCCATGCGGGTCCACAGTGTGCCGATTGAAAATTTTACCCTGCACCCGCTAACCTGAACTATTGTGGTAATTCTTGTGGGTGTCATTTTGTGGCCTTCACATTTTTTCTTCTTCCCATAGACCGGTCAAAATCAATTAAGACCATTTCATTTCCCAGCTGTGCAACTAAGATCTTATATATATGGTTTATTACCATAATAACAATTAGTAAAATGTATTGATTTTGTCTGATGGGTTTTTCTACTTATCCAATCTATTTTAAGATCCGTACGCACTAGATTGACACAAATCTTAAAGCAAATGTGCATGTATATGGAAACAATGTGTACGGATTTTAAAGCAGATTTGATGGCAGAAGAACTCATCATACTCAAATTTTCAAATTTGAATCCGATAGATAGATGTCGACGCAATCCGTTTCCAATATGAATATGACGTGGTGTTGAAAACAAATAAAATAATAGGAAGATGGCAATAATGATAGTATTAAAAAGCTTTGTGAAATCAGACTTGGGCCCCACCAAAGCAAATCAGTACTGTTCATCAGCAGTTGATCCACATTCCATAGTAAAACTGTAGCTGGATTAATTTCATGGGAAGAGAAGAGAAGAGATGGGATGGGGTATTTATTTGTCTTCTGTGAATTTCAATCAATGAACCAATCATTTAATGCGGCAAATGCGATACCAAAAAGAAAAAAAGGAATTGGTGGTGAATGCAAAAGCCGGCTTGTTAGCTTTATCACAACCTCAATTCCTTTACCATAAGAAATAAAATCAACAGCCCATCATTCCCCTGAAATTATACCCCACCTTTTTTTTCCACTTTTGCCCTTTTAAAAACCAGGCTGCTCGTAATACTTTAGTCCAGATATTCTGTGGCATGAACTGTTTGTTGATTCTTATATGACGGGGATACCAATGGAATCGGTATTATAATAATTTCCAGAGGCCACAGAGGATCATACTGATAAATAATAGTACAGCATATATATCACAAGGAAAAGCACAATTATGAGATGAGATACTAAACCCACGATGAAAGAAATTTGGTCCTCCACATTTCCACAACCAAAAGAAAGAGAATATTACATATTAACAAATAGAGAGATATTTAACATATATAATAATGGATAACAGTTTTCCAGTTGGCAGTATATATATATCATGCATTTAATTACCTCAAAAATATATGTTCGCGGAATATTCTTTTGTTCAAATAGAATCATTATTAATCATAAGCTAGCGCAGCTAGCGTACATATTGAAATGACCTTAATTAATTTATAATGACAATTAATGCACCACTCTGCAATCTGCATATATATATAGAGCTGGGCTATGGTGAGTTGCGAAGTAAGATGTCATTTTTACTTCACGCTCATATTTTTATTTTGAAAATCTAAACGACCGATCTGAACCGCTCAACATGTTCTCCATATTGAAATGTGCTTGGAGACCAAATTTTATAATTTTTTGAATTTTTTTACTATTTATTAAGCCACTTTGAAAATCACTGATCGAATGGTCCAGAATTTTTTACTGTTTTTTACTATTCACCCGGATCTGGGATTTTCAAAGTGGCTTAATAAATAGTAAAAAAATTCCAAAAAATATAAAATTTAGTCTCCAAGCACATTTCAATATGGAGAACATGTTGAGCGGTTCGGATCGGTTGTTTAGATTTTCAAAATGGAGTATGAGCGTGAAGTAAAACGACGTTTTACTTCACAACTCACCATAGTCAATCTCTATATATATATATAGGGTCCGGCTAATTTGCTGCCGGCAGCATTTTAGCCGGAGGTGCTGCCGCCCAAACCGCTGTTTTGTGATGTCCAAACAACAAATTCAAACCGTTAGATGTTTAATCTATATTATAATCTACTTGGAGACCAAATTTTACATTTTTTGGAATTTTTTTACTATTTTTAAAGCTGGTTTGAAAACCGCTGTTTTCAGTAAATTTCTGCAGCGTTAAAAACAGCGGTTTTCAAACCAGCTTTAAAAATAGTAAAAAAATTCCAAAAAATGTAAAATTTGGTCTCCAAGTAGATTATAATATAGATTAAACATCTAACGGTTTGAATTTGTTGTTTGGACATCACAAAACAGCGGTTTGGGCGGCAGCACCTTCGGCTAAAATGCTGCCGGCAGCAAATTAGCCGGACCCTATATATATATATATATATATATATATATATCCAAGGAAATACTTTTGAGAAATCAAAATCCGCTGCTCAAGTTGCAATTAATGGCACACAATTTGAGATAGTTGTGTCCCCATCCCTCATTGTATAAATATGATATCGAGTAGAACTAGGGTGCTCCTAAGCTCACCAAGCCCTTCGTGAGCACGACTCTAAAACCTATCGAATTGACTTCAAACGATATTTTCAAACTGTTAGATGTTCAATCTATATTAAAATGTGCTTGGAGACCAAATTTTACATTTTTTGGAATTTTTTTACTATTTATTAAGATGGTTTGAAAATCGTTGTTTTTCAATGGTGCAGAATTTTAATAAAAACAGCAATTTTCAAACAATCTTAATAAATAGTAAAAAAAATTTAAAAAATATAAAATTTGGTCTTCAAGCACATTTTAATATAGATTGAACATCTAACGATTTGAAAATGCCGTTTGAAGTCAATTTGATAAGTGTTAGAGTTGCGCTCACGAATGGCTTGGTGAGCTTAGGAGCACCCTAGTTCTACTCATATGATATCTCCATATTATTTACTTACCAATTTCATCTACTACTAGCTACTATTATTATTATTATTGACAGTGAAATGAAGGGACAAATTAATAGAAGGAATTAAATATATAATTCATGAACATTTTAACATCAATCAACTGTCTAGATGCTTATCTTTTACCGGGAATTCCTGATTGAAAGTAGACTTTTAGTTGTAATTAATTATTCTTTTCATACGATAGATACACGGTCCAAATAATATCTAGACATGTCCAAGTCAAGACTCAAGAGTGATGTTACCGCAGGTATGAGATAAAAAATAAAAATAAAGAGCGAAATGAGTCATGACTCATGACTCATGAGTGAGTGAGAGAAAGAATCAGAGAAGGAATTTCTAGATAAATGCGTAGAGGAGGGAGAACAAAGGAAACGACAGAAAGAGCTACGTCAGGGTCAGACTAAGCTTATGGGATTGTTATTGTATATTGATTGATTGAGTGGCTCTTTCTCTCTCTAACTCTAACCTAGCTAGGTCTGGTCTACTCGCTCACTAGCATGTAGCTCTTTGGTTTTTCTTCCCAAAATCTCTCGCCTTGGATTTATCTGTGCATCTCCTTTCATTTTCCATTCAATATCTCGGCTTTTGTTCGCCAAATTCCTTAATCCACTGCGCTTGTTTTGGCGTGCGACCTTTCCAATTTTAAATTTCTTTGAAGAATTCCGTTTCTCTTTATCCAGTTAGTTAATTTTGTGCGATGAATATCCTAGGAGATACCTGCATGTCTTGAATTCTAAAAGTTCGACCTTTATTTTTTTCTTAATTAGATTAGATTAGCTAGCTAGCTAAATTTTTCTCTACTAAAAGGAAAAAGAAGTATCAGATCCATCTCAGATCTAGCCTCTTTCACATCTAGGAATGAACAATCTGAGCATGAACAATTTCTCTCATGAGCAATCTCCACATGTTGTCTTGAGCAAGGGGCTTAGTCCAATAATTCAGCACCATAGTCATACAGTGCCACTGGTGGAAGAAAACATGTCGAATCTCACATCGGCCTCTGGGGAAGCGGGTAGCGTTTCATCAAATCAACAATCTTTCGTCTCCCCAAATTCACATCCAAATCCGAATCCAAGTACGAATCCAAATCCAGCAAAGAAGAAGAGAAATCTCCCGGGAAACCCAGGTATGCTCTCTGAATTTCCTCAAAATTGTTTCCCGTCTGATACTGTTTGCTTTTTTTGTTCATATTTTTGTAAATATGTATTTTTGGTCTTGTGCTTTGTACCTAGTTTAGTCTATTTTCCTTCTAAGTTGTAACCCTTGAAAAGTAGTTCAAAAGCTGTTTACTATGTTCTCCTATTTTGCTATGACAGTTCAAGTTTCTATTTTTGCCCATTTGTTCGATGTCTTACAAGATTAGTACTTAATTGCATTTTTCCATATGTATTTTCTGACTAAGATTGGTGTTAGATATGATCATCACATATTTTCTAAGCATGCATTACTTCCTATTGCATCTTCTCATAAACACAAGTTCACACTACTTGAGAAAGGAAAAAAACTTGATCCCACAATGATACCAGTATGTTTGTTAATATATTCAACAAAAGTTTTAGATACTATCTAGCTCAAAATATGTTCTCTGGCTTACTTTTTCATGTAAAGACTAATGATGAATTTATTTTTGCAAAACCAAAACAAAAAATAAATGAAGTTCCACAATGGTGATCTTCCGACATCTGCAGCATATGTATATATAAATATAATTGCCATTTTTAATTAATTCTCCACAAGAAGACATTTTTGTTCTCCCAGGAAACATACTTCTTCATATAGCGTTGAAGTCAACACGTAATTCCTTATCTATCTAGTGTATATATATTGTAATTAATTTTCTTAAAATAAAACCTCATTGTTATTGTTAACATAACCTATGTACAGACCCAGAAGCTGAAGTGATTGCGCTGTCCCCGCACACTCTCATGGCGACAAATCGCTTCATCTGTGAAATCTGCAACAAGGGATTCCAGCGGGACCAGAACCTACAGTTGCACCGACGCGGGCACAACCTACCATGGAAACTGAAGCAGCGGAGCAGCAAAGATGCCTTGCGCAAGAAGGTGTACATCTGCCCCGAGACCAGCTGTGTGCACCATGACCCAGCACGGGCACTCGGCGACCTTACCGGGATCAAGAAACACTTCAGCCGCAAGCACGGGGAGAAGAAGTGGAAGTGCGAGAAGTGCTCCAAGAAGTATGCGGTTCAGTCCGACTGGAAGGCGCATTCAAAGATCTGTGGCACCAGGGAATACCGCTGTGATTGCGGCACCCTCTTCTCAAGGTATGGATCGAATATATATTATAGTCTCAAACTCAAATTAGTGTTCTTTCATTAATTTGGTATTTTGAGTGGATGCAATCATGCAGATTAATTTGGTATCTGTGCTTCCTTCCTTGTTCATTGAACTTTAAGATTCCTCTCTGCAGTTCTTGCATTTTGCTTTCTTAATACTATTCACTGTGCATTTTTAGATGGTTAAATTGTCTGCATACATTGTCCAAGTGCAATGCATTCGTTTTTATGTTAAATGTGACCGTGGCATATATACTTTTTTAATATAGTACATCAATAAGATAGGTTAAATTAGTTAAGTTCTCCTAGTTTGTAGTGCACTTTAATTATATTGGAACCAGTAAATTAAAGACCGATTTTGTGCTTTTGTTAAGTGTTATTAACTCATATTCTCTTTCCAAAGAATTTAGTTGAAGTCGGTTCAACTGGATTTAAATTCATTTATCAGCTGTCAGGTAAATCAAGTAAAATTTTATTATACGGTCTTTGCTGGGTTCAAACTTCAAACACAAGAATAATTCATGCTTCATAGTATTATGTGCATTTGCTATGTTGTATTGATATTGTGGAACTCTTTTATCTAGCAGAATAATGAAGTTCCATTTATTTGAATTTTATATGCTGTTTGAGTCAAGGTCTAAAATGGTTGCTTCAATGCTTCTATTTTCGGATTATGTATTAGAAAGGTTCAAAAAAGGGACACTGCATGAGGGCAATCAAGCATTAAATGTACTGTATCCATACAGCCCTGCTGCCAATGCATGCATAGTATTTTGGTTCTCTTTCTTCATTTTGGTAGATAGCATCATTCATTCATGTCATTATACTGTAGTTCTATAGCATATAGTCTCATGCATAGTGTATTGGCAGATAATGCATCAAGTCAGGTTCAAAGAATTGGAATTCACAGTTTTCTACTATTCGTTTGTCACAGTATTGTGCGGGATAAGATTTGACGGGATGGGAATCTATTTTTGAAAAAGTGGAAATCCATAGATACAGATATGCATGAAATTAATTATGGGAATGTACTGAAATGAGTGTTTGGTTGTACCGTGAAATTAATTGTGAGCAATCTTATTTTTTTCATAAAATGCTTGATATCAATACATTATTTGTTATTAATAATTATTAATATAATTAAAAAAATTGATTAAACAATAACATAACAATATTTATTATTTATTATTTCATAAAAACAAATATTTATTTTCTATAATAAATTGCATTTAATGAGCTGGATGAAATTAATGAAATTGATAAACTAATTGTTGTATTTAATAATACAACGCACAAGAAAGAAAATTAAACTTGCATTGGTATGCAAGTTAATTACTACTTACTATAAGCACCTAGCGTCTCTCTCTTTGGGGAAAAAAAATATTCAATCCAATAACTCAATAATTTATTTTCCATCAATTTATACTAAAATGGGAAGAGATTGGAAAAAATACATATTCCCATGTCACATAAATTGTCATCCGAACACATTTGAGGAAATTTATTCCAACTAATCTAAATTTCCAACATTTCCTATAGGATTTGTGCAATCCGAATAGGGCCTCAAAGAAATAAGTCGAAACTTTAAAATAAAGGTCGTTTTGTATTCTTTCTTCCTTGGATGGCCTTTGAATTCAAATTGAAGATAGGTTCATGAGGTATCTATCTGTATTGTATTGAAAGTTTGGAACCGTACAAAGAATGAGGTAAAAGCTTTTGCTTCCACATCTTTTCTTTTGTGTGGGATAATAAGTTTTTAAAAACTTAGAAATTTGAATGCTACAAAACAAAACACACTCTGCAGTCTGAACCCAAACTTTTTTTTTGCACACAACAAACAAAACATTATTCCCTTCTCTCTCTCTCTCTCGTGCATTTGTTTTCTTTTGGGAGTTTGTTTTATGTGCTTTTTTCGCATCATGGCATGCATCCATCCTTGTGATGCTTGTACCTTTGTCTCTCTCTCTCTCTAACATGTACAGTCCCGTGAAAATTGCAGGAGGGATAGCTTTATCACGCACAGAGCATTCTGTGACGCCTTGGCTGAAGAAAGCGCCAGAGCCATCTCCACTGCAACTCCACTTACACTTCCTCATAATCCCCATGCAAGTCCAAGTGCGCTCTTTCCTCTCCAGACCCTTGAACCTTCCCCACTCAACCCCACTCCCCTGCAAGTTCAAATGCAAGCGCACTCCCAGTTACAACACAATAGCAACGTTCCCTCATGGTTAAATTACCATATGGACCATCTCCCCAGTGCACAGACAATCTACATGCAACAAGAGAATAACATGCAGTCACTCTCTCCTGTTGGGATCCCCACTGGAGCCTCCATTTCATCTCACATGTCAGCTACTGCTTTGTTGCAAAAAGCTGCTCAGATGGGTGCAGCTCTGAGTAAACCAGCATACCAAGGCCACATGGCTAGTCTCTCTACCTCTACAACAAGTTCTTCTACAAATGTTGCTGGTTTAGGTTTGTCTTCAAACCAAACCCTAATCCGGGATACAATGCTACGAAATCATTTGTCAAGCCATTACGAAAGTGGTATGGAAGATGGAGGGAATGGAGGTGGTAATGGAAGTGACGGCATGACCAGGGATTTTTTAGGGTTAAGAGCTTTCTCTCATAGAGATTTTCTAGATCAAATGGCTGGTTTGGCTCCATGCATGGCATCATCATCCTATGATCTAAATCAACAAAATAAGAAGCCCTGGCTTGGTTAATCATGAAGGAAAATTTTTGGATTTCATTTCTTGATTCTGCCCAATGATGAAGGTACGTACGTACGTGTATTTGGTTCGAGATTTTAATTACATTCGTACGTACTCTCTAGTTAGGGTTTAGTATTTTGAGTTATATTCTATATCAATCTTTCATCTTGTTATCATGCATGTTATGTAATAAATAGTGATTAAACCCAATGTAATGGGCTCAGAGTTAAACAAAGGACTATTTTGTTTAAGAATAGCTAGAATTGTAGAAAGCATATGTTGAAACAAATATAAACTATTTTTGCTTTTTGACCGTGTTCATGATGCATGTGATAAATAATTAAATATGATACGGGTAATATGCTTGTTTAGTTCTTCTGGGTGTTATTATAAATGGATGTTGTCATGTGCCTTTTGAATAGCTTATATTTTGCTCCATCAGCAGAGCTAATGAGCTATATATATATATATATATATGCATGCATCCATAATGGTTCATTTGTGGTGCACGTTAACTTATTTTTTAAAGCTAGGAGTCATTGTAGACTATCTATGGCAATTGTATAACTTGAGAAATAGATAGGGTAGTATAAAACTTGAAGCACAATAATCACTGTGTGGGCCCACTACAAGATAATATATAAGAGAAAATGAATTTAGAGCTAGATTCATGACAATCACTCTAATTCAAATCAAATAATATAGATAGAGAGTAATTTCTGCTACTCATTGTACTTGTTCGTATCAGACATGAATCAGACATTACATATTCGCTTAGGATCTATAAATATTGTATTCATATTGTATTTTGCATCATGTTATTTTCAGTATTTTCCTATCTATTTATAATTCATTACCTTATGCTTGTAATTATTTAATTTCTATATATCTATTGTAACCCAACATTTCTTGATTTATACTTGCTGTTATCATTTAATTAATAAGAATAATATGGGTTGTAATTCTTGTATTACCAACGGAATTGTTTAAGCGTGACTAAAGTGCATCTCATCTTGTACCGCCAAGTCCATTTTGCTATAAAAATATTGGTCAAGTTTGTTTTAGTCTCTTTTTTTTCTTTTATCGTGTTCGTTTCTTATATATGTGTTTTTTAATTTGTTCTTTTTTGCTACAGGTTACAACAATAGGTCCCTTTGTCATGTTAATCATTTTATTCAAGTAAATATTTGGATTTAGTCCCTTTTATATAGTTTTGAGTTTTCATGCTCCTAGAATTGAATATTTGATAGTAAACCTATATACCCTTTGGGTTTTACTCCAAGTATAAAACATAGTCTATACCATCCGTTCATTTAGACTGATTGATCTGGACGGTCTTAATTAAAGTATGAATTGTGTCTTTTGAAAATTCAAATGTTTTTCATGCATATTTTAATTATGACTGTTCAGATAGGAACAAATATGAAATGAATGGACAAATGAACCTTGTGAACAAGTATGAGATTTGGTTCAATCACGGAACCTTGTTACAAAATGCTGCAAAATTAGCTCGGTTAATTTATGATTTTTCATCCCTATGCCCCCTAGCTAACAGAAAAAAATTTCGTGAAAGGAAAAGAAATAAAATGTGTTAGCGTTGTTTCATGATATAACTTGTACTAGTACAAGATCTTTCGTAATCGTATTGGATTAACACTATTTTACTAACTTAATATTTGGTTAGAGTCTATAACAAACTATTACTCTTGAATTGGAACTAATTTGACTTGTACAAGCTAATTAAGTATTTTTTGCACTATTTTGAATAACACATAATTATTAATCTCTTCCTACTATTCGGATTAACACTCTTCTCGTACTATTTTTAATACTAACTCGAGTAATACTAACATAAATTCATTTGATGACCCAAACACACATGGCAAGTCAATTAAAATTAAAAGCAACGCAAAATTAAATCGTAATAATTGTAAAGGTAGTTCTATCTAACAATGGTTATATTTGGTGGTACATTCATTTGATATATGAAAAAAAAATAGTTAAAATAAAAAATTGAAAAATAGTTGGCTTCTCCATTGTGAATAAGTCGTGTATCTAAATATGAGTCAATTTGAACTTTATTGATATTCTATAAAAAAAATAAAAAAAAAGGTTTGTTATAACTCACCATATTTGTTTAATGAAAGTCTTAAGTGAATTTTAGAATTGTCCATATTTGTTACCACAAAAGGTTAGGAATATTTGATACACTTTCTATCTAAATAACATATAAGACATATAAAATATGTTTTTAGGTTGTAATTATTGAAAATATCAAATGGATTATAACTATATAAGTTGGATGTATCCTAATCTTAAAATAAAAATGTTGTTAGTATACTGAAGTAAAACTTAGGAATTAACAAAGTAGCATTTATTTAAAAAACTAATTAAAGTATACTGATAATAAAATATCTAAATCTTTAGGTTATATTTAGTTCATTATTTAAATTTATTCAGGAAAATGTATTTTATTGCACACATTCCAACGTCTATTCATATTTAACATATTTTTGTACTGGTGCGCCGTCGCACAAAGTTTGATATATACGCTAGAGAATATTTTAATGTGTGAATGAGATAAACGCTGACAGAATAGATTAAGTGTAAACCATGTACGTTTACTTTTGTCGGATTGACACTTGTGAGTAGATAAAAAAGACTTCAAAATTATTTGATGCTTGTTAGATGTAAACTCTACACAATTATTTTAAAAAAAAACTCTGACACAAAGATACTTAAATAATTTAAAGTTTTTGTTTTTTTTTTCAAAAATAGAAGTAGGGGCGAAATCAGGATTTTCGTCGGGGGCAAAAAAATATCAAATCGGATTTAAAAAATAATACTTTAACTTATACTTTCCAATGCTTTGACTTGTAATTTCAAATACTCTGACTTATAATTCTAATTACCAATCAAAATTCAACAAATTTATTTCAATTTTAATCCTAAATTTAACCCGAATTACAAATCAAACATCAAGACGGGTGCAAAAATATTTTCAGGAGGGACAAAGTGGGTCGGAACCGATAAATCTCTACTAAAACTCAAAATCCAGGGGGGGCAACTGCCCCCCCGGAATACACTGGGTCCGCCCCTGAATAGAAGGATTATAATATTTTATGTATTTATCTAGAAGTGACTTTTGAACTAGGATCAATAACTCAGATTCAAAACATTTTTATTTTTTTCCAATAACACACAAAGAAATATTTTAATTTTTCTTACGGCCGCGAAAAATCCGGTTTGATCCAGGTTATTTTTCAAAGAAATATATTTCTAATACAAAAATAAATAAATTATAATATTTTCAAACTAGACACTTATTTTCCGATTATGGAATTCCAAAACCTAGAAATAAATGTGCGGTAATTCGGCCTAAAACCGAGAAATAAATCTGCGATTTGGGCAGTTTTCGAAATCTTGTCAAACAGGGTGTAGATTTTGAAATTAAATAAATATTTTGGATATTAATAAAAATTTCGGCAATTATTTCTTATATTTAATCTCAACCATGTACAATTTTAAAATATATATATACACAAATCACACATCTGGCACATCATAATTAATTCATACATGGCATCAAAATTCATGGTATGTACTGCTAGCTTTTACTGGGATTCAAATCTGCTCATTTTCTTTAGATGCTTATATAGATGAACCAAGTACTAATATAGATCAATCAGGTGTTTATATAGAAGACTTAGGCTGCTGCTCTTCAATAACTTCAGTGAACTCCACTTTTTAAAATAGCGAACCCCATTCTCTACGAGTTTTGAATAAAAAAGCTCATGATTTCAATAGTGTTTGGAATAAAAAAATAGTGTTTTTTAGTGTGAAATGTGAGAACTCTAAAATTATATTTACCGACAATAGAGAATATTTACTGTATTAAAAGATTTTGCTTACTGGTCAAATGGGAACAAGTTATCTTTTTCTTTTTAATTTTTTTACAAAACACATTGAAAATCAATGTGCTAAACAAAAATATCATTTCAAAAACAACATATTTAAATCGTCTTTTACTATTTTGGTTCATTGTACTCGTGTTTGATCATATATATTGCAAACCTAAGTAATTGTGTTTTAAATATGTATGTATTCCGTCTATAATAAATGAGCATCAGTAGATATTGGAAATTCAATATGCAAATTAAAGTTGTTTCTTTTCTTTCTCTCTGGAAAAAAGAAAAGGCAATTAAAGAAACAACAAAGTGTGGGACATGGTTGTGGCGTGTCAACGGGCCAACGATAAAGACAAGTGCTCTTTCTCGGTCAAACATACACAATTACACATGCATGCACAGCGTTAATTGGAGAGATGGGAAAGAGAGAAAGAAAGAAAGAAAGAGAAAGAAAGGAAAGAGATCTCTCGATCGGCAATAGGAGGGGTTAAAGCAAGAAAGGAATCTAGCTACCATTTGTAAGCATGGTTTTGCTTCTGGTTTTGCATTGTTTGCTTTTTAGCTTTTCGTTTTGTCATGCCTGGTCCTATATATGTTATGTATAGTTATATACACACTAACACTACTTTCCAATTCACCTACTATTCATTGTTGCAATGGCAAGGACATCGATCACATGCATGCTTGGCTCTTCAAATTTGCTCCGTGTGATCTTTAGTAGAATTTAGTAGAGAAAAGGAAGAGAATTATTTTATGTTGTTAAATGTCCATGAATATATAGCAGGCACAGTATGGATTCAAATTAATTCATAGACGATCCAAATTACAAAACTTCTCTATTCTTTCAATTTATCTGTTTTTAAATCAAGCCAACTAAAATAAGATAGTAAGATCCTACTCTTCATGGCACAAAATTTTTTTTTTTTTTGGTTAAAAAGGCCAGAGCCCGGTTTCATTACGAAACAAAGTTAACTTACAACCGAAAGACCCATGGCACAAAATTAATAATAACACAGACGGACGGGATGGAAGAGACGTTTATTTTAATTTAATTCATGTAGCTCAACAAATTTTAAAAAGTTATTCCAAATGGGAGATACAAGTTAACTATGGATCGATGATGGAAATATGTAAATTATATATACTATGTTGATTAAGAGTTAAATGTAATAATTAATATACGAAATAAATGTTAAACAGATGAAAATTATATATGGTTATGATTTTTTAGTGTGTTGATATATAAGTGAAAATTCTCGTATATAAAAAAGTAAAGTTAATAGAAGTATTAAATGCAATTTAGTGAGTGTATGATGTCTAGAAAAGTTATGTGTTTATATAATATTTATGGAGTCTGTATGTAAGATAAAAAGAAAAAGAAAAAAAAATTAATTAAGGTAATTGAAAATTTCGAAAATTTCAAGAGTTAAAAAGAAAAGAGTCCCTATCATGCTAATAAAATTTATAACCCGGTTTGCGCTATCGAGTCAGATTACAAGCACAATATCCTATCGAGTAGTATAATCGAGTGTCGATCCGCATGTAATAAGATTTAAAGTCTTGAGCGATTAAATCACAATCTTTCAAAATGCTTGACAAAATCTGAAATTCAAGAGTTGTTGTTTTTTTTTATCTTTGTATTTGGTGAAAATTAAAAATAAATAAAATAAATAAGATAGAGGGGTGAATTCCTAGGGTTTTGGCATACCGTTATTACTTCAATCCGCTTTGGTTTCTACTTTATTTGTTGTTGGTTTTCAGTTGTTGTATGAGGATTTCTAATCCAATTTAGTGACTACCGCTTTCGTCTAACAGTCACCCTACCAACCAAGAGATCCCGTTAAGACTTGTCTCAATTGGTGCAAGGAGATCTGTGATTAGTTCAAAAGATTTCAGACTTCACTTACTGGGTACATCGCCCTACTATCTTGGTTCATTGGGTGTCCCCATGGTAAGACACGACAATGCGACATTTGTCGTCTGCGAATGTCGAGACTTCCATGTATATTTTTATTGATCCAATTAATGGTATCTCCGGTTAAGGTTTTCACCACTAATTTAGTATTTTTATTCTCCCTTATCCCAATCCGATTAGCCCAATGATGACTAACTTCCATGTGTGTCCATTACATGACGGTCTAGACTAATAAACAAAATCAAGTAAGATCGAACATAAAGCGCAAAAGCAATCGAACAACAAAAAACTAAACAATGATCAAATAAAAATATATATCAAAGCATCATGAGTAACAAGGTTTACTGCCAACCCTAAGAATCTAAACTTAGCCGCTGAACAACATGTTTACAAAGAAATAAGAGAAAGATACAACCATAAACGAAACACCCTCCTACTTAGTCTCTACAAACTCCTCTCTTCTCACTTAAGAAATAAAAACACTAAAAGATACAAAGATATTTGTTTTGTTCAGTCCAGGGGTCTTTTATAGAAGTGAAGGGGCGTCTGGAGATGATTGGAGGCCAAGTAATATGATCTGGATACAGCTGTCAATTAATTTACCAAAGGACGCCTCGGGAACGGTCCGTACTGGCTGATACGGCGGTACTCCACCTGTGCAGAAGTTAGCGCTCCAGGAGTTAATGTGTATCAAGCATTTGTAGGTCCGTACTGGCTGGTACGGTCCGTACCAGAGCCTTAGTCTGTGAGCTGTGCTTTTTCGATCGACCCGATTCTTGCTCCAAATGATGTAAAATAGTCTCAAAACATGGTTCCTGCACTAAAACATAAAAGAGTGAGGCTATGGTACTTCGGCTAGTGTACTACGACTCAATATGGTACTTTTTAAAATCCTAACGGTCGATCCGAACCATTCAATGTGATATCCATATGAATATGTACTTGCAAATTAAATTTTATATTTTTTTCGAATTTTTTTACTATTTTTTTAGATATGTAGAATTTTGATGGTCCAAAATTTGTATAAAACACTGAAAATTCTACCTATCTAAAAAAATAGTAAAAAAATTCGAAAAAAATATAAAATTTAGTTTGCAAGTACATATGAAATATTCATATGGATATCACATTGAACGGTTCGGATCGACCATTAGAATTTTAAAAAGTACTATTTTGAGCCGTAGTACACAAGCCATAGTACACTAGCCGAAGTACCATAGCCTCACTCAACATAAAATATAACAACAGTAACTTTTTTCACATAATAATTAAATATAAATGTGAGAATATAAAGTAAAACCTAAATCAAAACTCTACATAATTCTACCATAATGATCTTGATCAGCCGGTAAAATTACACCAAAACTTTTCAAATATAAATTTTAATCGTAACACTTACAACCCTACAAAAGTTACTTAATAGAACACAAGTATAGTTTGCTCCGATATTTGTGTTCTTTTAAATTGATGTGTGCCGGTTAACATTAAAGTTTTAATTTATGAATGTGTTACCAACTTCGAATTTTTAATTTTTAGTTTTTTAAATATGTCCTTCTCATTAAAATTGTCTTCTTTCAAAAAAATTAAAATTGGCATGGTCCTGCCCTGTCCCGGTCGTCACAAACCAACATGAGTTTGAAGTTTGAACATAATTTGGCTGAATTTGATCTGACCGTCAAAGTATTTTGTTTTCAATCATTGAGTGAGGCTATGGTGCTATGCATAGCACACATGACTAGTGTACTACGGCTCAATATGGTACTTTTTAAAATCCTAACGGTCGATCCGACCGTTCAATGTGATAATTATATGAATATGTACTTGCAAACTAAATTTTACATTTTTTCGAATTTTTTTACTATTTTTTTAGATAGGTAGAAAAATCAGTGTTTTTTGAAAATTTTGGACCATCAAAATTCTACCTATCTAAAAAAATAGTAAAAAAATTCGAAAAAATGTAAAATTTAGTTTGCAAGTACATATTCATATAATTATCACATTGAACGGTCGGATCAACCGTTAGGATTTTAAAAAGTATCATATTGAGCCGTAGTACACTAGCCATCCGTGCTATGCATAGCACCATAGCCTCACTCTCAATCATTTATTAATTCCGTAGTACAGTATATGTAATAAGTACACATTCTTTATCCCCTGATCACCTCAAAAAAAAAAATTATACATTCATTATTGTTAGCTTTTAATATGGCAGCTGAGGTACAGTATTAATTGGTTACAGCATATGCACTGAGAAATGTGCCTAATTATATTAAAAACTTACCTTTTAATATAAAGACTTTCTTTAGCAAATTTTTCTTGGAGGGGGGAAATTCACACTAAAAAGTTGGAAGAATTGTAGACACCTATGATTAGGCGTTGACATCGCATGATGAGATTCCAGGAGAAAAAATTACTAGTATTTTGATGTGATTGTTTTCTTGGGATAAGAGAAGGCTACAATTCCCATTTTTTTTCTTTTATTTTTTTCTACTTTTTTGGTATTTACCAATGTAACTAAGTTGTCAGTTTCATACTGCCATTGCACGGAGAGCCAACTTTGGGCTTAGTGCAATAATGCGCCTTAGCCATCTTTTTAGAGCATTTCATATTGTGTTAGGGTTGACTATTGGTCTATTGCACGACATAACATGGCCTCCTTTTTATACTTTCTAGAGAAAAGATGGTACTATTAATTTTTCCATAAAGCAAAATATTTTTAAACCATATATGAGTGTAGTAGAAACGACTCTCTGTTAAGACAGTAGTGGTGGCAATGAGCTGGTTCGTCACAAACTAGGTTCAGTTTGAATTCGTCACGAGCGATCTTATTTTAGAGGTTCGAGCTGAAATTTCAGTTTGAAATCATAACGAGTTGGACCGAGCTGGCGAGCTGGATCTTGTTTTCAGAAAAAAAAAAAAAAATTTATAAACTTTTTGAACTGAGCTGGACAGTATAAAATACACACAAATTCATATAAATTTACAAATTAATGCCTAGTCGAGCTAGCTCGCGAACTGGCGAGCAAACTAGGACCCAGCTTGAAGTCGTTAATTATGGACCAAGCTAGTGGTGATCTGACTCATTAACAGTTCAGTCCAGTAACAAACGAGCGAGTCAGATACGAGTCACGATCTGAGCAAGGAGCTTTTTTTTGCCACCCTAATCAAGAGATAGCTAACGTATTCGTTGACATCTAACATTAAACATTAAAGTGGGATATATACTAATTTATGTTTTCCTCCTAAACTTTATAAATTTTGCATTGCTCCCTCGGGCCCCACCCTATCTCCGTGCTGTCAGAGATACTTCACGGTATGAGCATCGACTGTACGTGGGCCCCCACATGTCAGATGCACTCACCACCATTTTGAACGATCCGTAATTTGCGCTGCTAGCTCTATCTACAATTCTACATGTGGCAAAATCATGTATGTATGGCTAATAGGCTAGCAGAGGGAAGCCCACAAGTAGGAATTCACGAGTGTACCAGTGAAATCTGTCTTTTGATTTACTATTTATATTTTTACTGGGGTTGCTACTTGGGCCTACTCTATGCCTGAAAGCCTGGAACTGATTGGTCTCTGTATATCATGGCATGTCGCATGTCACAACTCACATGTGAGGTTGATTCAGATTCAGTCTAAGCTACGTACCGTGTTTGTCACGTACCGCCTTGGTTCCGAGTTGGAATGTTGGATGCTCTTCAATTATACATAACATAATAATTGGAGTAGCACAATTATGGAGTGGAGCTCAGGTTTTTCCAATTGAGGAATGAGTGCTTTCAGCTCCTGCATTTTTAGAATTTTTTTTGTTAAATTAGCGTATGAAATTATTGTGATGTCACTATATTATTTTTAATTTAGGGTAACTTGAAGGGAAAACAAACTTTCAAAACAGGAGGGTAAAAGACCGTAAAAATATTTGCCTTGTTTTTTTCAATCTTAATAAATTTAATGCAACATATATTATCTGATCTAAAAGACTCGGTCAGAAGAAAGAACTAACATTTCTTTGTTATTTTGATTAAGCTGCACTGGTTCATGATCAAGTTTGGATGAAAAACTTTTTTGTTTGTAAGAAACTGTTAAATAGTAAACAAAGTTATTTATTGATTTTTCTCGGGTACTATTATCTAGAGTTTTGATGTGCATAAGCCTGAATAAACCATCATTGGCACTCTGGAAACAAAAATCTTGTGAAGAGGAGTTTATCATATTATACATGAATATGTACAAGGAACCATAAGCACTGCACTCGTATAAATAACAATATAGTCAAATGTATTCCCTATACACTGAACAGCATCAAAACATCAAAACAAAAACAAAAACCAACAGAAAACATTCAGTAACTTACCAGAATAATCTAAATCTAAACCACGTAACTGTAACATCAAAGCCTGCAAACCCGCTACTACAAACACATCCATTCGTTTATTATTTCCACCCAATGAAACCCCAAAACCATAAATAATTACCTAAAGTAAAAAAAAAATCAAAATAAACTATTGATCGCTCCCCTCAGATCGGGTTTCAAATCCAAATGACGTTCCATGATCACTCATGCTACCTGTACTTGACCTCAACCTCTGCCAAAACTTCCTACTCTTTCCAGTCACTAATGGGCCCGAACTATTATACCTCCGAAACGAACCTGACCCATATGCATCTACACCTATTTCTCCATTATAATTATTATACACTGGTGGGGATGAAAACATCTCAGACAATAGGATCCGCTCCGCCTCGATACCAGACCCGTTACCAAGAATACGTGCCGCATGCACCATCAATTCCTGGCTACATGTGCCATTGTCTTTGTACTCATCAGACAAGTTGCACACCAATTTTAAGGCTTGTACCACCTCGCTCATGCTGGGCCGGTGTGCAACCTCAGACTGAACGCACATTGATGCAATTGCCGCAGCCTTGGCTATACGGTCAAATGGCACATCTGGGCCTAGCTCTGGGTCAATGATTTGCTTCAGCCCGTCAACGTTGGTTAAGAGAGGCCGGGCCCACGTGACGAGATTTTCTCGGCCCGATGGTTGCGACATATCAACTGGCTTTCGGCCGGTTAGTAATTCAAGCAAGACAACACCATAGCTGTAGACATCGCTTTTTACTAGGAGATGCCCTGTCATGGCATATTCTGGAGCAACATATCTGTTTTAGACATTCCAAGATAAAATGCATGATTAGATTATCATTTTTATGATGTGATTTCTTTGTTTTTCATGTTTTTAACAATGTAAAATCAGACCTTAGTTATTAACTCCTCAACTCAAAGAACCAAGAGAAACAAAATGCACAATGGAGTAAATTACATAAAACATATCTAGTGTTTGATATTTGCTCTTTGGTCCATCAAATTGTGAAGTTCTGATCCCTAAAGAACTTGATTTGTATCATTGTGGCATGTACAGTCATCTTTAGTTCAAAGAAGATGAGCAACTAATCCTAGTCAGCATTCATGTTAAACAGCACATATTATCACTGAAAAAGATTTTACACAACAATTATTTCAATTGCTAAGCAGAGCAGAAATTGAGTCAAATTCTGGACTTATAGGGGGGCAAAAAGGCAAATCAGTATCTTTATGGACCAAATTAGGAATTTGGAAGATGCAGGTGCATGAGACAACAACTGGCCACATCTGTAACTTGCTATACCAGGCCTATAAAGAGATAAAAACTATTACCCGAAAGTGCCCATGACACGAGTTGAGATGTGCATGTTACCCTCATCAAGTGCCGATCGAGCAAGACCGAAATCAGACACTTTGGGCGTAAAATCATGATCCAACAAGATGTTGCTTGACTTGAAATCTCGGTGGATCACACATGGGCTCGAGTCTTCATGTAAGTAAGCAAGACCCCTTGCAGCACCAAGAGCTATCTTCATACGCATGCTCCAGTCTAGCAGGCGGGCCCGCTTGTCTGCACCTAAAATTGATCACAAGTTCGAGTCAGGACTTATAGATTTATCATTTCAGGTTTTCTCACAATAGTATGTTCACAGAAAACCTGATATTGCCATGCTTTGTAGTGGTATTCAATATATCTTTCTTTTACAGTAATATGGAACGTCATTTAACAACCACAATACATTTCAGCTTTGCAATGTAAACAAGAAAAGCACATACCATGCAGATGTGATTCTACGCTGCCATTAGGTATCAGCTCATACACCAAGCACCTTGCATTTTCTTCGACACAAATCCCAGTCAACTTAACCAAATTTCGGTGATGCAACCGTCCCAACATCTCGACCTCTGAAAGGAATTCGCGCTCCCCCCGGCCATCGTTTCGCTTGAGAACCTTCACTGCAACATGCGTCTCATCATCTAAAATGCCTCGATAGACACACCCAAATCCACCTTCACCTAAAATCCTGGAGTTGTCAAAGTAATTTGTGGCTCGTTCAATCTCAGCTAGTTTGTAGGTCTTTGCTTGGCCCGTGGCCAAGCTCGAGCGGAATGAGCTAGATGCTGAACTGTGCCGAGTAGGTAACAGCATGTGTCCAGTTCCTGTAGTAATTGAGCAACTGTATCAAGAATTTCCAAGGAAGAAAAACAAGGATTGGTGAAGCAAAGCATCTGACAGAAGTTTGCAGTTGATTTTTGTACCAACTAGTGCAGTACCCGCTCCAACAACTGATTCAACTCCTAAACTAGTATGTAACGTAGGCCAATCAATTCTTGCTTATGCAATTAACCACACTCAACTAAGCTCAAATTGACCCGAATTAGCCTGAATCAAAAGCTCACCATTTTACCCAATTAAGCTATCCTTCAATTTCTGCTGCTGCTCTCAACCTTAACCAATCTATTCTCAAATTACCATTAACCATAGTTATTCTACATTTATGCCACACTTAAAACCAAATTAACCTCAATTTACACTTGACCCTTCAATGAAACCCCAAATAGATCCAGAAAATGAACACCATTCAATCCAAGACAGTTTGATACAATGAAGGCAATACGTAGTGACACATAGCAGCCTCTAGTTTACTGTGTTACCAGTAGCTACAATTCAGCATATTGTACTAGTTCACACTGGTACTGGTCAGCTGAAATGCCAAATTCTCAAGCTACCAGATTAATCTGCAGCCCAACTACAACTGAATTAGCTTTCAATTATTAAGCCCGCAATCAACTTAGTTCAATTGCCTTCAATTGCAATTAACTATCAAAATCTAGAAAGAAAAAGCAAAGATAACTGCACAATCTACCTGATGAATTGCCGAATGTTGGTCGGAGGGATCGTGCCAACAACCTCCGAGGTGAAGAATTGCTTGAACCTCTGCGTCTCAGCAGAAGCATCCAAGCTACAACTGTGAAAATAATTAGTGCTATGAGACATGATACAACAACTACAGCTATGACGCTCGCATTATTTTTTCGATTTCTCGGCTTCTCTCCTACATCCACTCCCAGAGGCTTCATTGTCCTTGAGTTGCGATCACTTCCAAATGAGCCATCAATACCCAGGTTTTCTGGTGCCGATGGTGGAGATGCAGGTAAACCTGTGCAGATTTTTTATTTTCAGCATTTAGCAGTATGAAAGCCCAAGTAGTTTTATGCAACTTCTACACTGCAGTATTTGAAAGAACACCCCTATTTTGTCAAATCAAAGTTTAAGTCCAGAATAAAATAAGTAATTTGATCAAATATCTTCATAAAGTAGTTAATGAAAACTTAGGGTGCAATATTAAATCACTTTGCCTGATTTTCGGTAAATTCAAAATCAGGGTTTAATAAGGACAATGTAGTTTGTGCTCTGTAATTAAAATCCAACAAAACATACAACATACATTTGCAGTCACCCTATTTTAGAAAATACAAGAAGAAGAAGAAAACACATTCGCTATGGTCAAAAGAGTTATTTCATATAAGAAGAAAACACAGATAAAAGAAAAAGGAACATGACAAAAAATAAGAAAGAGCCGGCCAGTATGGAAAATACCGTTTCATATAATTGACATAATACTAACCTGGATAAAGAACATACAAAACCTCATAATCGCCAAAAAGCTTCTCTTTCAATGGAACCTGTTTTGTCCAAAAACCCTCATAGGTAGAAAATGCAGTCGCATTGTCAAACCGGATCTGAGCGGGTACCAAATGAACAAGCACCACAGTCTTATCAGCTTGCTCTTCTGCTACATTTGCCCCCATGACACGCACCTGCTGCTGTGCCATTTTCAAACCCGACCCGATTTCTTGTGCAAAGTCAGAAACGAGTGGGAAGAATGCATATAAGGCCATGCTCAGACGAAGGCCAACTTTTATTGGTAATACACAGGTGCAAGGAGACCCAATTATGGGATCCGTCCAAGGATCTTGACATGTTAAGTAGTTACAATCTGGACAAAAATAAATCAAACGGAAGGAAAAAAATTTCATCAGAAAGAGGGAAAATGAAAGAAACAACACAGCTTCGGCTTTTGATGTTATGTATTGTTTATCAATTAGTTTGGACTTCTTGGGCTTTTCTTGCTTGTTTTGGAGTTGAAATAATTTATGAATCAGGTATTATTCAAGGTTTGGAGTCAGTGACACTTAAATCAAAATAAGCCTGAAATCTGTATACTCTGGTGATCCTTGATTCACAGTATGATTTGACTGAATCACTCTTGAGCAGAACAGAAAAAAATATAAACAGATAACACTTACCCAAGTTCGGTGGAGGTGGTGGTAATGTCATAACAGATTGAGCTGGTGCTTCAGTTGGCTTGGCAGGGAGAGAGATTGATGGAGATATAGAAGGAGATTTATTAGGCCCTAGGTTAAGAGAACATAACAGAATAATGGATACTTAAAAATTGAACCCAGTGGGGAATTAATTAAATAAGCAAGAGATTTCTAGAAAATTACTTTCATCGCCAGTAGGAGAACTTAGAGGTGATGGGTCTGGAGAAAGAGCAAGCATTAATAATGAGGATTCTATAAAATTACAAAATACCAAGTATATGCATCTACATATTATTTCACAAAATATTCAAACAAATATTGCACCTCGATCAAGGGGAGGAACCAGGGTTCTATGTCAAAGCTCCACTTTAACATTTACAAAACAAAAGAAGAAAATAAAAAATTTCTCTACAGACTAAATGAAGAAAGTGCAATATATCAGTTTTATACTTTTGCAGTCTAGATCATACATGGAACAAAACCAAGAAAAAGGCCAAACTAGTTTGAACTGTCTTAATATGATGAGCTAACTTAGTGCCCACCATATAATTGTCACTTCTATTGAATTAACATTGAACAAGTTTTGACCTGAAATTGTTGGAGGTGGGCTTAGTGGTGCAATATCAGGGTTTGGAGCTCTTTTTCTCGAGCTCTGTTGGTGTGACCGTAACTTAGAAGAAGCTGAGGGACTTATATGCGATCTTTCAGCTGATGGAGTAGCAGGTGTATTTGCAGGAGCTTTTGCATCATTTGAGGGTCTTTGAGGGATATGTTGTGGCATTGGACTAATCAGAGGAGAACCTATTTTAAAAGATTTTGGAATAAACTATTTTTTTATTATTATTATTATTTGGAAACAGTTGCAGCTTATTGCAACAGGTAAAAAACATCATATCGATTTAGATGAGGGTTCCAGTAACACGAGTTGCCATGCTCACTTATGTTACATTTGTTCATTCCATACTAGATCAACAGTTCAACGAGTAAATGGGTTAACTTAATTGCAATAGACAAATATGAGTTCATTCAGCTTTTGGCCTCTTGATTTTGTAAAGAACAAACTTGAAAACTTACAAAGGCATGCATAACTCAGGGTGAGGTATTAATGCAAATGAGAGGTTGCGGCAACTTGTGGCACTAGAAATTTCTTATCTTTTTAATTACTTTATATTGAAACAAAGGCTAGGAAATTTACCTTTAATAGGAGAGCTATATGCTGGAGAGATGTTGTCTCTGGTACCCTCTTTTGGAGTTGGAGAAGCTGGAGATGTCCGGTTCTTGTTGGGTTTTGTGCTCACCGGAGACATTGCATGCCCTGAACATCATTTACACAAGACATCACTTCCAAACATGATAGTACAAATATCAGCAAGTACATTATATTATGTTTGATTGAACCGGTACAGGCTGGTAGTGGTAGTCACTAGCCTGCATCTGGAAATTCCATATGAAGTGATAAAACAAAATTAAAAATTGACAATTCGTAGAAAGAATTATAATCAGGAAAATACCAGTATGCTGAAAATTATTCTGCTAACAATACTTAATTCCTGAAAATCTTGATTTAATTTTTCAACCCAACTTCTATTACTGATTAAACTAACTTCACGCCATGATTGTGTGCAATTGAAATTGAAATTGCATACAAGTTCCATATCTTGTACCTGGTGCTAGTGCACTCGATGGAGGTGCTTTTCCCATACTTGGCTGCTCTGTTGGTGGATTGGCCACTACATTTCTTTGAGCTGTTCAAACATTCAGCCAAAAGAAGATGAAGAGAAGAAAAGGTAGAAATACAATCAAATTTTCAATAAAGAATTTTGTTTATATTAACCTGGAGCAGGTGTCCGTGATGGAATTGGATTTCCAGTACTTGGTTGTAGAGCTGGCAGATTAGCCGGTGCTATTCTCTGGGCTGAATAACTCAAAATAAAAAGAAAAGAACAAAATATTTGCAAGTCCATCAACTCTATGCAAGGGATATACATGGATATCTTTACAAAACTTATTTCAAAAGTTTTCAGGACAAGTTCGATCTTTTCTTTTTTACCAGACTCGGGATCACAAAGAATCAGACGTGCACTTTTTCCTATACACTAAAGACATTATTTAGGAGTGTAGTGCTTCTTTATGTGGTTGGATTTTATTTTTAAATAACTCCAGATTATTTAGACCGAGTTTCATGGTGTTGGTTGCAAATATGGTGAAATATAATGTGGTGATCTGAACAACAGTAATATTGAAATATTTAAGAAGAATTACCTGTAGGAGGTGGTACAGCGGTCTGAGAATTGCTTGCAGGTGGACTTGCCTGAAAATCACTCCCTTGTGGAGGAGGTGAATTGGGAATTGCAGGTTGAACTTTAACAAGAAAAAGAAATCATGTTGTCAATTTATATTCAATTTTGGAAACAAAATACTGCTGTTACTGTATTAACTCCTCAAGGAGCATAAGAAAAACCTATTGAGTTCTTTCTGATCGAATCACTTTAATATACAAATTAACCCAGAAATTGCTCTCTTAAAGTCGCTCTCTGGTCTGGAGTTTAGTAATCTGGCTATTGTTTCTTATATCTCAATGGCACTTTTATGTCACTTATTAATCACTCTGTTTTTAACCTTTTTATAAACTCTCTGATTGAATTAACAGGAACAGTTTCAGCGCTGATATATTCATTTTCACTTGGTTTAGAGTCTTCATTAAATGATTGGAATCTTCAAATTATATTGACCCTTGACAAACTTGCAAATGTTGAACTTACAGGTTCTCTTTTTTTTTTTTCTTTTTTTTTGCAAATTTAATCATTTGCAATATGTCAATTGCAGAAAATAGCAAGTAAAAATGTAAAATTTAGAAGAGGCATATACATCTAGGAGGCGCATTGGCTGCAGGTGGATTTGCATGAGAATCTCTTTGTTGTGGAGGAGGGGTCTTTGGAAGTGAAGGCACTGTATCAAAGCGAATATAACCATGTTATCGATCATGAAAGTCAGAAAAACTTGAAAGATTCACATTTACTTTATAAGAACCTTAATGGGAATAATAAAAACTTATATGTGCTTCAAAATTTACAATAGAACATATTATTAGCTAATTTGATTGTTTGTTCTGCTTTTATTTGCTCTCCTTAAATAGCTGCATCTTGTTTCAAAGAAGTTCAAAACTATGTCTACCAGGTTGCAAAATTTGGAAAGTAGGCCATTTTTTGCCAATATTGTCAAATACAATTTGAACTTTGAAAGAAATAATACTAGATTGGAAAAATATTAAAGCACGTACCTGTAGGAGGTGGTAAAATGGCCGGTGCAGGTGGACTTTGAAATTCACCTCCTTGTGGAGGAGGTGCCTTTGGAAGTAAAGGTTGCACTATATCATATAAAAAAAATATGCTCATAATCATTTCAAAATTAAGAAAAAAAACAAGAATTATAGAGTGTATGAACTCCTTAGTGGAAATAAGAAAAAAATTGGCAAGTGCTTCACAAACTTCCAATAGAATTTATTATTGTAGCACTTGATTGAATTAAGAGAAAAATTTCCATGCCAATCTGTGTGTATGTGTGTGCAGTACAACTACATATATATTGCCTTCATGATCCCTTCTTAAATAGCAGGATGCGACCAAGTTGCCATTTTTGGAGAAGTCTGATATTTGTTTGCAAAATAAGGCCAAACATAACGGATCCGACTCTGCTGCAGGGTCCTGCTTTTCCGATTCCAACCATTCAAAATTTTCCATTCGCGTATCTCGATAAAGAAACTTTTTTATGCACAAATCTCAACAAATTTGAATGGTTGGAATCAGAAAAGCAGGACCTAAGAAAAGCAGCACAGTCCGTTCCAAACATAACATGAGGTTTGCAAGAAAGAAATAGTATTACAACATGACAGCATGTACCTATCGGAGGTGATACAATGGCTGGTGTAGGTGGACTTGCTTGCAGGTCACCTCCTTGTGGAGGAGGAGCATTTGGAAGTGAAGGTTGCACTTAATCAAACAAAAAAAGATCATTTTCTCAATCATTTCAAATTAAAGAAATCTTAAAGAGCCATGATCCATGGATGCCGTACTAATTTTAAGCAAGCATAATAAAAAATTAAGTGCTTCTCAAATCCCAATAATTTTCAACTTTATGTGGCTTGATTGAATTAAGAGGAAATTTCCATGGCCAATGTGTGTTTTGTTTTTTTGGCTTCCATTAGCCCTCCTTAAATAGCTGATTTGTTTGCAAATATGATCAAACACAACATGAGGTTTGCAAAAAAGAAATAATATGATGCAAGAGTTTTAGAAAATGTACCTGTTGGAGGTGAAATAATGGCTGGTGTAGGTGGACTCGCTTGAACATTACCTCCTTGTGGAGGAGCCGCTTTCGGAATTGAAGGTTGCACTTTATCAAAATAATAAATAAAAATTTTCATGTTCGCAATTATTTCAAATTACATAAAACTTAAAGAATAACAGATGCTGACTTTAAGTGGGTAAAATAAAAATACTTTTAAGTGCTTCTCAAATCCCAAAAAAATTCATCATTATGTTGCTTGATTGAAATAAGAAAAAAAATTCATGACCAATCTGCCCTTAAGTAGCTGAATGTTTTTTCAAATAACTCCAAAATTATGTTGATCAGGTTGCAAATTTCTAAAAGAGTCCAGTATTATTTGCAAATATGTTCAGATACTAAGTAAAGTTTGCCAAAAAAAAAATGATACTAAATTCTATGGGCTTGTTCGGCACAAAGGAATTGTGGTGGAATAGAGGAAGAGTGTTGAATTGTGACGGAATAGTAGCCGAACATGAGTGGAATTGAATGGAATGGAGAAAAAGTGAAAAAGTGGAATGGGGATGGAAATATGCAGTCAAACCCTTCTCTTTTGCACTTCAGCCCCTCTCTATTCCATTCCACTATTCCATGGTAGAGTGACATTTTCACATGTTGTAATTGGCTCAATTCCACTCTTCCACTAATCCAAACGTGCCGAACATGGTTAGAATTGTATGGAATAGAAGGCTCTTCCCTTTTTCCACTTTTCTGCTATTCCATGCATTTGCCGAATGGGCCCTACAAGAATAGTAGAGCGTGTACCTATAGGAGGGGGTACAATTGCTGGTGCAGGTGGACTTGCTTGAAAATCACCTCCTTCTGGAGGAGGTGCCTTCGGTAGTGAAGGTTGCACTTTATCAAAAGAAAAGGAGCATATTGTTATTTCATTTAAGGTTTCAGAAATACTAGACAAAATATTATTGTTGCGTTAACTCCTCAAATCGAAGGGGCATGATAAAAGGAATAATATTAGAGCATGTACCTATAGGAGGGGGTACAATTGCTGGTGCAGGTGGACTTGCTTGAAAATCACCTCCTTCTGGAGGAGGTGCCTTCGGAAGTGAAGGTTGCACTTTATCAAAAGAAAAGGAGCAGATTGTTATTTCATTTAAGTTTTCAGAAATACTAGACAAAATACTATTGTTGCGTTAACTCCTCAAGTCGAAGGGGCATAATTAAAAGAATAATATTAGAGCATGTACCTATAGGAGGGGGTACAATTGCTGGTGCAGGTGGACTTGCTTGAAAATAACCTCCTTCTGGAGGAGGTGCCTTCGGTAGTGAAGGTTGAACTTTATCAAAAGAAAAGGAGCATATTTCATTTAAGTTTCAGAAATACTAGACAAAATATTATTGCTGCATTAACTCCTCAAGTCGATGGGCATGATAAAAAGGGAAAATTTAGGTTGTCGTCCTCAGACTTCCTCAAAAAAGCCAGCTGATCTTTGAACATTTATTTCCATCAAATTGGTCCTAGTAATTTCCCCAAAAAAACTAAGCTGGTCACTGAACTCTTATTGTACGCAAATTAGTCCCTACTTTGATTCTTTTCTGAAATTTCAGGACCAATCTTGGTGCAAATAAAAATTCACTAACCAACTTGGTTCTTTTTCCAAAGTTAATTGACCAACTTAGTTTCTTTTCAAAGATCAGGGACCACTTTGGTGTAAATGAAATTTTAAAGGTCAACTTAGGTGCTTTCTTTCATTAGGGAAGTTGAAGGACCAAAAACTTGAATAATAAGAACTTACTTGTGCATTAAATAGAATTTTAGATCACACGCAATATAAACTGAAGTAGTAGTAGAAAGAAACAGTACCTAGCCACTGTACCACTAGCACAGTTAACCAAAATTTTAATTGAGAAACAGAAAAGAGGTCACTCCATTGCACATTTCAAAGAGCCCAAAAACAACCATGGTACAGCTCATGTCTGGTAAGGGTTTAATTCATCTTTTGATAGATTAGGGGGTAGGCTTACCAGGAATGACAGGGCTAATGGGTTGGTCGTCTAAAGGAGGAGACGTAACTGGAGGTGACCTGTTTCCTGTACTAAATGGAGAAGGTGGCTGCACAGCAATAGATGAAGGTATAGCTGGCGGTGTCGCCTCGGAGACAGATGGGGCCAAAACCGGACTCAAACCTAAGTATATATAATTAAACATGCAACATATTAAGGGACTGGCTAGTTGAACTGGTACCAAAGGTTAGAACTGGAACCTCTATTGACCACTCCTGTAAACTATAATAGTACATAAACCAAAAGTGAAACAAATGCATGAAAAGAAATCCTTTGTTTTCTCCAGCATGTAACAATTTGAACGAAGTATAGCAGACTAGATTATGTACAATATAGGTAACTGGTGTGAAATTCAAGTATAAGTTGTGAAATTTTTGTCACCTGTTGGAAGTGGTACAGGATCAGGTGCCAGTATAATCTTTGGAGGAGTGACGTTAGCAGGGCTAGATGCCACCTCATCCTGCTGATGTGGGGAATCTGCTACGGAGGGAGAAGAGATAGCTACCAAAGCCCCTGCATGAAGTTTTATACTTACGATTAGTTAACAATTCAAAGTACAGTGTAATTGTTGTAGAGCATTTCCAAGAAATTGAGTAAACTTTGGGACAGATAATAATTATATAGGAAATTATTACTAAGGAGAACCTACATTTTAAGTAATTAGCAATAATGAAGCAAATTTCTACAGTTAGATATCACATTGCATTGTATAAATAATTTGGTAAATGAGTGCAAAATGAAACAAAATGGTAACTAGGAATGCTTCTTCTTTTTAGCTTGTCTCTTGAGTCTTGATGAATCATGAAAATTGTACAGTACTGATGTGCATTTTGTTCATAAATAAAAAATAAAAAAAATCACACCAATAAGCAATGCACAATTAATGTGCATTTCGTTCATAAATTTAAAAAAATCACCCCAATAAATTAATGAATTACCTCTAGATCCGCAAATGCAAATGAGAGAAAACAACCAAAACAAAATCACATTGGACTTGGAGAAACCCATCTCTTTTTCACATGCATTCGACTCTCTCTCTCATAAGCAATAAAACCGCAAAATCAAGGAGCACAAGGGCACCACTAGCATATCTCTCAGCACACAAAATGACCCCTCGAGGCTTGGCAGGAGAGAGAGAAAATAAAAACTGAAGCACCCATTTGGAATAAGCTACTGGTGGTGTGAGTGGAGAGAGCTCTAGCAAAACCCAAAAGAGGGTTAGGTACAGAGAAAGGGATAGTGTCCGGGTTTCAATATTAAAAGTTAATTTTCTCAGTTAATCTAATAACACTGGATTAGTAGAAATCAAAATTTGTAGAGAGAGAAAGAGAGAGAGCAGGCGACAAGGAGAAATTGGAAAAGAACTAAACAGAATAGACTATGGAGCAAAGATTCTGGTTGTATATGGAGATATCAGATATGTTAGCTGATTAATTGAAGAGATTTTTTGGCAATTTAGTACAGCTGCAACCGGGAAGAAACAGGTATTCTCTCAGTAGATTCTCTGTGTGCATGTGTTTGCTGTATCCTTCTTATTCATGAGAGAAAAAAGTTGGTGGGTTGTACATATTTAATCATTCTAGAGCAAATTCTAGAGCCACCTATGTTGTTGTAAATTATAAGCTTTTTTAGGCCCCAAGTGGTAAAAGCTTCATATTTTGGTTCTCAGTATTATTGTGCTTTTGCATCAGGAAGGGATCTAAAGTCTAAGTCAAGAAATATTTAGTCATTTTTTTAATTACGTATATTATGTATAATGAAATTTAATTAAAATTTCTTCTTTTTTTTCCAAAATTTTTAAATAGTTCAGTCATATGTTAAATATATGTTTGTAACTTCATAATTCGAATTGTAATTTATAGTTGTGGAAACTTAAATATATTTTGAGTTTCGACCTCTTAATCTAAATTTTGTAGTTTTATCAACTTTTATCTTACCAGTGGTTCAAATTATTGACAATGACGTTGCACTAAAAAACGTGAGCATTACATCCCTTCTCTATATTTATATAATTAATTAATTGTCTGTATGGCGAATGTGATGTGTAATGTATATCTGTGTTAAGGGACAATTGAATTCTCATAATCTTGTGTCAATTTAGTAACACGTTCGGTGCTGCATGCATATATTTGACAGGCTGGTGTACGAGGGACCAAACAAAGATTTTTTGTATGGTTGTGTAATGTGAATATTTTGGACGGTTGTCTTTGGTTTTCAAAGCCTAGTGATCGAGTAGCATTTATTTAACTCTACGTTATATTGTCTCCACATGAATAACGGTTTGCTCTATGTAAATATGCTCTCACTCAAATAATAATAATAATAATAAAAAAAAAAAATTACACAGATTTTTCTTACAAGTGTCACTGATTTCCCATTTTATATATCTTTTATTGTGATTTTAAATTAGTTTCAACACTGCCATTTTTATTCTTAGAGTTTTTAGTTTATATTTTGACAAAAGTAATTTTCTCATTCATCTTGGTATCATTCTAACATTGCTAATAATATTAATGTGGATATTGATATTATTATTCTACAACTTGTATTAGTTTAATGTGGATATATCCTAGCATGAGCGTATATTTCATTGCAATTTAACTAATACAAATTTAACATATATTCTTGCCTTGGATAATCATGATATAGTTATTTAATATATATTTTTAACCTTTATTAGTAATGAAATGATTTGATACAAAATGAAAACTTCAAGAATTAAAAAATAATATCTGTAAAATGTTAGTATTTGTGGACATTTTACATTTTAGTTTGTGATGTGCATTGCGTCATTCAGAAAAGGATTGAAGTTCATCAACAGCCCTAATAATATATTTTAAAATCAAGCTAAGAGATTTTAAAAATATAAAAATTCACAAACATGTTGCTATTTTTTTTTTTTTTTTTTTTTTGAAAAACTTGGTAGGAGCTATCAAGTGGACATGTTGCTAGTTTTATAGATTGATTATGAGTGTTAATTGATATTCATTCAAAAAAAATTAAATAAAGATCATTGTAATTTTTAAGTCGTTTGATAAACTGCAAAACTTACATAAAGTTCCAATATTTTTCATGTGTATGGTATAGATATAGTACAAATCACATTCCATAAAATTTCAAACTTTAAATTATTTTTATCATTATCAATTCTCAAGTTAAAATATTATGTGATCCTAACCTTCTAAAAAATAAACAGAATTTTAATTTGTAAATTGGGACGTTGGTTGATGAGTTGTTTTTTTTTTTGGTTAATAATGATTTGAGTAGAACTAGGATGTTCTTAAGCTCACCAAGTTTCTTTGTGAGCTTAACTTAAAAATCTACATGGTTGATTTCAAACGACGAATCCAAACTGTTAAAACCGATTTACTTCATGAGTGATGCATTTACATGTCAAATTTATAAATTTTCGAATTACTTTAGTATAAAGTCAAGTGGTCAAAAAATAATGAAAAATGAATGCATTAAAATTAACTTATAAACCATCTTTTTTTTTACCACCTGACTATATACTAAATGAGTTTGAAATTTTATAAATTTCACATGTAAACGTATCACTCATGAAGTAGATCGATTTTAACGGTTTGAATTTGTCATTTGAAACCAACCTGGTAGGCTTTCGAGTTAAGCTCACAAAGGAGCTTGGTAGCTTAAGAACACCATAGTTCTACTCTAATGAATTTGTATGTTAGACATTTTTTTAATTGGTGTTACTTTTCATATTTTACTTTGGAAGGAAAATATATCAAATAATTTATTTTTAATAAAAATAAAATTTACATAAACAAAACTTAATTACATTCAGCAAATTTGGACTTTAAGTAGATATTTTTCTCAAAAAACTAAGAACTCTCCATTGAAGATAGGGGCATGAATCGCTTGGTATTTTCTGCAGGGATTACAAAATAAATGCATTAGTTTAATTAATACAGTTTTTAACTTGGAACATCAATAATAAGAGAGAGAAAATATTTTACCTTGAAAGCAGTAGAAATTAAGTGTTTTCGCGCCGAAATTTTTATCATATCCAAAAAAAATATTAAATTTCAAAATCTACACCCTACGAAGAGGAATTTCGAAATTTGTCTAAACTGCAAAAATTTTATGCGGTAATTCAGTCGAAAACCATAAAAAAAATTACGGTTTTGAAATTCCAAAACCGCAAAAAAAAAAATTGCGGTTTTGGTTTTGAAATTCCAAAACCGTAAATGTTTTTTGCGATTCTAAAAAAATTTGCGATTAGTTTTCGAACCGCAAAAAACATTTACAGTTTTGGAATTCCAAAACTAAAACTGCAAATTTTTTTTTTTGCGGTTTTCGACTGAATTACCGCAGAATTTTTTTGCAATTTGGACATATTTCAAAATTCCTCTGCGGGTGTAGATTTTGAAATTTGAGTAGAACTAAGGTGTTGTTAAGCTCACCAAGCCTTTTGTGAGATTAACTCAAAAACCTATCGGATTGACTTCAAACGACATTTTCAAACCGTTAGATGTTCAATCTATATTAAAATGTGCTTGGAGACCAAATTTTTCATTTTTTGGAATTTTTTTACTATTTATTAAACTGATTTGAAAACCGATGTTTTTATTAAATTTCTGGAGCATTGAAAAACAGCAGTTTTCAAACTAGCTTAATAAATAGTAAAAAAATTCCAAAAAATAAAAAATTTGGTCTCCAAGCACATTTTAATATAGATTGAACATCTAACAGTTTGGAAATGTCGTTTGAAGTCAATTTGATAGGTTTTTGAGTTAAGCTCACAAAGGGCTTGGTGAGCTTAAGAGCACCTTAGTTCTACTCTTGAAATTTAATATTTTTTTTGGATATTAATAAAAATTTCAGATTTTCGCGTGATACGAACCTTTTAATCAAGCGTACACAATTTTTTTCCCATTTAGTACTTATAATTTCTTAGACTTCTAAAAATTCATGCCACTCTTGAACCGAAATTTTTATTTATACCATATTCCAAAAAAATAAACTAAAAAATCGTGTTTTGTGGGGAATTTCAAAAATACCAGGCCAGCCAAGCCAATCTGCTGCCCCATTCTTGAGGGACCGCAGATTGGTTTGGCGGCCCTCCAAAAACTCAAATAACGACGGTAATATTAAATATATTTAGGCGGCTCTGGTATTTTTGAAATTCTTCACTATTTGGGGTGTGTTGGTTTATTTATTTTTTTGAAAGGATAAAAATTAATAAAAATTTCGGACTCTTGAACGTCAGAACGTATATAGATTTTGCAATGCAGTGTCAACTATCATAGTGTTAGTATATGGATTATCAAAGAGAGCACTGATAACAATATAATAATGATTGTTCTGTAAAAAGAAACAATAATAATGATCGATAATGATGATTATCATGATTACCATCATCACTACAAGGTACAAGCAATAGTTGCCGTGAAGAAACTATATATACCAATGATAGCTTTAGATTAATCATGATCTCCGCTCTTAAGTACCTGAACAGGCAAAATAAAATTTAAAGAACTATTGCAAAGTATTTCTTATGTAATTAAATATTTTAGTTACATTGTAGGGTGCAAATGGACAGGGGCGGACCCAGTGTACTCCAGGGGGGGGCAGCTGCCCCCCCTAGATTTTGAGTTTTAGTGGAGGTTTAATGGTTCCGACCGACTTTGCCTCCCCTGGAAATTTTTTTGCCCCACTTTGAACGTTTGATTTGTAATTCGGATTAAATTTAGGATTAAAATTGAAATAAATTTGTTGAATTTTGATTGGTAATTAGAATTATATGTCAGAGAATCAGAAATTACAAGTCAAAGCATTGGAAAGTATAAGTTAAATCATTGTTTTTTATCGAGTACCCAATTGGTTAATGAATTTAAACCCGATTAAGTAATTAAACCCGATTCGATATTTTTTTGCCCCCCCCTGACGAAAATCCTGGATCCGCCCCTGCAAATGGATCGGATATTATCCGTCTGGATCCGGATCCGTATCCTAAATTTTGCGAATTCGGATGCGAATATGGATATAAGTTATGTGGATACGGATAATTTTTGAAACGAATATAGATACGGATCCGTATTTTTTCAATTTTCGGATATCCGAATGATCTGTGGCTGAACTCGGCGGCGGAAATTTGTTTAGCACTACCGATTAATTTTATTTTATTCTAATCTTTCGCGAGTCACGACCCTCTGACTTCTTGGGCTTCATTTCTCCCATATTCACTAAATTAATGATTCCGGGGCGAAAATATCAAAACCTTTGTAGATATTATTCCAATTTCCAAATACTATTTTAAATATATAGTAAAATGTTGTTGCACTTTATATTTTTGTAAAGAAGATTGTTACATCAGAATCAGAAGACGAATGTTGTTATACATTAAATCAACGACTCGAAACAAAAAAATATATATAAAAATAATGGCAAATGTGATTATGAAACACCAAGACATGTGAATAATCAAGATCAGAAAACAAATACTTTTGTAATGATGTAACGAGTTTGTCATGAGAAAAATTGTTTTATTTACTATAATGATTAGATATTCGAATCATATCCTTATTTAATTTTATTTTTATTTTTTAATGAAAAAATAATATGTTGAATAATAAATTAATTTTATTCCAATATTAGAATTATGTATCCGAATTATATCCGTATTTGTATTCGTATCTGTTTAATATCCAATTCATATCCGTATCCGTTTAATATCTGATCCGTATCCATATCCGTTTAATATCCGATCCATATCCGTATCCGAAATACAGATACGGATATAGTTTTACCTATCCAATCCGTATCCGATCCGTTTGCACCCCTAATATATTGTCCAGCAAGTTTTTTTATAAATTATGCTTAACATGTACTTTATAAATGTCCTATATCATCCACTCATTCTTGAGGTGAACCCATTTTGTTTGTTAATTTTGTTTTTCTTCTTCAAAATCTTTATTCTCAAATAAGTTAGGATAAGTTAGAAATAAAATCCAATCGGCATCAGCAACACATGACTTCCCAGGAGGTCAGTCATTTTAGTACTACTCCTGTCCAATTCGTGAGAGTTCTATTTTCATAAAGAGACTGTTTTTTTTACCGCAAACTTGCCAAGCCTATCACGAACCCTTATTTTTCCTGACTTGGTACAGGTTGTGTAAAATACTACACAGGCGGAGTTTTGTTTGTTAATTTTATTCATTATTTTATTCGGATGACATTTATAAGATGGATGTGAATAAGATTTTTTTATTTATTTAATGAGTAAGCTACAAACAAGACAAATTTTTTGTTAGCTTGTGAATAAGGATATCGAGTAGAACTAGGCTGTTCCTAAGCTCACCAAGCTTCTCGTGAACTCAACTCTAAAACCTATCGAATTGACTTCAAATGACATTTTCAAACAGTTAGATGTTCAATTTATATTAAAATGTGCTTGGAGACCAAATTTTACATTTTTTGTAATTTTTTTACTATTTCTTAAGCCGGTTTAAAAACCGCTGTTATTATTAAAATTCTGCACCATTGAAAAACAACGGTTTTCAAACCGGCTTAATAAATAGTAAAAAAATTCCAAAAAATGTAAAATTTGGTCTCCAATCACATTTTAATATAGATTGAAGATCTAACGGTTTGGAAATGTCTTTTGAAGTCAATTCAATAGGTTTTAGAGTTGAGTTCACGAGAGGCTTGGTGAGCTTAGGAACACCCTAGTTCTACTCTAAGGATATATATGTAAAAGTTATTTTGTATATCTTACACTATAAGACAATGGATAGAATAAAATTATATACGATAATCTTTTATTCGTGCATATAAATAGTTTTATAATGAAATTGATTTATACAACATTTGATATTTTTTATTTAGGAACTGATTTAAATAATATATTACATCATTGAATTTAATTAATAATTTATATTTATAAAATAATATGATCAATAATTATATGTTTTTATATTTTACAATATTGCATGTGTGATGTGTGATGTGTTTAATATATTTATTTGTTTGTTATATGTTTAAATTATATTAAATAAGCTATTGATTTATTCAACAATTAATTATTATTTATTTATTACCCATTAATTTTAACGAATAAGTATAAAGTACGAATAAGATTAATACTTAATATAAAAAAGAGGAGGGATCCACTTACACTCTTTTTTGGTGGCACCGAATTACACCCTACATTTTCAAAGTTCAAACAGTCGATCCAAACCGTTCAACATAATTGATATATTAAATGTGCTTGCAGATCAAATTTTACATTTTTTTTGAATTTTTTTTACTATTTATTAAGATGGGTCCAAAAATTCAATGGTCTGAAAGCAACGATTTTGTAAAATACTTAATAAATAGTAAAAAAAATTCAAAAAAATGTAAAATTTGATCAGTAAGCACATTTTAATATATCAATCATGTTAAACGGTTTGGATTGACTGTTTAGACTTTGAAAACTTTGAAAATGTAAAGTGTAATTCGGTGTCACAAAAAAAGAGTGTAAGTGGATCCGTTCATCCATTGACACTTTTAGTAAAACAGTCACATCAACTAATATGACCTCTTTATGAGGCAAGCCTTACCACATGAGCACAGAGCCACAGAGCACTAGATCTTGCAATGGGACCCATTTAGCTAGATACGATATATAATGCAACTAGATAATGTTCTTTTATTTTGAAAATTTTGGTGTTTTATAATTAAAAGAGTTGCTAAGATTAGAGGCCAGGCTTGTCTTGTGGCAATTAATGTTGGACAAGCCTCTAATTTGAGGCGTTAAATTTGTTTTTAATTTGCTTTTATACCTGTTTTAAATTTGGAGCATTAAATTTGTTTCTAATCTTGCAATGGGACCCATTTAGTATGAATTCGGTGGAGCAAATAATTCTAATACAATGCAAACATGAAAAATTCAATAGTTGTGTTGGACACCCCAATATCTATTTGGTATGCAATTTCTCTGGCTTTTGTTTTTTTGAAGTTGTTGCAATACCAAGGATTTCATTAATCTTTCAATTGGTGGCTTTGAAGTTGAAGGGTAATTTATGGAAATATCTCCTTTTGTAAGGGCACGGATGCATAAATTCTAACATGGTCAATTTCAGGGGCGGACCCACATGGGACTGGGGCAGCTGCTCCTCCTGAATTTTGAGTTTTAGTGGAGGTCTATCGGTCCTGACTAACTTTGTCCTTCCTGAATTTTTTTTTACTCCCCTCTGGATGTTTAATTTGTAATTCGTGTTAACTTTAGGATTAAAATTGAAATAAATTTGTTGAATTTTGATTGATAATTATAATTATAAGTTAGAGTATCATAAATTATAAGTCAAAGTATTGAAAAATATAAGTTAAAATATTATTTTTATTGAGTACTTAATTAGTTAATAGACTTAAATTCTGATTTGATATTTTAAAATTCTGAACCCGCTCCTGATCAATTTATCGCACTTGTACTGTACATGATAACATGAGCGACATAGCTATGGTAATAGTTAGCCAGATCGTTAAAGAGATGAAAACCAGACCGTTAAAGAAAAAAAGATGAAAAGAAACATGAGGCATGGACCTCATGTAGTAAAGAAAAGAGACACTGTAGATCCACCGCTTCATCTGCCCCCAGGGAGTAGGTAGTAGGTACTAGTGTATATAATTATTAAAACAGAGGGGTCCAAATTTAGATACCCTCCGTTTCTACCCAAAATGGATAGCTCCATTAATATTAGATAGAGAAAAACTATATTTCATAGTAATAGTTAGTATAAAAAATAATTCAGGGTTATTGCAAGGTACTAATTAAGAAGATATAGTAAAACTTTCTGCATTCATATTATTGATCGTTAATGTTACAATAATAAAAGTGCCGGATTTAATTTTATAGTCAAGCAATTTGGTCAGAAATAACACTTGATAAAAGTTTCATAACATGTTGAGTGTGAGAATATTAGTCATAGATTTTATACCACTTGTTTAGTTGTTTTTCAATTTTTCTCTCACATGTAATAAAAAAAATATGTACATTCAACACTACAATTAGAATTAGTATGAAAAATATTGATTATTTTTTAATGAATCCTAACCACCGAACAAAATTATATAGCAACAAATATTAAAAATCTCATGTTTCAAATACATTTCTGTATTTTGGTTTAAAATAAGGGCAGTATGTTTCTTTGGGAAAAAGAGAGAGAGAGAGAAGGAGAGAGATTTCACTAGTCTGCAATACCCTATTACATTTGTGTAGAAAAATAAAAATGGAGAGGAAAGGAGAGGAAAGAGAAGTAGGTGCATAGTGCATTTGCCCAAGAGTAGACGTCAAGAGACGGATCCACATAAAGGTTACATGTGCGTGTCAAGCACTGTTACTGTCATGTGAATTTTGGTTTCTTTGCTTTGCTTCTGCTCCAATCCTCTCTTCTCTTCTCTTCTCTGAATTTATCCCACTACCGTTAAGATCCTTTTCTAATGGCAGCGAAATGTTGTAACATGTGTCATGTGCTTTCGAACCGCAGAAAATCCCTCATTTTCTTAACTAGGCTAGGGGCACCTAATCTAGGGAAATTCTTACCGCTACAGGATTGTTTTTATAGGAAGACCGAAGACCCCTATTTTTACTCAAATCTCCTATCAGATAGGGGCTACTACTGCTACTATTTCTATTGATAAAGCTTTGAGGAAATCATTACAAACTAATTATCATATCCATCAATCTTCATAGTATTTAGGTTCCAAAAGCTATGAATTGGTTTTTGTCTTACATGCTATATCTCCGTTTTTACGGTTTAAAATGTCAATTCAAACCGTTTAACATTATATTCATATTAAAATATTTCAAAATTAAATTTTATATTTTTTAGAAAAAAATTACTATTTTAGTACAAAATTACTTTTTTAGTTTTTTAAATGGTCCAAAAACAACAATTTTATACCTATCTTAAAAAATATTAAAACAATTTCAAAAAATATATAATATTTGGTCTCTAAGCATATTTTAATACGGATCGTGTTGAGCAGTTTAGATTGACAGTTCAAACATTAAAAATGGAAATATAAAATGTGAGACATAATGAGGCATGTGGCATGAGCATCAATAAAATAGAAAATTATGAGCGTATCAAATTTTCTTGTTTTATCATGTCATCGTAGAAATATTTAATATTGATTTTCTTATTAAGATAGAAATGGGGTTAAGTCTTCCAACTTTAAATATTCATAAATAAATCCGTTCAATTACTACACCAAAAAATAATTTTTAATATTAAACTAAAAAAGATGTGAAAATTAAAGTATAAGTTAAAGCATTGTTTTTTATCGAATACCTAATTAGTTAATGGGTTTAAATCCGATTATATTCCATATGTTTTCTCCCACGTGATGAAAATCCTGAGTCTGCCCCTGCATATTACCATAGCCTCAATCATCCTTAAATGAAAGAAAACCTTATTGCCATAGTCATTTGACTATCTCTTTTAAATTATTATGAATAATAAAATAAGCATTGTATTTGTAAAAATGGTTTACGAACTCGACAAAAGTAGGTTGTTTCAATTTACAATAGCCGGATCATATACTGGCAGCAACCAATCTGATCGCTTAGGCATAAATCGGTTTCAACAAATACTGATCGCTAATTACCAAACCAATGTTTTGGGAAAGTGCAAACAGTTGAAATAAACAATTGAGACTAACCTTTATTCTTTTCATGTTTGTCTGATTCCCTTGATTTCTTTTGTTGCCATAAATGTTTTTTCAAAAGAAAGCCGCATGCATGTAGATGTAGGCATGATGATAAACAGAATTTGCTTTTTGGGATCACAATAAGCTGTCTGTCTGGTCCTCTACTGTACTGGTAAATTAAACCTCATTTGCATGTGCTATTGCCGGATGGATCCAATTCAAAGTGTAACAAACTTTGCATATTATTCTCTTTAACCAACAAATTTAATTGTCCATATCCGCAAAAACTTTTATGAAAAACATTGAGACAAGTTCAAAGTTGGGTGGGTTTTGGAAATTTTTTTAAAAACCATAATTAAAAAATTAAAAATTAAAAATCAGCAAACCAACATGATTAGCCGGGTTTTTATAAAAATTATAAGAACCGAGATGCCAATTCGGTTCCCATTTTTTTTTCCTGAAACCTAATTGGCATTTCGGTTCCCTCCCTTTTCACAGTTTTTCCGCATCGCAGAAACGGTGTAACTTTTGGTGTAATGTGGGGAACCGAATTGGGATTTCGGTTCCCATTATTATTATTATTATTATTTAGAGACAAATAACAAAAATGATGAAATATAATACTAAAAAATCGAATTTTTTTTCCCTTTGTCAAATTACTTTTTTGATAGCATATTTATACTAAAATACTATAAATTACTTGAAATTATATTAATTTATGCTGAATTACACTAAATTACTTGAAATTACAATAATTATGTAGAATTATGCTAAAATACGGTAAATTATGCTAAATTACATATGAATAGGGCCTATTTTGTGCCATCTTTCATAAATCATAAAAAAATAGTAAAAAAATTCCAAAAATAATAACAATTGGTATTCTACAAGTTTATTATATAACTAATTTACTGAGCTATGTAGATTGAACAATAGAAATGAAAATCTTAATCGGAAACTTCAACTGAAGTTTTGATGCTCTTCTCTTTATTTTTTGGCAATTTTGAATTTGAAAATTCAGCATTGCTGCTTTTGACTCATGCGTATTTTCACAAGCTTTCCGAAAAGTGGTCATTGCTGAAATCGGACACTCGAGCACTGTTTTATGGCTGTTTGAAGTTTCGTCGTCATTTTTTCGTCTTCTCAAGGAAGATATTAACTCTATTCAATACGTAATTTAGCGTAATTTACCGTATTTTAGCATAATTCTACATAATTATTGTAATTTCAAGTAATTTAGTGCAATTCAGCATAAATTAACATAATTTCAAGCTATTTAGCGTATTTTAGTATAAATATGCTATCAAAAAAGTAATTTGACAAAGGGAATTTTTTTTTGATTTTTTAGATTATATTTCATCATTTTAGTTATTTGTCTCTAAAAAAAATAATAATAATGGGAACCGAAATTCCAATTCGGTTCCCCACATTACACCAAAAGCTACACTGTTTCTACGCTGCAGAAAAACTGTGAAAAGGCGAGGAACCGAAATGCCAATTCGGTTCCAGGGAAAAAAAAATGGAAACCGAATTGGCATCTTGGTTCTTATGATTTTTGTAAAAATCCGGCTAATCATGTTGGTTTGCTAATTTTTTATTTTTTAATTATGGTTTTTAAAAAAAAATTCTGGGTTTTGTGCAAATTGCAAAAAGTGTTCACCCATGTGAAAAATTAAAATGCCAGCAAAGCAGGTAAACCTTCATCTCTGCCTCTGCTTTCGCACAACCCACACGGCCCCCTCTTTACACAATTATTACCGACATTTTTATTAATACCCTAAGTCCATTAAAAATTATTAAAATTACCCACGGTCCCAAATCTTTATTAAAAATACCCATATCGGCCAATTATTAGCCGGTACTGATTAAATAGCCCAACCGGCCAATAATTGGCCGGTTCCGTGATATATATTTTTTTTTTAAATTTTTTTTTTGCCGAACCGGCCAATAATTGGCCGGTTCCGTAATTTTTTTTTTTTTTTTAGAGAAAAATTGCTAAAATGCTGAAATGAAATCTAACACAAAAAAATTGAATTGTTTTTTTAAATATTTGTTATGAATAATTTTTGTTGTAAGTTTATTTGAATTAGGAAATGCTGTTGTGCATTCCATTTGGGTAATTCTAGTACATCTTATAACATTTACGATATGTATATATTTAAAAAAAATATTATTCAAAATTTAGATATGTTCTGAATTTTAAATAGTACTTGTATCAAATTTCCGAGATTTTTATTTTTACCCCAAAAAAAAATTTTTAATATAAATAACCAAGTTTTAAAAAAAATTAAATTTATACCCAACCCGTAAATAATATTTACGGTTTGAATTCTGATTTTTTTTTTTTTTTTTAGAGAAAAATTACGGTTTGAAAAGGACTGTCCGAGATGCGTGGAGATAAAAGAATATTATCGGTTCGAAATATTAGTTTAGTTTGTGTTTGGAGATTATGTTATTCAGTTGGTTTGGAATTTAAAATATGTTTGAATAAGCTAGAGGTTTGTATGAATTATTAAGTTAAAGTGCATCCGAGTTCTACTTTGCATCTCTGTTTAACATAGCAAAGCAACTTCAAAAATCATGAAAATTTGCCGACATGCAGTCTTGACTTCGTAGAACAGGACTGTCAAGTTTCATGCAAAATCTCAAAACAGATAGTGAGATATCATCTCTCAAAAATTGCTCGAAATGCTGAGTAGGGCTCGGACGCACAACTTCAGCATTTCGAGCAATTTTTGAGAGATGATATCTCACGATCTGTTTTGAGATTTTGCATGAAACTTCACAGTCCTGTTCTACGAAGTCAAGACTGCATGTCGGAAAATTTTCATGATTTTTGAAGTTGCCTTGATATGTTAACCAGAGGTGCTGAGTAGGGCTCGGACGCACACCTTCAGCATTTCGAGCAATTTTGAGAGATGATATCTCACGGTCTGTTTTGAGATTTTGCATGAAACTTCACAGTCCTGTTCTACGAAGTCAAGAATGCATGTCGGAAAATTTTCATGATTTTTGAAGTTGCCTTGATATGTTAACCAGAGGTGCTGAGTAGGGCTCGGACGCACACCTTCAGCATTTCGAGCAATTTTTGAGAGATGATATCTCACGGTCTGTTTTGATATTTTGCATGAAACTTCACAGTCCTGTTCTACGAAGTCAAGAATGCATGTCGGCAAATTTTCATGATTTTTGAAGTTGCCTTGATATGTTAAAACCGTATTTATACTTATCGTATTGTTGTTCTTAATTTTATTCTGTTTTGAGTCAATTTTAAATTTGCTTGGTCATTCATCATACTGCCATGAAAACTGTACTGTTAAAATTTTTTTTATATTTTTTTTATGGAAGGCTATACGCTTTTCAAATCGACCCAAATGTGATACACTTGCTATTTAAGAATTAAAAAAAATACATCTACAATTTTAATCTTTTAATTTAAATAATAATTTTCAAATATATGTACTATAAAAGTTAATTAGATGTAACATAAAAGTCAGGGTATGCCATCATTATTCTTTTCAATCTATATATATATACTTATGAACATTGTACTGGTGCTTGGCTAGGCATTCAATATTCCAGTGCTAAGGCATATTTGGACATGGCTGGGCTGTGTCCCTGTAACTAGAAAGAGTTTCATTAAGCAACTTGCGGCTGGAACCAGTTGCATTACTGTACCGGGTGGTGTACAAGAGACGATATATTTGGAGCGCAATTCTGAGGTTAAATTTATAGAAACATCAATGTTGTTGCTTGATATATAGATAAATTTATAGCAATTTTTCTCTAAAAAAAAAAAAAAAAAAAAAAAAAATTACGGAACCGGCCAATAATTGGCTGATTCGGCAAAAAAAAATATCACGGAACCGGCCAATTATTGGCCGGTTGGGCTATTTAATCGGTACCGGCCAATAATTGGCCGGTATGGGTATTTTTAATAAAGATTTGGGACCGTGGGTAATTTTAATAATTTTTAATGGACTTAGGGTATTAATAAAAATGTCGGCAATTATTACATCTTACTAACCTTTAATTTACTTATCCCTAAGTTGTTTTAAGTCAAAAATCATTTCATAATTATCACCATCTGACTACATAATAATTCAAACTATTGATATGTTTACTATAATTTATTTACATGCACAATGTGTCATATACTCATATTTGGTGTTGTTTGTATATTGATTGGTCATTTGTTGAGCGAGGTGAAAATCAAAAGTTAAACTTTGTAGAAACTTAACCGATGGTCCAATAATTTTCTGACATGTTATTATTGTGCACTAATTTTATTTTACAGAAATTAATGAAAATTTGATAGAAAAATGCATATTACTATTTATAAAATATACTAGTTCCAAAGGTTGCTTCAGAGTTATTAAATACTTCTTCTCTTATTCGGACACATTCAATCCTGAAAACTTCGTCTATAAAATTAAATAGAGAAGTAAAAAAGACGCCTAAGGTATCCATTTTCACGTCTGAGGAAAACCATTAATAATTAGTATTTACACTTCCGCTTAACGATGTCGTCACTCTAAAACTGTAAGTTTTAAAACACGTTTGCTATTTTATTTTGAATTTACGAATTCTAAATTGTTTTTTTTAATTACAAAAGACGTTACGATTTTATTATTTCTATCACATTTGACACACTAGCCAAATTATAAAAAATATATTTTTATTTTCGTTTGATAAGTTTTTTATTTTGCCTTTCAGAAGAATGTTGACTGTTAGAGCATCTTCATTCTTAAAATTATAAAAGATGTTTTTTTTTTATCACACCAACCATTTTAGCAATTCCCTGTCCATAAATTTCACATCATCATCATTCTTACAATTCCAGTCGTGTTTAATAAATTGACAATTTGAAATTTTACATCACATGATATTTTTAGACAGATTAATAAATTAGAAAATTATTCTACATCTTTTTTAACTAAATTTATAATTGTCATATCATCAATTACAATTTATTTTTCAGTGAGATGGAAGCAACCAAAAATATCTTAAGAGTTGACAAATACATTAATCAATGGGTGAATTATTTTAGTGGCAAGATATAAAATTTCGTTTTTAGTTTGCTCACCAATACCGCCTACCAACCCAACACAAAAGGTACTCTATATATATCTTAACTATTCCTAAAAGTTCGATCAAATTTGTATAACTAAATTCACGACTATTTCATTAGAAACGGGTCATATTTCATGGGTTTGGACTGTCAACAAAATAATGCAAGAATAACACTATTCAGATTAGCGTATGAAAATAATATGAAAAAAGTGTTAATGTGATACAATAAAGAAAGCGTTAATTTTACATTATTTCTTAGTGTAAATATTATTTAAAATGTGAAGCTATGTTACTATATAGGTGTGGATTGGTCTGTAGTACGGATTAATATTTTTATTTACAAAACTCAAATAGTCGAATTGAATTTTTCAAAATGATTTCTATATAAAAATGTACTTACAGACTAAATTGTATATTTTTTTAATTTTGTTTACTATTATTTTAGATGGTAAGAGAATCACTAATATAAAGATCCTCGCCCATTCAAAAGTAGTGATTTTTTTTACCTATCTAAAAAATTATAAACATATTCTTAAAAATAGAAAATTTGACCTACAAATATATTTTAATATGGAGATAAAATTGGACGGTTCGGATCGATTATATGGACTTTGAAAATGAAGATATTGATCTATAGTATGGACCGATATACATTATGCGCAGTACCATGTTAACTAATATGCGCTATCTATAGTTCTATTTTCAAGAATACTAATTTGCTATACTTATAAATATTAAATTATCAAACTAAATAATCTAACACAATTCAAAGAAAAGAAAATTAATTATAATTGTATTCAAATAAAAACATACAACTACTTCTTTATTTTTGAAAAGTAGTGGGGTGTAACCCACCAATTTCATTTATCATCAAACCATACAATGAAACAGGATACTATTATCAAACTGCTGATACCAGTCCTGTCATTATATGTTCAAGCACATAACAAAATTAACTAATACAAGTGTTAAAATTAAGGATAAAGCTGAAGCTAGCAGAATTACACACAAAAAAGACAAAAAAGAATATACTAAAAACTATGAAAGTGCTTATATCTTCTCAATTCCGAATTTATATCCTCTGCATTAACTAAAAAAATAATCTTTTGAGTTAATGTATCTGGACCATCTGATTCACTTTAAGATTAGTGCAGACTAGATCTACACTAATATTAAAGGGCCCCTGAATTATAGGCTGTGACCGGATTGTCTCCATTTAAAATCAGACGGCCAAAATCAAAGTTACGCAGTGTTCAAGTACAATATATATTGTCCCATACTCTGGCTTGCCAGTTGAGCACTAACATGTTAGTGCGCACTATCTGGCTTGACAAAAAAATGTTGTAAATGTAGCCAACTGTCTCCATCTGATGGAGCGTTGATGTAGACCTAATTAATCTTCCTCTAGACGCAGCAAATTAATTACAGATTGCATGCAATTGGTGCGATCACAAAAGAAGAAAGAAAGAAAGAATAAGAGAGTGCGATGACAGAGAGGATAGGAGGGAATGCTAACGTGGCTATGTTACAAAGTAATTTATTATAATTTATGGGACATATACGAAATTGTTGGCTTGTTACTGGAGAATGTTATGACTTGTGAGTACACTCTCAACAAAGCTTAAAATAATACTAATACAAGGATAGCTATTCTTTGATTGATTGATTACTCCACAAGATTTTCCTTTTCTTAAAGCAAAAGCACTAAATGAGGGAGTTGAAATAAGTAGCATAGGATACAAAAAGAAAAAAGAATACAAACAAAAAGATAAGAGAATCTCCCCCTTTTTTTTTTGTTTGGAACCGATTAATGTTGTACTATTTATTTAACCTACGTTTAGCAACGATCATTATGCCCTTTTAAAAAAACTTTTCTATGTTCAAGATTCATATCTAAATCAATTATTGCACTGATTTTGTTAGGAAATTACTTTTGAGTGGCGCTATATTTGTTAACTCTGACAAACATTTTATGTGATAGTGAGAAGATGATTGATGTATACAGGGGTGGCAAAACAGCTTGCTCGTGGCTCGATTGTGACTCGCATCTGACTCGCTCGTTAACAATTCGTTCGTTACTAAATCGAGCAGTTAACGAGCCAGCTCGCCACTAGTTCGGTCCATAATTAACGAGTTCGAGCTGGGACCTAACTTGCTCGTCAACTCGGCTAGACATCAATTTGTGAATTGGTATGAATGTATGTGCATTTTATACTGTCCAGCTCGGTTCAGGTTAGTCCAGTTCGGTCCAAAAAATTTGTAGATTTTTTTTTTCTTAAAACAAGATCCAACCAGACCCAGCGAGTCAGCTCGGTCCAACTCGTAACGATTTCAAGCTGAGATTTCAGCTCGGACCCCTAAAATCAGCTCGCTCGAGACTCAGACAAGCCAACTCGTGACGACTTCAAGCTAGATACAACTCGTGACAAGCCAGCTCGTTGCCACCCTAGCTGTATAGAATTAAAATACTATTCCACTTTGTATAGGAAAATTGAAAAATAATTAATGTCAATCTAATAAGTATGATTTAGCAAACATAGTGAGGGCCTGTTCGGATGTCAAGGAATTACACGGGATGAGATTTGACGGGGATGGGAACTCACTTTTGAAAAAGTGGGAACCCACAGGTACGGGTACGCACGGGATTAATTTTGGGAATGTGTTGAATTGAGTGTTCGGTTGTACCGTGGGATTAGTTGTGGGAAATTGTATTTTTCTTTCTAAAATATTTAATATTATACAATTTTCTTTATTAATATATTATCAATAATGTAATTAAATAAATAGATTAAATAATACTATAATATTTCTTCTTAATTATTATTTTATAAAATATAAGCATTTTTTTTAAGAATTTGCATAAACTGTAACCTCTATTAAATAAGGATAGGGTTGAGTCTCATTATTTTACAAAAAAATAATTAAATGTTGTACAAAACAAATTATATCAAAAATAATTAAATATTCTACAAAAAAGATTGTAAAAAAATTAAATGTTGTACAAATATAATTAAATGTTGTACACAAATTTTTTTCACCTATATATTAGACTAATATGCTGTAAATATATATATATTTCGGTTTGGATCTTTGGATTGTAACATTAGTCCCACAATGGGAAGTTATATAAAGTGTAGCTATTTATATATAAAATGTGCCAAATGTTTATGTTTGAGAAAAAAGAGAGAGAGAAGATGGGACCCACCCACGTGGAAGAAGAAAGTGGGAGTTGGGAAAAAAATTATTCACTTGGAGATCATTTTTTTTTTCCCATGAATTTGGCTGTTGGTGGGTGCATCATAGGAATAAAGTTGGGAATAAATTGGGAAATTACTGGGCCTCCGAACGGCTCTAGAAAAACAACCCCCATTATGAATTCCTACGTAAAATCATACATCCGAACAGGCCCTGAAAGAATTTATTTCAAAAAGTACTTTCTGTGGGAATATCAACCCACCAACACAGCACACAAAGTTCGTTACAAAAAGGGAGGAGGGGCGGGGGGAAATACGCATCCTGTGAGATATCTCTAACTTTGCGTGACTTTATGGAAAATCTCAACCATTCAAATACGTTCTGCACGAATCTCGAAGCACAAATAATACTGGCCCCCGCGCTATTCCCAAATAGGCACCGGACACGTCGGTCACGCAAAAGTTGAGATATCTCAGAGGATACGTACTCGGCGGGCGGGGGGGGGGGGGGACCAGTATCCTCTGTGTTACTCGAGAAAATAAAATTAGCTCTCAGCCGGTGGATATTCGGGTGATTGGAGGGGGCAGTATTATTTGTGCTTTGAGATTCGTGCAAAGTTAAAAAGAACGATCAAGAACGATCCGGATCCTCACTCTATTTCCTGTGGTTCTCAGAGAATACGAATTCGGGGGGGGGGGGGGGGGGGGGGGGGCGGTGGAAATAATAGCAAAAGCAAGCGTGCTGACAATTTTTTGGCACGGAGGCATTCTTTAACGAAATGAAATTCTAGCCTCGGTCACCTGGGCTTTTAATTAACATTTGAAAATCGGATTGGGCTTTTATATTTTTCCAAAAAGTAGATGTATTGGGCTTATGAAGCCTCTTTCTCCTTCTATAATTAAGCCATTCTAAAAGCAACTTGGACTTGTGCTGCTTTTGGGTCGGGATAAGTCATGACTTGCAAACCCAAACCCGATCCGACATGTGACAGTTATATACTTGGTAGAATGCTGCATTTGAAGTCAGAGCTCATATCGTCAGAATTCATATTCTCCGAGTCTGAGGTAACAAAATATTTATGTTTAGGTTTGAACCGTACGATCAAAATCCACACTAATCCGGTCCGAGATGGAATGCACAGGTTTCAAAAATATTTGTGTTAATTATGATTAGACGGTCCTGATCTAAACAAAAATATTATGTTATCTTAGGTGATATGAATTCCATCTCGTGATTGGCGAGTACGCTCAGTTCACCTTTTGTTCCTGTTGGATTGAAAACTAGATAAAAAGTTCAGAAATTCAGTTCTTACTCCAATAGTCAAATCCAGAATAATTAAACTAACTATAAATCTAACTTTAGATCAATCTAAGTTAAATCATATATGAAGGTGATTTAACTTCCTGCTTAATTAACTTTATGTTGGCTTAATTATGTTTTGTAATCAAACAAGAATAACTTAGAATCCTTTTCTGACCTTGTGATAAGAATTCGGACCAATCCTATCCGCGCCTATAACACGCAGAATCCTTTAATATCAGTGTAGATTTAAATTGGACGGTCCAGATCTTAACTCAAAATTTGAGTTAACTCATAGGATACGAATTCCTAACTTATTATACCCCCTTCCATCTATTATGCAATTCTTATACAATTGACTAATTTCACTTTCATATAGTAAATTCTTGAAGAATTGAAGTATTTATTATTCTCGTCTATATATTTAACATATTCCATTTTGTTTCTACGGTTCTACAGTACTACTGTATTGTCAGCCTATGTAAAACAACAGGAAAAATTAACTCCATATCTATCAGAGACCGACATTACATATGCTCTCCTCAGTCCTCACCAAAAGGAACAAATAAAAATAATAAATATATTCTCAGGTTATATTTGAACCCTACAATTAATAAAACAAGAATCTTACACGCATATATATTTGCAAACCCTAGTAGTTTCACAATTCTCTTTTCATGACAACTTTATTCATCTCCACCTAGCTTGTCTCTTCCCCAAGAACGTACTATTTGCTCTTGAAATCAGCTCAAATGGCCAGACATCATGCCCTGATGAAATGGTCATACTATACACATGGAATTAATCACTAGGTCAAGTTCGTATGCATGCATGTATGGGTTGCTAACTGATACATGGATGTGGGAGGGATGGATATGTTGAATGAGGCACTAATAAGACATGGTCTAGGCTAGGGGCATGCAAATGGATTCGGCTAATGTGCACTGACGTACGTAGTCACCTTAATTTACAAGAGACCAGGAGCGAACGGCTTTAATTTGTGTCTGAATTATATGGAAGGTACGTTCTCTTTTGATGGAGCAGGGTACGTCTGATTCACAGTTGGAGGTCTTCTTCCTTCTTCCTTCTTCTCAAAGAATATGATATCGAAATAATATATAGCAAAGATGGCGGCCAAATCTGACTAACCCGGGCACGGTTAGAGTATTAAAATTATAATTGTCATATCATCAATTACAATTTATTTGCGCGTGAGATGGAGGCCACCAAAAAGATATTAGAGTATTGACAAATACATTAATCAATGGGTCAATTATTTTAGTGGTCAAGATATAAAATGGGAAAATTTCCTGTGTGCCCATTCAAATTTTCAAAATAGCCAATTTCCCCATAAATATACCATAATATCCAATATCCCCATCTAAACTTAATTTTCTTTCTTCTATCCCCTTTTATTTATTTTATCTTTCATTTAATTATTTTCAAAATTGTACTTACTAATTTACCCTTTTATTATTAACAAAAGACATCATCTTTCTTCTTTCCGATTCTTTCCTTCTATTCGCTCCTATGAAGTCTACTTCCAATCATGGCAGTGATAAATACTTTATTGTTCTTTATGTGCAGTGATAAACTTTATTATTCCAATACAAGGCCTTGACGAGCCCATTGGCCATGAATGGCAACCCCGCTTGTAGAAGAAGGCTTATCTGTAACCTCAGTTCACCTCAAACTTTCATAACCCATGTCAATTTACTTTGAATCATAAGATAACCATGAGGTTGGATTAAGATAATTTTCTCTTCTAGCGTTCCCACACTCTCCCAGTATCACAAGGCTACAAAGCTAACGCTTTGATGGCTCAAACCCAACCCCAGTTCCTATGGAGTCTACCTCCAATCAAGGAGGTGATTGACCCAACTCTCAATTTTGACACGAGATCAAATATCAATTTATCTTAACAGAGGATTTGAGAAGAGAAGCGAAGGTGTGATGATTGGGTTGAGCTTTAGAAGAATGTAACTGAACAAGGAGCCGAAGAGATGCATCAGAGGATGTCCCTCTTAGCGGAGGTATGATTGAATCAAATAATTGAAAGCAAAGGTGTTTGATGGTTTGAGAAGAAAGAAATAAGAAATTAAATGAAAGGGTAAATTAGTCAATACAGTTTTGAAAATAATTAAATGAAAGATAAAATAAATAAATGGGGATAGAAGAAAGAAAATTAAGTTTAGATGGGGATATTGGATATTATGGTATATTTATGGGGAAATTGGCTATTTTGAAAGTTTGAATGGGCACACTGGAAATTTTCCCATATAAAATTTCGTTTTTAGTTTGCTCACCAATAAAAACATGCTACCAACTTAATACAAAAGGAGATGTATTGGGCATTCTTTAACGAAATGAAATTCCAGCCTCTCGGTCACCTGGGCTTTTAATTAATAACATTTGAAAACCTTATTGGGCTTTCATATTTTCCTAAAAGGAGATGTATTGGGCTTTTGAAGCCTCTTTCTCCTTCTATAATTAAGCCATTCTAAAAGCAACTTGGGTTTGTGCTGCTTTTGGGTCAGATCAAGTCATGATATGCAAACTCAAACCCGATCCGACATGTGACAGACTTATATACTTGGTAGAAATTTAGTGTTTAAAAAAACCGGCCGGTCCAGAACCGGACCGGACCACTTGTGGAACCGACCCGGACCGGACAGGATCATAACCGGACTGGACCGTGCCTAAACCGTGATAAGCGGACTAAATCCGTGATAACCCGTGGTCCAAACCGGAGTAAACCGTGCTAAACCGTGATAACCCATGGTCAAAACTGTATAAACCCGCCCCAAAACCACTGGTGGACCGGACCAAAACCCCTGAAACCCGCTGTAATTTTTAGAAAGTTCAAAATATTTCACTGGACCCGTCCAGTCTAATACTTCTCTCCTTCATAAATTGAGAATAAAGGCATAGTCCTTTCTAAATTGTTTCTCTGGACCCGTTATTTTTAGAAAGTTCAAAGTTCAAAGTTCAAAAGTTAAAAATAACGGCTAGTTTCCCCCCAAAAAAAAACTCCATAAATGGATTCCATTCTTTTCTCATTTTCACATCAAATTCTTATTATTTTCAATCTCTCATTCTCTCATTATTCTCAAACTCTTGTTATTTTATTATTCTCAAATTTTAATTTCATTATTCCAAAAAAAAAGATTTAGTTGCGAATTTTTTTCATTCCGCAAAGGCGCAAACGGAATTACGAAAGTCTAGGCACTTCTGCACCTCCTGCAAAATTTTCCCGCAAGATTTGAAGGTCAAATTTGGTTTTTGTTAGATTTATTTTTTTTGTAGATTTTGTAGAGTAATTTAAAATTTAAATTGAATGTTAAATTTTATTTTATGTTAGATTTAGTTTATGTTAAATTTATTTTTTGTTAGATTTTGTAGAGTAATTTAGATTTTAAATTGAATGTTAGATTTATTTTTGTAGACTAATTTAAAATTTAAATTGAATGTTAGATTTAGTTTATTGAATGTAAAGTAATTGGATCTCAAATTTGAATGTTTGATTTATTTAATGTTACATATGTTAGATATGTTAGATATGTTGGATTTTATTTTAAATTCGGTTTTATGTTAGGTTTATTTGATATTATATTTTTAAATTCGGATTTACAGTAATATAAATTTCAAATTCGGGTTTATTTGATTTTAATATGTTAGATTTATTTTTAATGTGTTTGATTGATTTTTAAATATATTAGATTTACTTTGAATATGTTAGATATGTTAGATTTCAATATGTTATGTTAGATTTATTTTTAAATATGTTAGATATGTTAGATTTATTTTTAAATTCGGATTTTAGTAATATAAAATTTAAATTCGGATTTATTTTTATTTTAATATGTTAAATTAATTTTTAATATTTTGATTTATTTTTAAATATGTCAAATCTATTTTTTATATGTTGGATTTATTTTTAGATATGTTAGATATGTTATGTTAGATTTATTTTTAAATAGGAAGTTTTAGTAATTTTAATTTTAATTTCGGATTTATTTTTAATTAGCACTTAATTATCCTCAAAATTATAATTATATGTTAGAAACCCATAAAAATGCCAACGACATTTTTTACTTTTTTTTTATTAAAATTCGAGAGCAGATCACTCATTCGTTAACATATACAAAATATTTATTTAAATTCTAAATCTGCGACTTTCATACAAAAAAAAACATTATTTAATCCCTATATTAAAACTAGAAGTCTGATAATTGCCACCAAGCAAATTTTTGAGTGCACTCCCCAAGTATTTAATGTTTAAATTTTATTTCCAACGCTCATATTTAAACTTCTAAAACTCTGTTTATAACATTTTACAATGATACTCGCAAGTTTTTAAATCTTTTTCAACAAGCATTTAAATCTTAAATCTATGTAGTTTTAACTCCTAATTACTTTTATCTTCAATCTAAAAAAGAAAATATTCATTTCACCCACTCTTTTTTTTCATCTGATCATTCTTGTCTATTTTCTCAACGATCCGTGATAAATTTTGCGAATCTAAAAATACAAATATTTTCTACTTGATTTTCTCTTTTAAATGAGAATCATTAAGAAATACTTTTGAGTTATTTTCAAGTTGTTGTTTTTATTTTATTTTTAAGTAAAACTCATTAGCAGTTTTAATTATCAATATTTTAAACCTCAGTCTGTAACTTTTTAAAAACTTAGATATTAGCACAAAAAATGAAAATTAGACAAAATTGATTATTTTAAATCTCGGTCTACAACTTTTTAAAAACTTAGATATTAACACTGAAAATGAAAGTTAAACAAAATTGAATTTTTTATTTTTAATTTAACTAGTTAGGAATCGCACTCGGGTATAATAGGTCGGAGGACCAAAATATTTCTCTAAATGCTAATTCTCGCAACTATATCTAAATAGTTCGAGTACTGAGACCAAAAATCGGATTGCAATACCAATACGGGCTGAATTGGTGCTGAATATCGGATTTCTTTTTTATATTCTAAAAAAAATAAAATAACAAGAAGCAAGATTTCTTGGTCAAATTTTGGCGCGAATCAGCACATTCCAAACCTCCCGTCAGACGCCATGCTTTTGACCTCTTTTAATTTCCATTTTTTTTATCAGTCGCTCATTTTATTTTATTTTTGTATTCGTTAGATACTGCGTTACGACAGGAATATTTCTTTTCTCCAACAAGGGGTCAACTTTGCAGGGGAACACCAAATTATTTGTATATTTGCTTCCGTCTCATCCTTCAATTGTGCAAAATAATTCACTAACTTAAATAAGAGGGATGTTTCGGTGGACATAAGGACCTATTTGTAAAATTAACATATTTTCATTTTCAAAGTTCAAACAGTTGTTCCGACCGTTCAACATTATCTCCATATTAAAATGTACTTGGAGGTCAAATTTTACATTTTTTTGAATTTTTTTACTATTTATTAAGTATTTTACAAATTCAATAGTCTGAATTTGACTAGTTTTTGTAAAATACTTAATAAATAGTAAAAAAATTCAAAAAAATATAAAATTTGACCTCCAAGTACATTTTAATATGGAGATAATGTTGAACGGTCGGATCGACTGTTTGAATTTTGAAAATAAAAATATATTCATTTTACAAATAGGCCCTTATGTCCACCGAAGCAAATGCCCTTAAATAATGTGATCTCAACAATAGAGATATTCGACAATTTCCGTACTTCTTTGAAAATATTGTTTAATGATTTCGGATTGTTGAGTGGGGAAAAAAAAATAATATACTTAAATTGTCAACGTTATCTTCGTCCTTGTCAGCCTATTTAAAAAAAGAAAATTTATATCATCCTTAAAAAATTTCAAAATTATGTATTTTTTCTTCTAAAATTTATAATATTATATTGACCCTACTAAATTTCAAAAATTGATAAAGTTATTTAATTTACTGTATTTTATATTGAAACTCATTTTAAATTTACAACATTTGTATTTACTGCTTTATTAAGAAATGAAATTACGTAGTGTGTAAGAGGGATGTTCAATTTTGTAACTAACCGGTTTGTGACAGACAAAAAAGGAAATATATGTGTGCATCACAAGTAAAAAAAAAAGAAATATATACCGTCACAAACTGACCAATTAGAAAACTGAATATTTTTTACACATTCTATGTATATTTTATTTTTTAATAAAGAATAAAATGAGAACTTATGTACTTAAATTGTGTTTTAATAAAAAGAGACAATTTGAATAAATTTATGAATTTTTTAAAATTAGAAAGGTAAATATGATATTATAAATTAAAAAAGTTTAATTTGAATTTTTTTAAAAGATTTATACATTTTTTTTTTTTTAAAGATTTATACATCAATGCGAAATCCACCTAACAGCATGGGTAAATTGTAAATGTTAATTTTTTAGTACTTTGGGCATTTATGAAAAAAATTGTCATCGCACGAAGGATCGACAAAGCATTATCAGATAGTAGGCCACTTGCTTACTTGCTTTAATAAATCGCGCCACAATGTCGACATTCAACCTCAGCCGAACTGTTTCCTTCAGGATCATGACACGCGTTCCATCTAACGGTGCCAATAGATCGTGTTGATGCCACAAGACCGAATGAGAACCGCTCAACCGTGCACTACCGAAAGCACCAAAAACATAGTCAAGCCATATGTCAACCGTCTGATCAAACAATAATTACATCTGGACCGTTAGTCGCACGCCCTTGACGACAAAATGTAATCAATTCTCTCTTTTTCTCTTGCCTGGGTGGGGCCCTCCCGCCATTTTCTATCAGGGAAGTGACGACATAGCGAAGAGTACGTTGTGAAGGCATCTGGTTCGCTATCTTTTTCCATCTTAAATTCTTCTCCCTTCGTTTTTTAGCGCTTTTACACAAGATTAAGAGAGTTGGCACAGTTTGTGGGGAACGAAATTGAACAAGTGGCTTAAGTGAATCTTCATTCGAAGGGTTTAGTTGCTTTGCTATGTCTTTCACAGAGGTACATCGCTTCATTTGGAAGTAATTGTTGTTTATTTTTATTTATTTTTCGAATTGTTGTGCTAATTTGATTAATTGGAGCAAAGTACTTGAATGTCCGACCGAATGGTGTTAATCGTATCAATTTATTTATTGTTCCTCGTAGGAAACAAATTCGATGTTTTTACTGGCTCACCACTTACGGCAATTTTCTGGTATTGTAAACTACTTTGTATTGAGATTTCAATTTTGCTTGGTAGAATTGTTTTTCGCTCAGGCTGCTGTCCTTTCATTATTTCTGCGAACACCTCGTGCAATTGAGAAATCATTCTGGTGGAGAGTCACTGAAGTAATTAGTTATCAGAAAGAACTCGTAAAAATTGAAAAGATGTCTAGACTTTTCTGCTTTGAATGTTTGGAAGAGATTGAAATGGCGTCAACTCCTGTTAATTGCAATTTTCAAAATTTAGCGCCTGTACTACAAGACAGTATGAAACAGGATGAAGAGAGATAGAGAAGAAAGAAAGATGATCAAAAGTTCATTGCATTGCTATTGCTTTCTAAATAATGAATACAAGTACAGTGCCTTATTTATTGGCACTATACAATCTTTACAATTCTTGATACTGTTTCTAAAGCTCTAACAGAATTTACAATTGAGTCCTAATTACAATTCTCTTGAGCTGTGGCTGCATCTGGTGTAGTCGGACTTGTGTGGACCAATGGTTCTGTAACACAGTAATTATGCACCAATGAGAAGCATATCCTTTTCATTTGAAACAAGTATAGGATTATGAATTTAGGTTAACTGAAATCACCACATGTTCAAATGAAGGAGTATCGGGATTTCAAAATTGATTTGGTTGGTTGGTACTGGGTAAAAACAGTTTCTGTAATTTTATCATGAGATAGAGCTCAACTTTTCTTGAGGCCTTTTTTTAAAATTTTATTATTTTCCTCCCACCCAACCGAAGGAGATGGCAATATCTGTAATATTTTTTGTACCAATTGAGTACAGTATGTTCATATTCTGAAGCTGATAATGACTTGAAATATAATAAAAAACCCCAAAAGTCCAATATGTAAGAAGGTCCGGCAAGAAATATGCCACTTGAATAACACAGATCAGCACTATTGGATCAGATCAATAAATACATAGATAAATTGATAGATAACAAATGAATATATAAACAAATGAATAAATAAAAGGGTTATAAGTCAAATGGTCTACTTTTACAGCCAAACAATATTCTTTGTTTTTTTTTAATATCCAATACTGACTCAATTCACTTTCCACAACAGAAACAGCAACAGCATCTTTCTCCAGCAGCCCTTGCAACAAAACCTTCACCAACATATCATCCTCCGACACCTGCCGAGATGAGTCGTCAACTTTCCACCTAAAACTCACTGCCATTGTCCTAATTCTAATCTCCGGTGTAGTAGGCATCTCCATTCCACTTGCAGGGAGGAAGCGTCGGCTTTTGCGCACTGATGGTGCCGGATTTGTGCTAGCCAAAGCAGTGGCAGCTGGCGTAATTTTAGCCACCGGCTTCGTACACATGCTTCATGACGCCCAGTCAGCCCTGACCAATGCATGCCTCCCTGCCGTACCCTGGCGACGGTTCCCTTTTGCGGGATTTGTCGCCATGCTGGCAGCGCTAGCGACACTCGTGGCAGACTTTGCATTCACACAATTTTATGAGAAGAAGCATCAAGAGGAAACGTGTGGGGTAAAGGCTGAGGCTGCAGCACTGGCAGTGGAGAGGTCAGCAAATTTGGTTATCTCGATTGCTCCCGAGCCAGAGGAAGGGGAGATGATCAATGAAGAGAGGGAGCCTCTTTTGCGGGGGCATTCACATGGCGGGGAGGGTCAGGTGTCCTCGCATGTGCGGCATGTGGTTGTGTCACAGGTAATTTCCATTTTTTGTACTAAATATATTGTGTAGATTTAACATGAACCAAAATTCTTTGATGAATTTCCACGTTTAGGTTTTAGTCTGTTCTTAGACCTTTAAACTGCAAGTTTAGGCCTGTAACAGGAATACAACAACAACAACCATGCCTTTAGTCCCAAACAAGTTGGGGTAAGCTAGGCCTGTAACAGAAATACTGATATAAAAGTGTTTGTGGGAAATAATTTCCTAAATGCATAATAGAGGGCCTTCAAGAAATTAATAACAGAATTTTGTAAGTCAAAATACTGAAAATACAATCGAGTATCTTGTACAAAACAATTGAATAAATTAAAGTTCAATAGAGCTTGATTCCGAGCCATGACTGTCCAAGGGAGAGTTAATAGCTTGTCTGTCCCCATGGTTACCACCTCATGCATATAGCATGGTTGCGGATTGGATGGAAGTTACTCCAGAAGAACTAGTCCTATAATACCCAAGTTCTCATTTGCCAAATGTTTAATCAAAACCATGGAACTTGTGGGGATTTTTTAGAATAAGAAAGAACAAAGATTTAGTCTTGCATGTTTATTCTCTCTTGCTGGAAATATGAAAAGGGAAGAAAGAGAAAAGGGGGCGGGGTAAATATGGTAATTAGAATGATTAGTTAGAATTGTTTAATACCCTTTTCAGTTATCAAAACAAAGGGATACTAATAAAAGAAATGTAACTAAAGGAAGAGTTAATAGAAAAGTTTTAGGACGATAATGATAATAATAATATTGCCAATAATACTGGGCCAGCACAATACTAGAACTAGAGATATGTTTGGTAGTAATTAGAGAACTATGTTCTTGTTTATGACTAAAATTCAATGCTCCCATACAGAACTGCGGGGAGGTTTCTGGTTTCAGGGGTAAGATAAAATAACCGGTCAAGGCGAACTGTTGTGCTGGTACAATACCAGACGCTGACTGTTGAATTACCAGTGCTGGTACAGAATATACCCAACATGCATCTCCCAGTGTTTTAAAGAGTTCACAGCTAAGCTATTACATATCCAACTTGAATTTTTTATTAATTTCACATTTTGCTTGGCATGTGCAGATACTTGAACTCGGGATTGTGTCGCACTCGGTAATAATTGGGCTCTCACTAGGCGTGTCGCAGAGCTCATGCACCATAAAGCCTCTAATCGCTGCCTTGTCCTTCCACCAATTCTTCGAGGGGTTTGCCTTAGGTGGTTGCATCTCGCAAGCTCAATTCACTAACCTAAAATCCTATTTCATGGCTTCTTTTTTTGCTGTAACTACCCCTGCGGGCATCGGCATAGGCACCGGCATTGCCTCATTTTACAATGCACTCAGTCCCAGAGCTCTGATAATTGAAGGGTTGTTGGACTCGGTCTCAGCCGGGATTTTAATTTACATGGCTTTGGTGGATTTGATTGCAGCCGATTTTCTGGGTGGTAAAATAGGCTCAAGTTTTAGGTTACAAGTCGCAGCTTATGTTGCACTTTTTGTCGGTGCATTATCTATGTCGTCGCTTGCCATCTGGGCCTGAGTATGCGGCCCCATCTGACATGGCATTTTAGAAATTGTATATTTTCTTTTTCTTTTTTTTTCTTTTATGTATCATTAGGTTAATTTAGATAAAGCCCGTCCTGTTTTTTTTGGTGAGGGCAAAATAAACGGTTGTTTGTATTTGTAATATGTATTTGTAATTTAATGAATCAATTGTTTCTTGTATAAATATTTAGTGAAGTACGGAATGCAGAGTTCTGGTTAGTTTGAAATCAGGCCTCTTAGGCCGTTGGTATTTTAAGTGAAACAAATTGAAAGATATCCAATTGTGCACTCTAATAGAAGCCTGTAAATCTATTTTATTTTTCATTAAGCCCGTTAAGATGGAATTAGCCTGTTTCGTACAAAAGAAACGCATTTGGTCTGATAGTGTAGTTATTATAATAGGGGTGGCAACGAGCTGGCTTGGTCCGAGCTAGGCTCTAGCTCAGTTTGTTAATTATGGACCCAGCTACAACCGAGCAAGCTGGATCTAGGGTATCCGAGGTAAAACTTCAGCTTGAAATTCGTGACAAGCCAGCCCGAGCTAGCTCGCTAGGTTTGGTTAGATCTTGTTTTAAGAAGAAAATAAATTCTACAAACTTTTGGATCGAGCTGAACCGAGCTGGACAGAGCTAGATAGTATAAAATGCACACAAAATCATACAAATTCACAAATTGATGCCTAGCCGAGCTATCTCGCGAGCTGGCAAACAAGCTAGGTCCCAACTTTAACTCGTTAATTCTGGATCGAGCTAGTGGAGAGCTGGCTCGTTAACAGCTCGGTCTAGTAACGAACGAGCTGTTAGCGAGCGAGTCAGGTGCGAGTCACGATCGAGCCACGAGCTACGGCCTTTTTTTGCCACCCAGTGTAGTATGCTTGAAAAATATTCCAAAAAAATTTACCCTACTAGGCACTAGTTCAAACGTATATTTCGGTTGTATTCCTAAATTAAAAATAATGAACGTGATTATATATTTAAATTTTGTGCATTGTTTGTACAACCTTATATATAAAATAATCTCCTCGTCTGTTACCTACGAATCTACGATCATAATTAATTTTTTTAGGAAGTACAAACAACAATAAATGTACGAAGATAAGATTTATAAAGTAGTTCCATTAGCCATAGTCATAAGATTCACTAATTATTTGCAAATTTTTGGTTATGACGAACCGAATACAGAATTATTCGGTTGACCTAACTTTGACCGAATTATTCCCGAATAATTCACGAATTTTACGAACTTTTTTCAAATTTTACGAATTTTTCTCAGAATATTTTGTTTTTTGTTTTTTTTGCTTCTTTGTGGGACTGAGATTTCTAATCCAAATAATTTCAAATAATTTTCCGAATTATATCCGAATTATTATCGAATTACGAATTTTTAATCTTACTGAACTGAATTCGAATAATTAACTTGTGATGACCGTGCCATTATCTTTTGCTGACAAAAGCTCCCTGGTGCAAATGTATTTGCGCATTAATTAAAAATGAACTGCATCGGGTCAGTAAAAATGTGGACTGATGGGGCTTGCTGGCTACAGACAAAAGGTCCTTCTTTCTTGGTACTAACAAGCGTAGACATCAGCACAAAACACCCATCTTTTCTTTCCTTTTCATTGAATGAAAACACCAGTTTACTCTTCTCAATTGATTGCTGTTCAACACTTGTGTAGTAGATGAAGACTTGACCTTTCACGCACACGTTTCCAATGTGCACCAACCCCTAAGAAAACTACCAAAAAAAACAAAACAAAAAACAGTCCTTCAGCAGTTCTGCCCTCCCTGCTGCACAGCCAGTACAATAAAAATGAAACGACAGTTTACAAGTTGTTAGTACTTAGTACACAGGAAAGCGCCATAGACGATCCGAACTACGAGTTCAATACTGTGACTGTCTAGAAGAGCGCGAGGAGTAGTTGGGATTCTTTGAGGCTCATTGAAGAAGCTTGTCAGGAATTGCGCACAGTTTCTCTCCTCCAGTCCAGTCCAGTCCAGTCCTCCACTCGGAGTCGGAGCGCGACGGTACTGTCGTAAAAAGTTGGGGAAGTCCCTCTTCTGTCCTTTATCGTCCTTTCCTACTGTGATGTGCGTCTCTCTGCATTTACTCTATTTTTGTGCATATCGCCAGCTGGCCCACATTATAGCCTTTATCCTTTGCCATTTCTTTTGTTTTCTTTTCATGATCATGACCAGATGACCTCGTCCTCGTCCTCGTCCTCGTCTCTCTTTCTTTCCGTTTTGTCTTATGCTTTTCCACTTCTCATTTTTTTAATATTTTCCTAGTACATTTTTCATTTACGTGCATTGACGGTTCTATGAAAGTGATTAGATAACGCATTAATGCAGATGCAAAATACATTACGAGAAAGGAAAAGGTGAAACTTTCTTTTTTTTTTGTTAATTTCTTTTGTGAGGTCCCTGCCTCCGTCAGTCCACGTTTCCAAAGAGGTCAAAAGAAAAAAAAAACCAAAAAAGGACCTCCTGTCTATCTTCACTGTACAAAAAGGAAACTACTAATGTCAATTCATCTCCAGTTCGTCCTAATCCAAAAGCTGCCATTTCTCTCTGCCACTGGACCCCACAACCGACACAACGAACTAACACTGCTCGATCTCCGCAAAATCATCTACTTCAATGAAATGCATCCACTCATCATCTATTACACACTCCATCTCTCCTCCGACGACCTCCCCTGTCGGCGCCACCTCTCCTCCAGCGAACGGCCACATTGATCCGAGATAGGGGCCCTCATATCTAGTGTCAATAGACGCCATGACAGTTGATGCAGTTCCAGAGAAAGAGGACCCACAGGTCTCCTCGTTGCCATTAATGGTGACGAATTCAGTTGCTTGGAGAAACGAGGAGGACGAAGAAGGAGAGGTCGAGGCGATCTCCAGCTCCAGCCACTTCATGACACGTTCCACCATTTCTTCTTCGATTCCCAGCTTGTCGGGTTCGGGCTCAGGCTCGAGCTCCAAATTCGAGAGGCTTTGTTTCCAGATATCTCTGGACTCATCCTGATCGTCGGCTTTTGGCACGCGATTCTCTCCTTCTTCTTCCATTGCAAGATTGACTCGAAAGGTTGAGAGAGAGAGAGAGCGCGCGCAAGGCGTGGTCGAGTGTTGTGGGATTTATACGATGTGAGCACCGAAAACGAAGAGGAAGGTTGGTTAAATACTGAAGTAAAAGGAACGATTCTCTGTTACGAATCCCTGTCACAGAGTGTTGCAATTAATTGACGCATGGGTCCCAATGGTCAAATGTTTTTGGAAACGACCTTGACATCTGTCAGCGAATGTCACGACTCTCTTGTTTTTCATTGAATTTGTTAAACAAATTACACGCGGCTGTCAAAACACATAACTCGGTAATTGGTAAAGGATTTCTGTGGACTTGTATAAATAACGGTATGCAATCATATAACGTTGAACGGACAAAATATTGTTAAGGGATTAATTCAAAATAATTGGAAATAATCGTTTGATCACAGCTAATGACTAATTGAACGGACGTTTTTTACAACACTGTGTATAATATTAATATTTATGACTTTCTGCCTACGGGCTTATGTGCAAAAAAAAGAAAAAATAAACACTTATGACTTTCAACGAAATTTAAAATTCATACATTATATTTTGCAAAGTTATGTGTTTTTGCAATACGTAAATTCACGAAACAAACAATGAATGTGATGAGTTACATTCAACGTCTATGACTTATTTGCTTCTTTAGCCAATATATTTTCATTATATTCAATGTTGGCTTGATGACATTTTTCATGATGTAAAATCTTACAAATATTTGCTTTGACCAAATTAGTTAGTGAACAGATATGCTGAGCATTATTGATATTTAAAAAATACAAATATAATAAAGATAACTATCTTAGAAGAATTCAATAAATATTTCAGAACAACAAGTGTTCTCCTTAAAAATAATTTATGTATAAGATATTTTAGTACAAAAAATATGGTGCATTGTCATTTGAGCGTTCAAAAGATGGCCACGCGTGTCGGTCACGTGCCGTGACTCGCGTGTCCCGTGCCGTGACCATTCGCGTGCCGTGACCAATTGTTGGCAAAGAAGACACGGCACGGCACGACACGGAAATTATCTTTGTCACGGCACGGTACGGCACGGGACACGGAAACGGCACGGCACGGGACACGCGAGTCACGGAACGGAAGACACGCCAGTCACGGCAGTAGCGAAGCAATACACTAACATACCTTTCTATAAGGTATAATTTTATTTTAATTAAAATATTTATATTTAAATTTCAATTAAAACATTTGAATTTTAAAGAATCGTTTCATATTTTTTTTAAACGTTAAATGTGATCAAACTTGACTAACGCGCGTTTGGTCACGGCACGACTTAGTCACGGCACGCGAGTCACGGCGTGACTCGCGTGCCGTGACCACCCCTCGTAATTTTTGTCACGGCACGGCACGTGACAAAGTCACGGCGTGTTAGTCACGTCACGGCACGGCACGTTTTTCCCTCTCTAGCCACTGCCCACTGCCCACTGGCCAACGACAGCAAGTGCATGCATTGAATGCATTAAAAGGTCCAGCAAATTGCTTTTGAGAAAACCACACTGTGAGACCAGTTAGCTGACGTGGTCTGATATATCCTGACCGTCCATAAGAAAGTACATCTGAGCCTGAACGTCCCGGATGTCAGTTATCCAGTCCGGGACCCGCATGTCAGTTTCTGACCAAACTTTGACCGGGAACATGACAAAAGGTCGCGCGAAATTTGCAACGGCCCGTTGGAGTTTTGTGTGATATTTTGTATACTATTATATACACGTGAGTATGTCTCCGCTCTCAAAGAGGCACAAAACTTGGCCCTGGTTTTGGCAACTCGTTTTGCTACATAGAAAGATCCACAGAAAAATGGATACTGTCAGTTTGCGTCACAGAGGAGTTTCAAAATTTTGAACGAACCGAGGGAACGGTATCACTGTGCATTTACATTTCTACCCACCCCTTTCCGGTACTACCGTCTACTGCCTTTTGCTGATAGAGCGGAACAGCTGTGATTTGGCTGGGGTGCTTAATTCTAGAAAATAAATCTTTTATCTGATAAGAAAGGATCAGAGGAGAAAGCCAGATAGACCACCACTGTATCTTTGCTAAAACCCTAAAACGGAAAGGCTTCCAAAACAAGAATCCTCAGTCTTCTGCAATTTAATATTCGCATTTTACTTGATAAAATTTCAATTTTTCAATTTTTAGAAAAAAAAAAAAATCAATTTGTTGGAAAAAAATGTTGGTTATTTTTTCTAAAAAAATGATCAAATAATTTCTGCAAATTACAGCGCGTTTTTATTACAGAAATTCTAAAAATAACTGAGACCGTAACCATTGATTCACACCAACAGAGACTGGATTTATGCCCGACATTTTTATTAATACCCTAAAAAAATATATATATATATTAAATCTGCCCTCATTTGAAATTTTTTTCTAAAAATGCCCTAACCGCCCAACTAACGGGCGGTTCACTCTACCCACCAAACCGCCCAGTGAAGGGGCGGTTAGCTTGCTCCACCCAACCGCCTAGCCACTGGGCGGTTCACGCGAAAAATATATATATATTTTTTAAGCTGCTGGTTCCCTTCCCCCCCTCTAACCCTACCCGCCCCCCCCACCATTTCTCCTACCCGACCCGACAGCCACCCCAGCGCCCCCCCCCCCCCGCCCAGCCCCGCCCAGCCCCGGCCTCCCCTCTACCCGGCCACCCTACCCCCGGCCTCCCCTCCCCCGCCCCCTACCCGGTCTCTCCTCCTCTCTACCCGGTCGCGGCTCCCCTCCCCACCCCGCCACCACCACCCCCCACCCGAACCAGCCCCCCCTCCACCTCAGCCCCTCTCTCCCTCTGTCGGCCACCCTCTCTTTCTCTCTCGGCCAACTTTCTCTCGATCGAATTTTTTCAGGTACGTTTACGTAAATTATTAATTTATTTTTTGTTGAATTAAGAGGGTTTAGTTTAGACATTTAACTGCCGTGTGCGGGTTGTTGATTTTCCCGACACGAGTAAGTTGATAAAATTAGGATTTTAGGTTTCTGTTTAGAAATTGAATTGCCGTGTACGGGTTGTTGATTTTCCCGACGCGAGTAAGTTGATAAAATTAGGGTTTTAGGTTTCTGTTTAGAAATTGAATTGCCGTGTACGGGTTGTTGATTTTCCCGACGCGAGTAAGTTGATAAAATTAGGGTTTAGGGTTAAAAATTGAATTGCCGTGTACGGGTTGTTGATTTTCCCGACGCGAGTAAGTTGATAAAAACTAGGGTTTAGGGTTTAGTTTATAAATTAAATTACGGTTTATTTAGGGTTTAGGGTTCAATTTGTGAAATTTAAGTTATTTGAAAATTGTGCACTGTAGATATTATGGAGAGGGGAGGTAGTTCGTCTAGTACTGAGGCTCCCAGGGCATCTGGTGCAGAGGCTCTCGGTGCAGACCACGCTACACATGCAGCTGATACATTCAGCCCTCTTCTGTGGATTCCACACGTTCAGCACAGGGTCGCGCTCGCATCTATTGAGGTACGTTGGTTTTTAAGCAATTTAATTCAAATTACAGATTTTTAATATGGCATATAGTAAGTCGCTTAGACTGAAATCATTGTTAAATACAGGACGAGACGATGTTGACCGTGAGACATCGCACCTCTGGGATACCGTACGTCGGTCATCCTCTGATGGAGCAGTGCATTATGAATCTCGGATTGTACCAGCTTGCTACCATGCCACAGGGTCAGATCGACCAGGCTCTGATGAGCGGGCTCGCGGAGAGATGGCGACCGGAGACTCATTCGTTTCACCTACCCTTTGGGGAGATGACCGTGACCTTAGCAGATGTGAGCGCTTTATGGGGTCTACGGATCGATGGGGAGCCTATCAGCGGTGTCTCCGACAGTCCACTTCATGTGGGGATGATACGGCAGCTTCTGGGGGTAGAGGATCCAAAGACGCTGCAGAAGAAGAAGAAGAGGAAGGATGATGAGGAGTTCCGGTATTCGGGGTACTGCATTAGCCTAGCGTCGCTCCGTGATCACTTTTTCCTGCATCGGATCACAGCCGAGACCACTGATCTGGAGGCCGTCATGAGGTAATAATTGAGAATCTTGAAATTAAAATATGTTACGAACTCAACAGTGAAAATCATTAAATTTATCTTTACTATTTTATATTTTTAGGTATGTGAGGGCCTTTGTGCTGGATCTCTGTGGCAGCGTCATGTTCGTGGACTCCAGCGGTGACGCGGTTCCGATTATGTTCCTCTCTCTGCTGACAGAAATTGAGAAGCCATCGAACTGGAACTGGGGTGGAGCTGTGATCGCCCACTTATACCGGAGCCTGTGCCATGCTTGCTTGGTAAGTTTTCACAAATATTTCGGAATTTAAATTACAATAATTAGGGTTCAGTAATCACCAACATATTCACCTCATGTCCAAAATATAGGTGAAGAACAAGCAGATCCACGGACCGCTTCTTCTACTCCAGCAATGGTCGTGGTCTCATTTGCCGGTATGTCGGCCAGTTCGTCCGTCTCTTGTCCCATACTTGAGAAGACAGGATGCCGAGAGGTGTCCCGCGTACGGTGCCATATGGGGCGATCGACACACGTACGAGAACACGGGCAGGGGGAGAACTGTGGGGATTTCATATGTCCGGAGTCAGCTCCAGATGCTTCACGAGAGCTGTGTCGACTGGTTCCCCTACCGGGAGTTCTACGAAAGGAACGCATTTTGTCGACTGACATTGGAGCAGAGGCATCTCTGGTTTTATCGGGGGCCGTGTGTATGTTACTGGATTGTTGAGTACACATGGCCAGATTGCGTGACCCGACAGTTTGGTCTGGACGCATTTGTCCCGCAGTTCCCAGACCTTGGAGAGGCTGAGACCACCAAGTTGCACAAGTAAGTTAAAATTACTTAATTGCTCTCTTACCGTTACTTGTTCAGTTCTGCACTTGATTAACATTCTTTTTTAATTTAAATGTACTGCAGGACTAAACACAATAAGCCCAACGTCGACTGGAGAGTGCGCCACGCAGATCATTACCTCCGAGCACAGTCTCCACATTTTCACTTGTGGCAGCCTCCTACGGCCGATGATGTCACACTGGGCGCAGGGCCTGGGGGATTGAGGTACTTAGTCTGGTACCAGAGGTGGGGCATGCCCTCGGTATACCTCACGGGCCATTGGGGTGAGACCCTTCGATGGAGGCTTTCTCGTACAGGGTCGAGCGGTTTTATGTCTTTCGGACCGATCCAGGCTCGCCAGGTAATTACTTACGAAACTGACATATTTAAAGCATTAAATGTTTATTTAGTTTTTCCTAAAAAATTAATAATTACACTTTGTGCAGATTCTTACCGGTATCAGAGGAGTGGCGCACAGCTTGGTGTGCATGGCACAAGAAGGTTGGCGAGCAGTGGGATGTACAATGCTCCAGCACACTGCTCCTATGGTGGAGGACTCCGGCTTTGACAGTGGGGAGAACATAAACTGGCGCGAGATAGAGCCCACACCACTAGATCCGGATCAGCCCAGAGTCGCTATATACGGTGATGAGATGCCGCCACCTCCTCCAGGTAATTTGATTTTGTCGTACACAGTCATTTCTCGGTACAAAAACTGTTCTCATTAATTTTTCTTCAATTATGCAGTGGATGAATCAGGTTGGGGCTTCCACGAATGGGTGTTGAATAATAATGCGTGGAGCGCTTACTACAATGAATATGGAGTTCCGGTGCAGGTTGGACAGGTAGCAAAAATTTATTATTTATTCAACTTACTACTTATTTGTATGTAGCAAAACTAACATTGTTTCCATTAAGGGTGGAGCTCCCCCACGACATTCCACTCCGGAGTTCACTATGGCTGACCTTACCGGAGATTATGCCGGGGATGAGAGACGGAGCCTCCACATACCACGATATCCGGAGGCCAGATAGCACGATGACGAGGCCAGTGGGAGTGGAGCACAGCATGCAGATGCCTATGCATCTGCTATATTTGGCACACCGCCTCCTCCGCCTACGTATCCATCGACCTGGGAGCCATGGGAGGTGCCTACTATGCCGCCCATCCCCCACTGGTGGAGGATCCATGGGCCGAGGCGGATACAGCCGCACAGGAGGAGGAGGTTCACGTCAGGCGTGTACAGCCCCCCAGGGACCGTCATCCACCTCGTAGGTTGGATCTCTCTGGTCGTCGCCCTCGCCCTCGCAGTTAGGTTTTTTTATATTTTGTAGTTTGATAGGTTTCTACTATTGTGTATTCGATCTGGACTGTTTTGCATGAGTTGTGGACATTTATTTTACGTAGTTTGGATTTTTTTTATCTTGACCATACGATTTAGATTACATATTTTTCACTGTTTACCACGTTAGCCAAATCGACAATCAGTACAACAGCCGTATAACCGCATCAAAACTCAACTCACTTTTATTGAAAATTACAATAAAAAAAATTAAGCACTTTCCTTCATTTTTATATAAAATCTATGATACGTGCAAATGGTATATGTAAAAAGTTTTATCCTCAAATACACTTTCGGTTTAGATCGCAAGTATACAATCCTACCGTGTAGTATATTATCAGGTATCGAACCACAAGGAGTAAGATAAATACTAAATTTTCAACTTTAGATAATAAATTTCAGAAAAGAAAAAGAAAAGTGCAATAAAGTAAATTGGGGGGTTTGTAGTAAAAATTCTAAGGTTGGGTTCAATACCCGAAAGGAGTTTTAAACAATTAAAAGTAAAAGTAAAAGAGAGAAAAGTTGGTTTGTTTTCAAGGTTTAGAGAATCTAGGGGTCTTTGGTCTACAATCCCTTGCTAATTCTATTTATTCGGTATTTGCTTAAATTCATGTATGATTTGATGAGGTTTCTAACCTAATATGTCATTAAGGGTCACTTTCGTGAATTAATAACGTGTCTAAGTAATTCGGACTTCACGGTTAGGTCCTTCACCCTAGCTACTTAGACCATAAGCTCTTGTTAGTCTCTCCTCTCCTCGAATATTGGTACTTCTCAATTAAGTCCATGATACCAATATCCGACTCGATTTGAGATGTCCTAATTAGGGTTTGACTTCACGGTTAGGTCCTTCACCAAGTCCCTAACCTTAATTTCTGTAGTTCCGGCTTAGATTAAATTGGTTAGAATCTTAATCTAAAACCTAAGGTATTTGCATTCACAATTTGGTACTATCCTATTGATCCTAGTCAATTTTGGTTCTTTTGAAACCAAAACGAGATGCTACAATTCAAGTACTAATTGTGTATTTAACACAAATTATTAAAATCACAGAAATTAACAATCAAATCCGATAAAACAATCACAATAAAAGCAAATAATCGAATAAAATAGAATTAAACAAGTTCATGCATTGACCTAAACCCCTAGAGAGAGAACTACTCCCTCTTGGAGAGAAACATTGCAAAGTTTGGCAAATAACAAGAGGAAATGAAATAAAGAATAATTACACCCTTTGAATCTAGAACCTCAATCTTGCCGAATCTTGCTCAAGAAACCCTTCTTCTCCTTGCTTGAAAGCTTCACCTTCTTCAGAAAAATATGGCCGAGTTGTGTGTGTAGAGAGAGATTGGTAGTGGATAGTGGATGGATTAATGGATGATTTGGAAGGGAAAGTTCTAGCCCTTTTATAGCAAGAGATCATGCCCAATTTAGAGGCTAGAAGGTGGAGTTAGTGGGTGCCCTTTTTAGAGGAGAAGTACTTGTTAATTCTGGAGCAAATGGACATGGGGAGTCATTAGATACTTGCTCCACAAGTTTTTCCACGTCCCTACTTTCCATATTTCACTCCTGGGTCGTTTTTAGAAGCGCCGGAAATAGAAAACTCGATTTTTAGGCTGAATGCGACCTTAGTGCGTCCACACGGAATTCTACATTCTGAATTTGGATATTGTTCCTTCATGAAAGTTGTAGATCTTGTTGTCCTGATTCCGTCAAACTTTGATTCATCCAAATCGGAGTTCGTATGACCAAGTTATGGCCAAAATACGAACTGTGTGTCGGAAGCTGAAATTTCAATGCGTTTTGAGTGCGGCCAGAGTGCATCCGCACTGGTTCTCACTGCGTCCGCACTAGGCTCGGACTTTTCCTGTGCGACCAGAACGCGTCCGCATCGATATCCGTGCGTCCGCACGGATTTTGATGAAAACCTCATTATACCTTTTTCAAATTGGCGCGTGTTCAGAAATCCTTCTAAGTACTCAGTGCGGCCGTATCGATATCCGTGCGTCCGCACTGGGCATTTTTCTTCGTTTTTCTTCATTTCCTGCAAATTTAAGCCGAGCAAACGCAGTAACTTGATTCTAAGTGTAATTAATTCATTTTATATTCAAAATACATGATAATTAGAGTTATTTCATGATAAAAACTAGATCAAATGTGTATATAATTTATGCTTATCAATCTACAATAAAAAAATATATATCAATATATATTTCCTTACAATAATATATATCTTAGTAAACCAAAATATATCTTAAACAATATATACATCTTAAAAAAATATATACCAATATATATTTCCTTATAAATATATATATCTTAAAAAATAAAAATATATCTTAACAATATATAATTATATACATTTACTTATAAATATATATATATCTTAAAAAAGAAAAATATATCTTAACAATATATACATCTTAAAAATATATATACATCAATATACATTTCCTTATAAAAATATATACCTTAACAAACAACAATAAATCTTAAAAATATATAAAATCTGAAAAAAAAAAAAAAACAAAATACTGAACCGCCCCACCTCTGGGCGGTTGTCTGGAGGAAGTGGACCGCCCAGACAGAGGGCGGTTTGCTAGCACCAGTGGACCGCCCAATTATGGAGCGGTTAGGGCATTTTTAAATTTTTTTTCAAACTGAGGGCATTTTTAATATTTTTTTTTTAGGGTATTAATAAAAATCTCGGGATTTATGGGCTCTCTCCTCCTCTTTTCTCTCTTTTATTTTAAAAAGGAACTCGAGGATTACGTCATATAGGTGTATTGTATGTATATCTTTTATGAGATGGACTTAGCTACTTCATGGAGTAAAACGACTTTGTACTTCACGCCATATCTTCATTTTCAAAGTTCAAATAGTCGATTCGAACCTTCCAACATGTTCTTCATATTGAAATGTACTTGGAGACCAAATTTTACATTTTTTAGAATTTTTTTACTATTTATTAAGCCACTTTGAAAATCTGAAAATCCTTATGAACAGTAAAAAATAGTAAAAATTTCTGGACCGCCGAATCAGTGATTTTCAAAGTGGCTTAATAAATAGTAAAAAAATTCCAAAAAATGTAAAATTTGGTCTCCAAGCACATATCAATATGGAGAACAACTTGAGCGGTTCGGATCGGTCGTTTGGATTTTCAAAATGAAAATAATGAGGCGTGGAGCACCAAGTCGTTTTACTCCGTGAAGTAGCTAAGCCCAGCACATCTTTTATTTTGTTTCTTCCTAAGCATTTTCGGGCTCTGTGTCAAATACAAATATAGCCAAAAGACATTTTCTTTATTATTAGTTTAAATGCGAGCAAGTAATGTATTGAGTTACTTTTTGTTCGTGGAACAGTAAAACTTTACTACGTTAATTTTTAAACTCGAGTTGACGCGAATTTAAGCGAATAAAATTTGTCTGTAGGGGCTTTGTTGACGCCAATTTAATCCAAATATATTCAATTGGACAATTCGATTTTAAATAAGAGACAACTATTTTTTTATGAAGAAAAGTAGAAAAAAGGGAGTCACATCAAGAACGTTCAAAATAGTAGGATTTATTTGGGTTCAAAATCAAAATTATTTGGGTTGAAGTAATTTTTTTATTTAGTTTGGATTGATTTAAACATTGTTATATTACTATTGGAATGTTAAAAGTATCGAAACTAGTAAGTGCGTACTCATTCTATTGCTTATAATTTTTTTTATACTAAGTTTAATTGGTTAAATTTCGATTTTAATTTATTCTTAATTTAGTTTTTTAATTGGATGGATTATTTTCGGCCATCACTTGGAAAATAAAAATATGTATTGAAAGAGGTATTATAATTTCAAACGAGACCAATCATATGAAGCAGATTGCAACATAAAAAACATATAGAAAAAAAAAATGACCACTCGATAAAAGTAATTAATTTCATATGTTAAATTAGTAAAGCTAGCTGCACTATGGTCAACAAGAAGTCTTAGTGAGCATAGCTCCATAATTTATCGGATTAGCTTCAAATGACGGATCCAAATCGTTAAAACCGATATATTTCACGAGTGATACGCGTACATGTAAATTTTTCAATTTTTCAAATTCATGTAATACAAAATCACACAGTAAAAAAATAATAAAAAATGAACACATTAAAATAACTCATAAACCTTCATTTTTTTTACCGCTTGACTTTATACTAAATTAATTTGAAAGTTTAAAAATTTTGCATACATCACTCATCAAGTAGATCGGTTTCAACGATTTGAATTCGTCGTTTAAAACCAATCTAATAAATTTTGATTTAATGCTCACCAAACATTCTCAATAAACATAATGCACGCTAGTTTTACTCTATTAAATTATATATATACACATACATACTGTTCCACACACAATACTGATTTTTTATTAATAAAAATATATATACTTCTAAGATATATGATTAAATTTAATAAGATTAAATTTAATTAATTAATGATCACAAATACTTAATGTTTAAAACTCAACATATTTATGACCGTGATTTTTATATATAAGAAAATAAATAAATCAAATATTAAAAATGAGAAACTGTTGGCCATAATTTGAAAAATAAGAAGGCTGGTATGTGCCATGGCGTTCCAGCGGGACGACATGGCATACTCCGGTCCGTGGAAAAAACGTAAAAAAAAAAAAAAAAAACGGGACGCCATGCCATACTCCGGCCCTAAAAAAAAAAAAAAAAATTTTTTTTTCTGCTGTGTTCAGTCAGAAATTCAATAATTTTGATCAGATTCAAAATTCATTTTAGAGAAAATGGCAACATGAATTTTTGTGTTCTTTATATCAAAATAAAGGTATGAAAGTCTAGTTTCCAGATAATATAATTTCTCTATACAAAAATATTACAGATTGGTACAGTTTTAGCGATTAATTGACAGAGGTCAGAATTCAGAAAAGCTGAAATTCCAGTGAGCAGTCCTATAATTTTGACCAGATTCAAAATTCAATTTAGAGAACATGGCTACATGGATTTTTGTGTTCTTTATATCCAAATAAAGGTATGAAAGTCTAGTTTCCAGATAATATAATTTATCTATACAAAAATATTACAGATTGGTACAGTTTTAGCGATTAATTGACAGAGGTCAGAATTCAGAAAAGCTGAAATTTCAGTGAGCAGTCCAATATTTATAAAACTCCGACCTAACTAGTTTCTATTTATAAATTTATTGTCTATTTTTAATTTTATCAATATGAGTTGGCCAGAGATACTAGTGGCAACCAGTATAATCATGTAAATGATCGTGTAAATAATTTTATCATGGTGCATATTAGTATAAATACTTTGAAAAAAAAAATGTATTCGATATATATTATTTAACTAAAAAATTTGTTGCATGTCTAAAAAAATTTGTTGTTTGAATTACATATTATTTTAAAAAAAAGTATGCATTCATTGAAGTCTAATGAAAGATAAGAAGGTGTCAAACTTGATGAGCGAAAATAGGAGGTAAGGTAGAGATAGAAAGGGGGAAATGAGGGCCCCATAAAAACATTTTGTTAATTATTTCAGAGAAGGGATATTTTATTTGAAAATTTTGAAAATCGAACAATTTGTAAAATTTCCCTCCCTTTTAAGATACTTTGACCCGAATGCTATCAACATATCCTTTAACATACTTTGACTCGAATGCTATCAACATATCCTTTTCTTTCCCGCAATAGAAAGATTTAATAAAAAAGCGCCCGATAAAACTTTATATACCTTTTTTGATCAAATAGACCATTTTTGTGATGCAGTATATCTTTTTGTTCCAGTACATGCAACTTGTGTGATTTCAGTCATGTTTTTTTAGGTATACAACATTAATTGCTGCTCATCCTGTGAAAAGTTTCTGATAGATATGAGGCAAGTGCATTTCTGGATTCTGTGGAGCGCATTGTGGTGGCGAAGGTGAAATTAAAAGAGATTTATCTTGCAACATCTCTTTCTGATAAGCTCAAAGTCTATGAAGGGAAGCCTTCGGTTGACTGTACCGCCAGCTCACCTCAGAGGCTCAGACTCTTCCTCTTCCTCTCGGTATGTTACAATAAATTAATGTTTGAAGATTAAATATACTCGTTGTGTCTAGCTAGGAAGTCAACAGTTTCAACGGTAACCAAATGAAAACAATGACTCTCAAAATTTAAGATTATTTCCATGCACATGATGGTTGAGTATTTTCATAGATCTTTATTATAAAAATATTTCACGGTGGTCGAGTATTTTATAATAAATACTATAAAATATTGTAGATTGTAGACAACATTAGAAGATATTTTATTTTGTGGTCGACCACCATATTATTTCCACGGGTTATAATATAAACAAAATAAATATTGTAAATTATAAGGACCCACTCAAAAAAAACAAATTAAATAATCGTCAAATGATTTTTTCGAACTAGAAAATATAATAATAGTATTGCAGATTGATTTTAAACACACTACTGATCTACATTATTATTTATTAGGTAAATAAATATTTAATTTATAGTAAAAAGTAAAATATTTTTTAGCTATAAAATTACACTTGTCAATAATTAATGGTTAATGAAATCATTAAAAATATCGACTTAAATATAATGAAACTCAATAATTGTATGGAGTATGATTCTTTTTTCTTTTCTTTTTGATAAAAGGCAATTAATGCCCGTTCCATTAGATGAAATTGAGAGTTGAGTTACAAAACTGAGAATTAATTATGTCTTCATCTGAATTTGAACCCAATAATACTTAGAAGCCAATCCCATAGCTTATTGGATTTATATTTATGCAGAAGGTGATATGCTTGAGCGCCATATTTGGTTGTGGCCTAAAGAGTGGAATAAGAGGTTTAGGTCTCTTTATTCCACCAAACGTGCTTTAATTGAGCCAGACTAACATGGCATAAGCCGATATTTAAGCCAGCCTAAATTAAACCACCTCACATGGTGGTTTATTTTATTCCACGTCATGACCTAACTCGAATGATTATAATAATATTATAATACATTATAGTTATTATTAATATATTAATATTATATAATTAGTATCCTATTATTAATAATTAACTAACTTCGGCTTCCAAAACTTTAGTCCTTCACCAACTCTAACCAAACACGAATAATTTAGGCCGGCCTAAGTTGAAATAACAACTTAGGCACCTTAACTTTAATTCACAACCAAACACCACCGAGAGGATGTGATAGCCTCTTTATTTATTTAACTTTTATTTTCTGTTCAGTTTTCAATGGGCTTTTTTGTATATATGGGCCAGTAAGCATGCCAATGGAAATTTTGTAGGAACACAAAACCAGGACCCACTTGTGTGTTAAATTGGACCAACATCATTATTTTCTCATTCTCATCCAACCGTTTAATTATTTTCATATGCGAATCTCGATAAAAATAACGGTTGGATAAAAAAAAGTATATTCATGTTTTTCCAAAAAAACAGCATATTTATTTATTAGTGCGTTACAATATATATTCATGGGTAATGCTTGAAAAGATTTTTATAAAATGGGAAATAGTAAGGGTAAAACAGAACTAGACGATGTTTTAATTACCTAAAAGATTCTTAGTCAAATATTTCTTCTGAACTTTTGGTCAATTTAAAAGGAATATAAAATAAAATAAGTGTTCATTTAAATGGCAGGGGTCCGATAAAATTTTAAAATTCTAAAAGAAACAGTGGACAGCTGTCAAATGTAAAATGACTTTACGTGTTAGCTATTTGCAATTGTAATATATGATTTATTTTTTAATTTATGACGAGTGTGTTTTTGGGAGGAGCAGGAAGTCATCAAGATAGTCGTTAAAAATTGTTTTAAATAAAAAATGACGAGTGTTTATTTCCGTTAAAATTAATAGTCATTGTGACATAATCAAATGTGTGATATGAAGTGTGCAGAAATATAGTACGAGAAATATTTAGAAGAAGAGTCTATGAAATTATCTAATTAGTCAGCCCAATTATAAATAAAAAAATAAAAAAAGGTGCCTATAAAATTGTCAAGAATTCTTAAGGAAATAAAAATATCTAAACCAAACTTATCCAATGATTTGTCTTGATACGCTAGGGACTTACTTAAATAATCACGTGATAAAGTCTGATTTTCACATGTTGTGTTGTGTCATGATTAAATTGGAAAAGACGACCACAATACGTACGTAAATAGTCACCGCATGTTAGTTACACCGTAATCGATGAACGTCGTGACTATACACACTGGCGAGCCCAATAAGAGTTAGTGGTAGACACTTGCCTACTCCTGAATTTGAAATTATTTTTAGATCCATTGATATTTTATATTTGTGCCTACCCCTAGATGAATATAATGTCTAATACAAAATTTAATTCACGGTTCAGTATAAGAAAATTGCGTGGAAAAGAAAGTCAGTCCATATTGATTTGCATAAAAGAAAAAAAAGACACAGTCCGATTAGCTATTCCACTTAGAAGAATTGTTGATTTGTTAGGAAAAAAAGAGGTCCGCTACTAAGGATATAAATATGTACCGTGCCGCGACTAGCCAAACTGTAATTTGGATCACGTGTCGTGTCGTGCTGTGACCAAATTTGGAAAGATGGTCATGGCACGTAAATGATCACAACACATTAATTACGCCATGACCACACATGACGTGTCCAAACGTGATTTTAATTATAGACACATTAATCACGCCATGACATGTCACTTTTAACTATATTTTTTCATAATTTAGGTTAGTTTATTTAAGATTCACCATTTGATCAAGTTCTAACGGTCCTAATTACACGTGACCATGTGTCATGTCGTGACCAAATCTTTTGCATGACGTGCCTTGCCGTGCTAAATTTTCAAAAGAGGATCACGACACGTAACTGGCACACGTGCCGTGACAAAACCATGTCGTGTCGTGATGTATCCGGTCGTGCCGTGACTTTTTTAGATCCTTATCCACTACTCCGCTCCGATTGATCAGGAGAAAAAAATTATACACTTGTCAATATTTTGTGCCTACTCCTGATCAAAATTCTAGATCCGCCCCTGACTATACATGACATGTTCGGTCATATTTAACTTTTTTTAATTACTTAAGTCAGTTTATTCAAAATTCACCATTCAATTAAAGATCTAACGATTCTAATCACGCAGGACTCGTGTGACCACGTGTCGTACTGTGACCAAATCTTTCACGTGACATGTCGTGCTAATTTTTCAAAATATTATCATGTCACACGAATGATCATGACACAGGACACACGAGTCACAGCACGTGACCGACACATGTATTGTGTTGTGATGGAACTGTTGTGACGTATCTAGTCACAACATGACTTTTTTACATACCTAATGATAGCAAAATTTGAATTGATCTGGTTCCTCTCAAGTAACTCAAATTTTGAGTTTAGATCCGGACGTTCGATCAAAATCCAGATCAATGCACATAATTTCTTTAATATTCGTGCTAAAGCAGATCGGACGGTCCGGATCTAAACTTAAAATTTGAGTTAAGTCAAGGTGATATGAATATGATTTGTGTGTTGTCGCTTCATGCTAGATTAAGAGGAGGGAAACCAAAAAAAAAAAAAAAGATTAAGAGGAGGTGAGCAGTTGTTATAGTGATCATTTAGTTTAGTTTTAGTTTTTCTTTGTTTCTTTTTACAGTCAATGAGGTATAAACTTGTCATTTTTTTTATATGAAAAATATTATATTAATCAGTGATCACCAGATCATTTGTAATGATGAATTGAGATGTAGCAAAAGAAGATTCCCGCCCCCTTCCCCTTGTAAATATTTTAATGATCCCAATTCCCAAATGTTTATAACGATAGATTTGTTTATAACGATCCCTAGCTACAATATGTACACCAGTACACGGTTGACGACTGACAATTCTACAATTGTTATTATTTTTAATTTGTTTAATAAATAGAGTAAATCTCTTCCAAAGTTAACAAACAAGGAAAAAGCAAAACTTAGTAATTGAATTTTTGTTCCTCTCTGTTAAACTTTTTAACTTCAAAATTATTTTTAAAAGTATCACAAGCAACATATTACATTGTTTGATTTCTTTTCATTTAATAATATATTGTTCATATTATCATACAAACCTTGGCTTCTCCTCTGTCAGTTTAAACTTGTTAGATAAAAACAATGTAAAATGCACCCCTAAAAAACATTAAAAGACGGTAACATTGAGGCATTCAATTCTAAATCCGGACATTAAGTCAAGTGTTTAGTAAAATCGATGACAATTGACAAGGAATAGATATTGACAGAATTTATTTGGCGATTCAATTTCAATGTGACAATGTGCATTGATTGAACGCACCACATACACATTTTTCTAAAAATCTTTAATTAACCAAATGACATAAGAGGTTAGGGCATTCAATTCTCCGCGTAAGTCCCCAATCTAGCATTTACTAGCTAACTAACACGCTTTGCTTTCTTCTCTGAACAAAATGAAATAATTAATTCACAAAAATTAAATGATACATACACTAATAAAGACTTCCTTCCGCCTTACAATTTCACGTTCCCAGCTTCCCACCGACACCTGTACTTTATGTGCGAGTGCGTGCGACGCCTCCAATTATTCCGATATTTTTATTAATAACCTTAAACAAATGAAAAATGTCAAATATAACCCCAACCCCAAAATATTTTCAAATCTAACCTCACCGCTCCATTATTGGGCGGTTCACTCTACCCACAAAACCGCCCAACCACTGGGCGGTCCACACGGCCAAGCAAACCGCCCCCCAATCGGGCAGTTAGCCATTATTTATTTTTATTTTTATTTTTTATACAGATATGTTAGGATATTTTTTTTTAGTAAGATATATTTATAAGATATATATTTTTTTTTAAGATATTTTTTTTTTGTGTAGATATCTTTTTATTAAGATATATTTACAACATATATTAAGAATTTAAGATATATTAAGATATATATTTATGATAAGTTTGTATTATTTTTGTAAGATATATTTTTTATATTGTAATTTTTATGTGAAAATGATTTTTTTTTATTGTAATTTTAAATAAAATTTGGATGCGTCGTCTGACGTTAGAACCGTCGATTCTTTTATAATAATTGTCGATTATACGGCTGTTGTATTGATTGTCGATTTGGCTAACGTGGTAAATATTTTTATGTTGTCAATTTGTGTATATTTAATTGCGCTATGAAAATAACAAAAATGAAGCATACAAAAATAGTTACAAAACTACTAATTAAATCAGTTCACAAATTTAGCGACGACGACCGAACAAATTTAGAAGTCGACGAGTTCTCGATCTGCTTCCAGTCTGTTGTGCGACACTACTACCGCTACCGGATGCCTCTGCATGACTACTACCGCTACCGGTTTCCTCCGCAACAACTCTAGCATTTTCTCTTTCGTTGGCTTCGTTGATGGCATCTGCATTCCAATTCACCAAAAATGGTATGTTATTGAAATCGTAAAATATAAAATGAATTATAAAATATAAAATGAAATGTACCTGCTCGCTACCTGTCACAAGTTGAACGGCGAGCCTGATGTCCCATTCGCCTACCCTGCATCTGATCCATTGTCATTACAGCACGCTTGTGGGGCCTTCTCCCTTTTCTGATATAAAAAGAAGTTAAATAACTATATTAAAAAGAAGTTCAGTGCATACACAAAGTATTCTCCCTAACCTGATCCACTTTCTGGGGGGGACGATTTTATCTCCAACATAGGCCGGCCACGCATGCTGGTTGGGATAAGAATGGAATGATGCACCCCAAGTACTCGCAAGGTAAGTGGTACGGTACATGTCGGCGACAAAATCATCCTCACGGAAGTTTCTCACTCGGCACACCGCCATAACATGAGAACAAGGTAGGTGAGCTAGTTGGATTCCTTGGCATGTGCATGTTACAGTATTGTCATCTCCGATAATGACAGCATACTTGTAAGGCCTTTTAATAAACTCCATAGTCCCATCTGCTCTACGGCTGGTTGGAGCGTACTCATTCGGAGAGTGAACTTCGAATTCCAAGGTGCGATCCCCATACGGGACAACGGTCATAACTGAACCTTTCTCCCTATGTTTGCGTAATTTGCCCTCCACCCTTGTTGAAAACGTCTGGTTCCTGGCGAGTAATTCTGTTGCTTTAACACGGCGGTCAACGAACCATGCATTAAGCTTGTAGAAAGTGTCCTCCACAATGGCTGCCACGGGCAACATTCGGCTCTGCTTGAAAACAACATTCAAGGACTCGGACCCATTTGTTGTCATTATTCCCCATCTCCAACCTCCATCTTTTGCTTGAAATATTTTCTCATATGCGGGTGCTTCTTGCAGATCTCTCGGATTATTTTTCCCCACCTTGAGTAAGTACAAATTTGCCTTCGGACAGTACTACAGAAATAAATTTTCAGATTAGAAAAATATAAGGAAATAGTTTATTAAAATTTCATCTAAAATATACATACCTTGGCAAACTCTTTGAACATCTCTTCCAGCCTTCTCGGCTTCTTCCTTCTGCATCCAATTTTAAATGTATCTGCATCCAATTTTAAATGTATCTACAGTAATCTACAGTAATCTACAGTAATCTACAGTAATCTACAGTATCTACAGTAATCTACAGTAATAAACAATAATGCATAGTAAAATAAATAATAAAATAATAATAATAAATACTAATAAAAAAAAAATTACCTGCGGAGAAGAGCGATGAATTCGGGGCGAGAGAGTGTGAGAATGAGAGCCAGAATGGGCAATTTATAGGCTGCATAGTGAACCGCCCCACCATGGGGCGGTTTGCTTGGCCGTGTGGACCGCCCAGTGGTTGGGCGGTTTGGTGGGTGGAGTGAACCGCCCAATGATGGGGCGGTTGGGTTAGATTTGAAAATTTTTTAGGGTTGGGGTTACATTTGATATTTTTCTTTTGTTTGGGGTTATTAATAAAAATTTCGGCCAATTATTCAACGATGTCAGATTCTCTTTATCCCCGACATTTTTAAAAATACCCTAAGTTCAATATAAATTATTAAAAATACCCACGGTCCCAAATCTTTATTAAAAATACCCATACCGGCCAAGTATTGACCGGTACCGATTAAATAGCCCAACCGGCCAATTATTGGCCGGTTCCGTAATTTTTTTTTTTTTTTTTTTAGAGAAAAATTGCTAAAATGCTGAAATGAAATCTAACACAAAAAAATTGAATTGTTTTTTTAAATATTTGTTATAAAATACGCTACGAATACGGCCGATTTTGTGCTAAAATACGGTAAATTACAATAATTATGCTAAAATAGGTAAATGTACTAAAATGCTGAAATTACAATAATTATGTAGAATTATGCTAAAGTACGGTAAATTACGCTAAATTACGTATGAATAGGGCCGATTTTGTGCCATCTTTCATAAAACATAAAAAATAGTAAAAAAATTGGTATTCTACAAGTTAATTATGTAACTAATTTACTGAGCTACGTAGATTGGAGAATAGAAATGAAAATCTTATTCGGAAACTTCAACTGATGTTTTGAGGCCCTTCTCTTTGTTTTTTGGCGATTCTGAATTTAGAAAATTGGCAAAGCTAGTCCGGACGCATGCGCATTTTCGCAAGCTTTCCGAAAAGTGGTCATTTGCTGAAATCGGACACTCGAGCGCCGTTTTATGACCGTTTGAAGTTTCGTCGTCGTTTTTCCCCTTCTCAGTGAAGATATCATCACTATTCGTACGTAATTTAGCGTACTTTACCGTATTCTAGCATAATTCTACATAATTATTGTAATTTACTGTAATTCCAGCATAAATCAAGTAATTCAGCGTGTTTTACGCTAAATATACTTCAAACACGCTCAATTATTTTTTGGAATTTTTTTACTATTTTTTATGTTTTATGAAAGATGGCACAAAATCGGCCCTATTCATACGTAATTTAGCGTAATTTACCGTACTTTAGCATAATTGTACATAATTATTGTAATTTCAGCATTTTTGTACATTTACCTATTTTAGCATAATTATTGTAATTTACCGTATTTTAGCACAAAATCAGCCCTATTCGTAGCGTATTTTATAACAAATATTTAAAAAAAACAATTCAATTTTTTTGTGTTAGATTTCATTTCAGCATTTTAGCAATTTTTCTCTTAAAAAAAAAAAATAAAAAAATAAATTACGGAACCGGCCAATAATAGGCCGGTTGGGCAAAAAAAAAAATATAATTAAGGAACCGGCCAATAATTGGCCGGTTGGGCAAAAAAAAAAAAAAAAAATTACGGAACCGGCCAATAATTAGCCGGTATGGGTATTTTTAATAAAGATTTGGGACCGTGGGTATTTTTAATAATTTATATTTAACTTAGGGTATTTTTAAAAATGTCGGCTTTATCCTTTCTCAAATATGTACTTCCTATAACGGGTTGCTAAATCAAAAGATTTTCAAGAAATTTGATTTTGTTTGTCCAAATACCATCCTTCCTCAAATTTCTACTCCATGTAACAGATTACTAAATCAGAAGGATTTTTGTGAAAGAGAATTGATTTTGTTTGCTCAAATAAAGTTCGTCAGTTGTCCATCCTTCCACAAATATCTAATTCCTATAATGAATCAAAAGATTTTCAACAAGGAGAATTCATTTTGTTTGCATATAATAAGTTTACAGTTTAGAATAATTTGATAAGATATAATATTAATAATTCGGAAGTAATTTGCTATTTTATAGTTTGTAGAGTAGTACCAAACAAAATATGCCACAAAAAGTATTTTTTAGAAAATGAAAATGAAGTGTGACATAAATAATTTATTATTTAAAAATTAGTCAAACTAAAAAATATTTCGAAATGGTGGTGAAAATGAAAATGAAATATATAATATGTGTATTATTTGGAAAACTTGTTACTAAGATATGACTTATAAGATTTTGATCGGTATAACCTCGTAAAATTCAAATTTTATATATGATTCATAATGTAACAGGATGGTGATGACTCAACAAAATTAGAGGAAATTTTATCAAGATGATTATTGGTGCTCCTCTTGTACAAATTGACCAGCCACACAGAAATATACACAGATTAACTAAAAGATGAGGTATCTGAAACTATTCATGCCTGCCCGGCTGCCCCAGGATTCCCTGCCCTTTTAACTCCAATTTATTAATTATCAGGGACAGTAATAAATGCGAAAGGTAAAAGTTCATTTTCTCAGCGAAAGATGCCCAAAGCCAAAAGAAGGGAAAAGAATATAACTCTGACTTTCGCCTATGCTAATACATATTATATTATTTTCTCACGAATTATCTTACATTGATTCCACGAGAAAGGAAAAACAACACTATGTGTGATGAAAATGAAAATGAAAAAAAGACTCAATCATAAATTCCCCTCCCCAATATATATCTAAGCAAACCATAAACAATTAAAAAAAAGCAACAACAACAGAAAAAAAAAGTATTCAAATAGTTAAAAAAAAAAAAAAATCAAACAGCAACTAAAAGAAAAATAACAATCCCCTCAGCTCCCTCCCATTCTTTCCCTTTCTTACAATGACAATAATAAAAGAATTTACAAAAACACAGCCGTAACTGTAAGTCCACTTGCATGCAACTAGAAAGTCCACTTCCAGATCTTGACTCTGAGTTTGACCTTACACACTGTATCAGGCGTTGCCGCAACTCCCGGCTTTCCTTTCGCCGGTGCAGCAGCCTGGAGTCCTTCGCAATGCACCTTAATCCCTACCTTCTTTGTTTTCAAGCTCCCCACTTTAACACCCGCTTTCGTCTCCAGATCCACTGCCAATTGCACATTGCTCTTCTTCAGATCCGAAACCACGCTCGGGTCGACGCTCTGACGCGACACACCAGCTGTCACTTTCAAAACAGTCGTGTTCTTGGCATCGTGGAGGAAGCCGGGGATGGATCCATCACCGACATCAGCTCCATTGCTTGTAACACCGACAGAGATATCATCATACAGAAAAACAATCTTTTTGTTCGGATTACGAGCAGTGATGGAGAGATCCAGGCTGGAGGTTAAGAGATTGGAGGCGGTGAGATTGAATGTGGAGAGACGAAGAGAGGAGACAGTGAAGGTGGGGCGGTGGGGCCGGTAAAGAACATAGAAAATTGCACCAGCAATTGCCGCAAGAAAAACAAGAAGGATGATGACTATGAAGAACCAGCAGCAGAGGCAGCGACAGCAGGAGCCACGGGACCGGCGGCGTGCTTTGGATGGGGCCGCCGGGCGGTACATCGGTCGCTGATACATTTGAGATTTTGTTGCCGGGAAGGATGGCGGTGCACCGGCTGAGGCTGAAGCCGGGGGCTGGGGGTTTGGTTTGGCTGAAGGGTATACTCTGTCAGCCATTGTAGAAGGGTACGTAAAGGTGGGGAGGGGTGGATTAAGGCTCTAAGCTAGAATTAGTGACAGGGTTAATTAATGAGAGGAGGGGAAGGGAAGGGACGGGGAGTGAGGTTTAGAAAGGAGGAGAGGAGAGGAGGTGAGGTGAGGTGAGGTGAGGTGGGGAGAAAGGAACAGAGTACCTTACAGAGATGGTTCTGCTCCAACTACTGCTGGTTAAGTAATTTCATTTGGTATTGGGCCTATTGGCAGTCTCTTTTTGTTAAGGTTTTTATTATTATTTTTTCCTATTTGCTTAGATGAATTGTATTTGTGGTGGATAATTTTAATTTGGCGGTGGTTAGGGGCTGTTATGGTGTACCGACAGTTCAGTTCCAGGTGCTCTTTTAATACTCGTATTCGTAGATAGGAAGTTTTGAAAATAGTTAAATAGGTTAGGTTCACAACTATATTATTGCCTTATTGGTTACAGTTAGTTAATTGGAATTTGCATGTATAATCAGTTCAACAAAAATTACTTGAGAAAAACCAAAAAAAGAAAAAGAAAAAGAAATTTAAATTTAACGCGCATTCAAGTTTTATATACGTCGAATTAAGGTTTTATTGAAATTTCTTTATAAAATAATTACTACTATTCATGTTGTACTAAGAATCTAAGATATATTATATTATGAAGAGGCCTCAAGCCCTCAATTATGAAATTTCCTCTTGATTACAAACCGTATAATATAATATTTATCAAGTTTCCTCTTGATTGCAAACCTTATAATATAAAATTTAAAATTAATGAAATTTCCTCTTGATTACAAACCTTGTAATATATAAGACTAATAAAATTTAAAAGTTTGTTAACTATGTATTGTTCAATCAATTGCTATCAATTAGTTAGACATCTTGATTAAGTATTTGAAACATTCATTATATGTACTTCAATTATTTAATTCCAAGTCATGAGGAGCATTACCTGTGCAAAATCGGGAATGGCATATCATATCATATCATTGACAAATTAAAAAGTTATCATTTCATGTTTTGATGGTTGGTGAATGGTGAGGCCTTGACAGGTAGATCAGATGGAGAGATACAATACAATACAAGTTGGCAATAATTCATCTATATATTATTCTAATCTTGCTCATCAATTGACTTGGAGACTTGGAGATGGACACCAATTTAATAATTTGGTGATTATTAGGCACTTAGTCTTTTATGAACAGCCGTTGAGATATCTACATTTGCAAATTGGATGGTCGATTCATGCATGCAACATAACAGCTAAGATGAAAATGATTTCATCAAAATGGAATTATTAATTGTTGCGGTGTGTTTCAGCTGATCAACATTCAAGACAGAATAATTTATTCCATATCCCACCAACCAGTCCAGGATTGTAAATATATGACTCATTTTTGATGGAATCTGAATTGCAAATTTGGAATAGCAATCTAGGTGCAACTGAGCCAAGAGCCATGTAACCAGAAAGCAAACAGAGACCTAATAATTAAATGTTTTCCTCAAAAATAAAAAAAGTATAATTATTAAATGTACAAAGTAAACATGCTTAAATGGTTGGAATTAAAATGCATACATGGTAATATATGCTTATCAAGTTATTATGTATGCAGGAGGAACAAAACTAGAAATTTTTAAGCGCAATTAAAATTTAAAATGCATAATGTATGGACATAATTTGAACTCAAGTCTCTATAAAAATAAATTGGAATTCTGACCATTAGGGTTTAAATACAGATGTGATAATTTATGAGGGGGCTAAATCATATAAAAACTTATAAAAAAAATCAATTAAGTTTCAATATGCATAATTAATTTTGAAATTATTAGCTGTATGCATGCATGCAACTTTAGAAGGAAAAAAAAGGGAGACACACATTAGCCATATTCTTGGAAGAAAACATTAAACTTAGCAGTATAATGGAAGTTTTGTGAAGTAGGCCGATTTTTTTATTAATACCCTCGGAAAAAAGAAAAATATCAAATATGCCCTCTGTTTTATTTTTATTTTTAAATATGCCCTAACCGCCCCTTGGGGTGGGCGGTTCACTCTTCCCACCAAACCGCCCCCCTGTGGGGCGGTCAGCCAGTGTATACTGAACCGCGCCACAGGGGGGCGGTCCAGCTTTTTTTTTTTTTTTTTAATAGATTTGAGAGACAATATGAATGAAATTTAACAATAAAAATGTAAATTTTGTTTTTAATATTTGTTAGATTACTTCTTTTGTCAAATAGCTAAAATGATTACTTCTTTTTAATATTTGTTAGATTACTTTTTTTTTAAAATTCGAATTTGTTTTTAATATTTTTTTTAGAGACAAATAGCTAAAATGATGAAATATAACACAAAAAAATCAATTTTTTTTTCCTTTGTGAAATTACTTTTTTGATAGCATATTTATACTAAATATGCTAAATTACTTGAAATTATGTTAATTTTTTTAAGAGACAAATAGGTAATATGCTGAAATATAACACTAAAAAATCGATTTTTTTTTAAAATATTTGTTAGATTACTTTTTTGACATATAATTAGCATAGTTATACTAAAATACGCTAAATACCTTGAAATTATGTTAATTTATGCTGAATTACACTAAATTACTTGAAATTACAATAATTATGTAGAATTACGCTAAATTACGTATGAATATGACCTATTTTGTGCCATCTTTCATAAATCATAAAAAATAGTAAAAAAATTCCAAAAATAATAAAAATTCGTATTCTACAAGTTCACTGAGCTACGTAGATTGAACAATAGAAATGAAAATCTTAATCGGAAACTTCAACTGAAGTTTTGATACTCTCCCCTTTATTTTTTGGCGATTCTGAATTTGGAAATCCAGTTTATTTGGTTCAGACGCATGTGCATTTTCGCAAGCTTTCCGAAAAGTGGTCATTTGCTGAAATCGAACACTCGAGCGCCGTTTTATGACCGTTTAAAGTTTCGTTGTCGTTTTTTTGCCTTATTAGTGAATATATCATCCATTCATACGTAATTTAGCGTAATTTACCGTATTTTAGCATAATTCTACATAATTATTGTAATTTCAAGTAATTTAGTGTAATTTAGCATAAATTAACATAATTTCAAGCTATTTAGCGTATTTTAGTATAACTATGCTAATTATATGTCAAAAAAATAATCTAACAAATATTTAAAAAAAAATTCGATTTTTTAGTGTTATATTTCAGCATATTACCTATCTGTCTCTTAAAAAAAATTAACATAATTTCAAGTAATTTAGCGTATTTTAGTAATATTTTAGTGTTATATTTCATTATTTTAGCTATTTGTCTCTAAAAAAAAATATTAAAAAAAATTCGAATTTAAAAAAAAGAAGTAATCTAACAAATATTAAAAAAAAGTAATTGACAAAAGAAGTAATCATTTTAGCTATTTGACAAAAGAAGTAATCTAACAAATATTAAAAACAAAATTCGAATTTTTATTGTTAAATTTCATTCATATTGTCTCTCAAATCTATAAAAAAAAAAAAAAAAAAAAAATTGGACCGCCCCCCTGTGGGGCGGTACAGTATACACTGGTTGATTGCCCTACAGGGGGGCGGTTTGGTGAGAAGAGTGAACCGACCCCCCAGGGGCGGTTAGGGCATATTTGATATTTTTCTTTTTTTTCCGAGGGTATTAATAAAAAAATCGGTGAAGTAGGTCCCTATTAACTATGAAGTCACTGTTTTATCTTAAAAAAGCAAATCATAGCATTACAGTTCCCCAATCTGCATTTATAAAATCGTAGCTATTTTTAATGTTGAGAACTTGAGATTCATAACTTAACAGTTAATATACATGAAAATGGAATAATAATTGCTCTATGCAGTTCTTATTAGATGACGTGACGGCCTATGTTGCCATTATAAAGACAGCGAACGACAAATTTGGAGCCGTTCGATTGAGATCGTGCGGTTCAGATGTTTAGAGAACTTTCTATTTTTTTTCTCGGTTAGCCGTTTGAGTCGAGCTGATCTGAGCCGGCTAATTTAATCGGCTTATAGCCATTTAGCGAAGCCGCTGTTATAAGTAGCCAATTCAGGCGAGCTGGCGAGGTTTTTTTGTTGTTTCTCTTTTGTCATTTCCTTTTTTTTTTATAGACAAAGTTGGTGAGGTATTGCGTTAAAAGCTGAAAGATTGCACTTCATTTATCTAAAAAAAAATATCAATTTTGTCATTTTCTTCTTTCTCAAATTTTTTTGTCATTTTCTTTAAATAACACGTTGATTTGTTAGGTGCTTGACAGGATTTCAGTGTTTACATCCTTCAAACTTAAAAAGATTTGTATTTTGTAAATTCCTCTCTTTTTCAGTTTCATTTCTCAAATATTGATGTTTTTTAAAAGAAAAAACAAAGAATAAATGTGAATATTATACATTATTCTATACATATGACATTAATTTTCTAAAATTCTCATTTTGTATTAACACTATTTGAAAATATAAAATAATTTTGATTTTCGAATAAGAAGTAAATATTTTTTTTAGTATTTTTATACATGTAATTCTTGTGAAGAGAACGATGAATGTATTTAGTTGGAAACCGTATTATATTTTGTAACAACGTCGACATTGCTTTTTTGTACGAAACCTCAAATTTCTGTTGATGAGAGATTGAGAGGTATAGGTATTATGTTAATGTTATCATATTAATATTACTTGTCTGATTCTGATATAACAAAAATGGACCTATAACCAATTATAAAGGCACCAACCATCAACCATGGTCCATGGGATGGAGAATCCATGGATGCAATAATATGGCCCCAACTTGCTTTCTTAATTTTGGTAGTTGAAGTAATCAATTTTGAAGATTGTGAAGTACAACTTCATAAAACAAGTCCGGCCCTTGAGCAACACTTTTTATTTGGTCTCTTAAATTCAGTTTCTTTTTTCATATTATATTAATATATATCAGATATTAGGATGTCACAGCTGCAAATTTAATATAAATGGATATTCATTGACAATGAATTAGTTTGATAATTTTAGTAACCGTTGAAAATAAGTGATAATTTTTAAATCCGACACTTAAAAATAACACACACACTTAAGCTATATCATACTGAGACAAAAAAAAATTAAATTTGATATAAACTTTTATTATTTATCAAGGCAGTTCAAATTTGTAATGGTTCGTATTTATATAATGCTAACGGCATGTCTATACATTTTCTTCTTCTATTTTATAAGTTTATTTTAAATTAATAGTGTTGTCAATGTTGTTAAGTTAAAGATATTATCAATATATATATTATCCATTTTATACAATATAATTTTTACAAGTGACAATGCGCATTTACAATAATATGATGTTAAGGTTTACAAGCTATATATTTCTAACAAATTTGTTTGCGTTGCTAGTTCTGTGTTCTAACAATACAAAGTAAACATTAATCTGACACTAGAGCCAGTGGCGGACTCAGGAAGGGTCAGGGTAGGCAAGTGTCTATTTTTGGATTCGAAATTTTTTTTAGATCCAGTGGTATTTTATACTTGTGTCTACCCCTGGATGGATATAGTGCATATTTCTGGATTTAATTTATGGTCCAGTAGAAGAAAATTATATGGAAAAGAAAGTAGCCCAGACTGGTTCACGTAAAAGAAAGAAAAAAAAAAGATGCAGTCCGATTCACTACTTCACTTAGAAAAATTGTTGATTTGTTAGGAGAAAATGAGATCCGCTATCAATGATATAAATATGTACTGTGTCATGACTAGTCACGCCGTAACTTGGATCACATGTTGTGTTGTGCTGTGACCAAATTTATAAAGATGGTCACAACACGTTTATCACGCCATGGCCACACGTGACGTGTCCAAACGTGACCAGTCACGTTTAACTATTTTTTTTCATAATTTAGATTAGTTATTTGAGATTCACCATTCGATCAAGATCTAACGGTCCTAATTATACGTGACCATGTGTCGTGCCGTGACTAAATCTTTTGCGTGACGTGCCTTGTCGTGCCAAATTTTCGAAAGATAGTCACGTCACGTGGATGGTCACAGTACGTAACCGACACATGTGTCATGATAGAACTGTGTTGTGCCGTGACTTTTTCAGATTCCTATCCACTCCTTCACTCTAATTTGTTTGAAAAAAAAATTATACTATTGTTAATATTTTGTACCTATTCCAGATCAGCCCCTAACTATAGCATAACTAGAAATGATCTTTTATAGGCTTCTGCATTATTCACGTGACACACATGCAAAGTTGTGGTTGTGGCCTACTAAATAATTGCTAGTCAAAATCATTTATTAGTTGGAGGAAAACGACGCGCCAATTGAACCAAAAAACCTGTACATGTCAACTTATTAAACAATAAGAGCGTTTCATTAAATTTAACAGCGCTACTTCAGAAAAAGGACAATTTTGATCTCAGAGATGAAATATAATAAAATAAAAAATCAACAAGTTGACCATTCTCTTGTGCTATTTTTTTTTTTTTTTTTTGGAACAATCAATAAGTATAGTCATTATTTCACATGTCCCCTGTAAAACCTCACGATGTCAGGGCACCTTAATTAACCAAACCACCAAATTATTACATTTGTCCACAGGCATTATTCCATAAATATTTTACAATTTATTTGCAAAATGAAATATTATTTTTCTTGCAATTTATTGTTATTTACCGACCACTGTGAACTTACATAAAGCTGGGCGGCTAAGTAACAGTCAGATAATATAGTAAGTAATGGTTTTATAGATGATCTATAGATGTATCCATGACAGTCAAATACTGATAGTAATATTGTTCTGATGATCTAGATATATCTATGACATTTCATATTTATTGGGCGTGTTAGTTAGGTTTTATAAGAGTTTGCACAAATTTCAATATTAATATTAAGCCTCATTATATTGTAATTAGTCCCAGTTAAAGTACTGTATTATAATAAAAAGAAAGAAAGAAAGTGGTCATTCCTACCGAATTCCATTAATATGAAAACCAAGTACCCAGTAAACTGGTACCAGTACCAGTGGCAACATAGTACAATTACATTTACGCTAACTAATTACATATCTGGGGAGAACTAGGTTGTCCGTAAGTTCACTAACTTTTTATTTAGCTTAATTCCAAAATTTATTGGAATAATTTTAAATAATGAATTTAAACCATAGAACCGATTTATTTCAAGAGTGATACATTTATATGTCAAATTTATAAATATTCGAAGTCAAGCGGTAATAAAAAAAAAGGTTTATAAGTTAATTTTAGCACGTTCATTTTTCATCCTCTTTTGACTGCTTGACTTTATATTAAATTAATTCGAAAATTATAAATTTGATATGTGAACACATCACTCGTGAAGTAGATCAATTTCAGTAGTTTGAATTCATCGTTGAAAGTCAATACAATAAAATTTGAAATTTATCTCACCACAAAATTAGTGAGATTAAGAACAACCTAATTCTACTCTAAATACTTCACACATGCATACGGCCGTTTTGACTCTGATTAATTCTGCCACAACTGAAGCTTTCTCCCTCTGTAAATTAATATCAATCTATATTATATATAAAAAATTAAGTGTTGCTTTAGATGCCAAACACCCAGAAAAAAAAAAACAGGAAAAAGATAGTGAATTGGTTGTAGCAGGAAATAGGCACCATTGTATTCGAGAAAAAGAATTTCCGAACTTTCTGTTAAGCAACTTTTGCACATAAATACCTACTACTAAGAAAACACTTAAAATACACATAGAAAAGACCATCATTTATGGCTATTTCCTTGATCGTTGTACAATTGTATCCAAAAACGACCATTATAACAAAGAAATGGTTTGCCGAATTCAATACAACGGTAGACACTTCATCAAAAAATAAAACTTTAGACAAAGTAAGGCTGTTCCGCGTGCAAAAATTATATAAAAAAAAAATCGACAAACTCTCTTACTATTCCAATGTTCAAAGTTTAACAATATACGTATATCCCATCCAGCTGCCCACACGCTTCGAATAAATAAAAAGTGTGTTTCCTTACACCTAACGTTTGTTGACATGTATATTTTCAGCTTATTGTCATGTAGGTCAACTCCATTAGCAAGGAATAACAAACCGACAGATGAAGGGGAAATACAACAGTATTAGCATGCTTTTTTGTTGTTGTTGCATGCATTGTATTTGCCCCTATGACAGAGATGTAGAGTGGGAAAAACGTGCCGTGCCGTGACAAAAATTATGAGGGGTAGTCATGGCACGCGAATGGTCACGGCACGCGAGTCACGGCGTGACTCGCGTGCCGTGTCCAAACGTGCGTTAGTCACGTTTGATTGCATTTAACGTTTTAAAAAAAAATACGAAACGATTCTTTAAAATTCAAATGTTTTAATTGAAACTGAAATGTAAATATTTTAATTAAAATAAAATTATACCTTATAGAATGGTATGTTAGTGTATTGCCTCGTGACTGGCGTGTCTACCGTTCCGTGACTCGCGTGTCCCGTGCCGTGCCGTGACCAAGGCAATTTCCGTGCCGTGCCGTGCCGTGTCTTCTTTGCCAACAATTAGTCACGGCACGCGAATGATCACGGCACGGGACACGCGAGTCACAGCACGCGAAGGACACGCGTGCCGTGCCGTTACCGTGCCGTTCCGTGACGGAGTTGGCTCCGGCGTGCCATTTTTCCCACTCTACAGAGATGTTTGCACTTCCCTTTTAGGCCCCAGCGAAGTTTGATGTTGACAAAATTTATATGTAGTAATTAGGCGTGTATACAACAAAAACAAAATTTGCTGATTGGTCCCCAAAACCCAATATAGGCATGAATTTAACCAACTAATGTAGTAATAATATACATCAAAATGTTACAGACTTAACATAGAGCAAGCAAAAATTATACAAGGTCTTCTACAAATCATAGAGCATTTTTACCTCTTGCAAGAAACAGCTTATATTTGGGGTAAACCCAAAAAACAAAAAAAATGTTGTTAAAAGAATTTGGCAGTAAGGCTCTGTTAAATTAAATCGAGGAATTGAAATTCCAAAAATCAAATTTACTCGTCCTCATATTCTTCAACCGGCAGTGTTGGGGTTTTTGAGCACATTGTATTGTTGTGAAGCTCTTTCATTTTTTCAGGCAGACTGCACTTCCCTGCAATTTATTCACATTCCAAGATTTCAACAAAGCAAATTCATGAAAACAACATATATTATGTCCAAAATCAGGATTATCAGCATAGACTGTAGGCAGAGGTTCTACCAATGCATTACAAGACATGGCTTCAACTGCACCTAATACATGACTTTGTTCCCAGTAACTATTTGTTTCCCCAACATAAGGAGCCCGACTAAAATATTCCTTGTAGTCACTTCAATGGTCAGCTAATTCATACCAGTTGCTTCTAGTAGTTGCATTATTATTTTTCTTTTCACTGGGTTTCTGCTTCATGGTATTTCTTTTAGTCTTTAAGGTAAACTTTACCATGTTTTAGGAAACCTACTCTATTTATAGAAAGCTTAAGTGGCCTTATTTGAGGCATTTAACTTTTGCTTCTTCATTTAGATTGGTCACTTTATTAGTAATCCATCAAGAAGTGGAATAGGTAAACATTCTGATTTTGAAAGAGAATATTTTTAGTAAGAGTTTTTTTAAAAAAAAATTGGAACACTGATTACAATGGAATTAAATTAAATGTAGTATAATGGAAGTAAACTAAATATTGTACAAGAAGTGAAAATGTAGTACAGAGTGAAATCTTTGCTACAATTGAAATAATTTGAATATTAATTCTTGATAACCAATCCACCCATAATGCAAAAAGTATGATGACCAACTTCGAAGAAGAAGAGATAAGGTAATGACTAAGCAATCGGGGTGCTAATGAGGTTTTCATTTGGGGTTGTTCTCATGATTTTGCAGATAAGTGCAAGAATATTTCATTCAAGGGGTGGTTTGAAGAGGATTAAGACGGTCAAATTGGTCCCATGCCATTTAAATGGAGTTCAATAAGAGGGAGGTATTTGGAATGCAGACAACTGAACCAGTAAAAGACATTAGAGGCTTTTAAATTGTGGGAAGACTTACAATTAGAAGTAGGGGGACGGAGAGATTTTGGCACAGGAATGCTACAATTGATAAAGAGGTCTAATTGAAAGTTCAATAGCTTTTTGCAATGAAGAGGGTATGATATGGTTAACAAGAAGAGACACCTCTAATACTACAATCGTTCATATTATTTAAATCGGATCTTTTGAAAATATACCTGTGAATGTTGATTGAAGTGAAGTGAAAAATGCATCACAATTGTTGTCATACATATAAAAAACTTCCAAATAGCCAATTTACCCATCAAACCTTGAAAATGCGTATTTCCCCACTAAAAACAAATTTCAATCTTTAATCTAATTTCAATCTTTTATTTGATTAATTAGAATAACCCAGTTTTTAAACTTAAAAGTATTAAAAGTTCTATTTAATTTTAAACTGTTAAATAAATAACCTAGTTTACAAATCCAGTAGCTAAACTTGCACATTAGCATTTAATATTTGATTGATTAGAATACAAAAGAATATTGATAGTAGTTGGACATTAAGAATGTAAGAATGTGGTCGTTGAAGAGAAGGGTAAAAAAGTCCTTTCATCTTAAAATAAAAGATTAATAATAAGTTCAAATAAAAGTTTAAAAGTAGATTAAAGAAAGGGGAAATAAAAAAGGTTATTTGTTTTTAGTGGGGAAAAAAACAATTTCCAAGTTTTGATGGGAAAATTGGATATTTATAAGTTTTTGATGGGTACAACAACAATTATCCTAATTTAAAATGAAGAAATAAGAAATTTGAGTGTTATGACGTGGAAATAGACAATTTAGAATATTTCAATGGGTATACCAACAATTCTCCCTTATTATTATACCTCAACAAATCTTTCAACAACTAACTAATTCAAACTTAAAGCCACGTATTTATACATTAACTTGATTTTTACTTCAATTTAGGTTTAGTGAGTGACAAAATAGACAATGTTTAACAGAACACACATATTTGCATGACTCTAATCTATAAGTTGAGCCTAATTTGTAACCATGTCAGATACACTGAGTGTTATACAAAAGCAATATAGCACCTAATTAAATAATATTAACTTCTAGAAAATTTGGTACCTGAACAATGTGGTATGAAAACAGCAATGGAGGTTGCGGTACATGTGGGATCACAAATTGCCTTGTTATCTTCATGATTGACATTCATGGATAGCATCCATGAACCAATTGTGACATCCTCGTTGCTAAACATTCTTAAACTATACAAACATCATGCAAAAACAAGAGATTAATAACAAAGTTCCAAGGAAAGGTATCTCATATTTGTAATTAGTAATTAATATATTTGGAATTATTGCTAATACAACCAAAAAAAAATTCATATATATATATATTTTTTTTAACTTACCCCTATCTTTAAGATTACTGTTGTAGAGAGTTAAATTCAATTATTTGGATAACTTTCTCCAACACACTAATCTAAAAGTAGGTTTTATCTGAAGGCATCATAATAATGTTGCGTATTAATTATCTATAATGAGAAATATTTGGTACTGCAATTTAAAGATGTACAGTAACATTGTTAGTAAGTATCCAAAAGTACCTATCATTTTTTGCAGCAGCTAAAGCAGCTACCACATCAGAGGAAAGAGCATATATCGGTCCATATGCATGTAGGAAGTATTCATTGCCAATTAAATCCCCTTTACTCTCATACCTAGCATTTACGTGTCAGTTAAAACAATTACAGCAAGAAACTATTTTTATATGAACTGTAAACGAACTCATGAAAAATTACCACTTCATCTTGGGGTCAGTGATCACTGGGCCCTTTTTCATGCAACCTATGTAAGTCATGCGATGCGCTCGATCCTTGCCGAGAAGTGTTGCCAGTCTATCTGGTTACATTATTGGAGATATAGAAGAGACAATAGGAGTTAAAAAAATATTGACAAATCCAAACTTGCACCACCACTCAAATAACCTTAAAAGTAAATAAGTATTATATTTCATAAAAACTTTTACATTTTAGTCATTATTTTTTAGTTTCAAGGAATCCTTTCGCCATAAGAGTGTTCTTGCATGTTATTGGTTAGCAAAAGCCCTTCTAATTTCCAGGTAGTCTAATTCTATTGTATTTTTCGAGGAAAATCAAGTACAGAAGCCTAACTGTATAAATGAAAATTTTGTTATATCTTTATTACCTGGACGTAAATAGATGTCATCATCAGCTTTTACATAAAAGTCAGCATCAAACAGATCAAATGCTGCTTTGAAGAATGCTAACCTAGGGATAATATCATTAATAAAAAATATTAAATTATGTATGTATTTATAGGTACTTTTTTTTTCCAATACAGTACAGTAAACCAATCTTGCAATGAGCCAATCCAGACTATACTACCTTTTTTTTTAACCCTATCTTGGCTAAATTAGCCCTCCGTCATACAATAAGCATTGATTTAACAAAATTCAGCCTTAGTTAAGCCTAAACTATGAAATCAAACGTCAAATTAACCATTTTTTCCTACAAACAGTGCCCTGACTAATCCCAGGTTGACAAGCACAAGTGAAAGAAAAAACAGTAAACACAAGTCCAGCAACTAAAAGGCAAATACCAAAGTGGTCAAGTTAATTACATGCAGATGACAGCAACATTTTTTTGGGAAGGATTAAAACGATTGTAAGGTTTATGACTTACGTCTTCTGTGGACGCTTTGCATGATCTTCATCAATATCAATAAACATGAAATCATGATACATGTCGGCCTCTTTTTGAAGCTCAGACATATTTTTGGGATCTTTTGTGCGTCCAATAACAAACCTAAATGCTAAACCAGTTCCATGCTCCAAGCTGTCAAAACAAAACACACTAAAATAAGATAATTGTAGACAAGGTAACTAATCCTTCTTTCTTTCTGCTTTTGTAATTTTCCTTCTACCAGTCAGTAATGAGTGTTTTTTTTCCTATTTAAGTGTACTATGTGTCAGTTGGCAGCAATTTTTGTTTGGTTTGAGAATTTTTTGTGGAACATGCCGACAATTAGCTATTGCCTTAATTTACTATTGCAGTACTATTTATATAACACAATGCTGCTAAAATAGCAAAATTAAGTCCATTCAACAGAACACTGAAATGCCCACTTTATAAAAGTACTGAAATAGAGCTATTGCCTTAATCATTGTTTCAATGCAACACAAAAGCTGCAAAATAGCCTACTCTATTTCAAGTATTTATGATAGACAAATTATGCCTTTCAGTTCAGCTGAATTAAAAAAATTGCATAGTGATCCCCATATTTGCTTATGTCATATATGCAGAGATAAACCACTGAATAGAAGAAAACCAATTGTACATTCTAATAACAAGATCCACAACTTGTAACCTGACAAGCCCATCAGGATCAGGCGGGAACCAGGTGCTTCTAAGCACAGCCCGTCTGTCAGCAGATCCAAACTGAGTCTGAACTCCCACAAGACCAACCACCTTCGGCCTCGCGGCTGTCTCGACGCCGGCCGAGCTGGAGAGATGTGTGCGCAGAGAGTCCTCGGCTCGGCCGCACCGGTAAACCGTGACGGTCTTGGTGGGGGCAGGAGACGCAGACAAGGCGTAGACAAGGCTGGAGACGGCGAGGATGAGGGAGAGACCGGAGAAGATGAGGAGGAACCGCCTGGAGGGGAAGGAGGAGGAGGAGTGGAGATGGTGGTGAGGTTTGAAGCGCTTGGATTTGTCTTTGTCGTTGTCGTCAGTGGCAGTGTTGTAGTAGGGGAGCTGGTGCGACCGCATTTGGGGAAATGAGATCTGATTGGTTGTTGATCGGCGCGAGAGAGGAGGGAGGAGTAGAGAAAGAGTCTCTCTCAGTCTCAGTTCAAGTGACCAAGTCTTATGAGTTATGAGAGAAAGAAATGTTGGTTTCCGTACGAATTGCGTAATTGTTCTGGGCCAACGCTGGAGCTGCTGCGTAGAAAGGCCGAGTTTATGGAGATTTATTTATTGCTTTTTCAGGAAAACCACGAGACACGGGCCGAACTCGCTTTTACTTTTACATACTGATTTGATTTGTGTTCTTTATTAATTCTTTTGCAGTCATTGCTCATTAGCAAAACAGACATGCCAAGTGGGCCTGGTTGGCTAAAACTATTCTCATTCGAAGGTTACCTTGTTTTCTCCATCAGCCCATCAAGTCAAAACTAATGTTGATCATAACTTTAATTTATTGTCTTATTTTTACCCCCTCAAACCTTCAAATGGGATTGAGCCCTTAATTTACATTAACGAATCAGCATTTACTATATGATGTAGATTGTATAATGACAATTACAATTTCCATGATAAAACTAAAGCGCCCATAGTAACTTTCCGATTTAGGAAGTAACTACAAATATTACTGAAGATTTTGACGTTTTAATACCAAGTCAACTCAAATAACGTAACAACCATCTTCTGCAAAAAACATTACTGATTCGAACAAACTATAAGATATTATTTTTCAATGTTTTGTGGTCAATCGTGGCTTCCGTTGCACTGACCCTAAGGCATTGGCACCACAAAGGAAAAACATGAAGCACAAAAGAACAGACTGGATACAATAATTCAAAATTCAATTCCCAGCTGAAATACCAGTGCAATATAATACACAACTCAATTATACGTAAGACATCCTTCGAGGCTCTAATATCCTGCATTTCATAACACAAGTATCATCTCAAAGGGTTTCAATCAACAAGGTAAATATAATATTACACCCCCTCCCCAACCAAAAAAAAACAAAAAGTAAAAGTAACAGTGTTAAAAAAGAAAAGAAAAACTTTCAAGTAATAACTTTAGTCTGACTAGGCTATCTTTTGCCTCTGCGGAAGAGCAACTAAAATCTACAATTCTATGCTGAACCTCCTTCCACCCAAATCCAGCCACCAGACTAGCAAAAAAGATCATTTTGCCCTTAAAGCCATATCAGTCTATTTTCACCGAGGCATATATTTTCCTGACAAACCAGAGGCATGCATAAAACCCGATTGTACCAGTGAGCACAAAGAAGGCATATGACGCTATCAACATGTACCCAAAATAAAGTATACCAGACACAAATTTGGTTATCTCCAGCTTGGTGAAGAAATAAAACACAGCATAGGCAAACAGGTACAGAGCACTGGACCCAGCCGTCAGGTATGCGCGCCACCACCAGTTGTAATCTTCACTACACAACTGGAAGTAGCAGAGCACAATGGTAATCTCAGCACATGTGATTAGTAGAATAATAAATACAATGAAGAGGAAGCCGAAGATGTAGTAGAACTGGTTGAGCCAGACCGAGGTCAGGATGAAGAAAAGTTCGATGAACACCGCACCAAATGGCAAAATCCCACCAATCAAAACCGAGAACGCTGGCTGCATGTACCAAGCCTGCTCTGGAACCTGCCTTGGGATCTTGTTTGTCTTTACTGGATCCTCTATAGCAGGCTTTTTAAAACCCAAGTAACTTCCAACAAAAACCAGCGGCACTGAGATACCGAACCAAAGAAGAACCAATGCAAACATGGTACCAAATGGTACAGCACCAGACGACTTCTCGCCCCAGATGATTGCATTCAACACAAAGAAAACTGCAAACACAATACCGGGAAACATGAACGCTGTTTTCAAGGTGATTTTCTTCCACTCAGTGCCCTTGAACATCTTATACAGACGCGAAGAGGCATATCCGGCAAACAACCCCATAAACACCCACAACAACACCATAGCAGTCATTAAACCACCACGGTTGGAAGGGGAGAGAAATCCCAGGAGGGCGAAAATCATGGTGACAAGTGTCATGCCAAAGAACTGGACACCAGTGCCCACATACACACACAAGAGGCCAGAGTGGACAGGAGGCCTGAAAACGTCACCATGAACGAGCTTCCAGCCGGTCTCTTCCTGGGCCTCTTCCTGGGAATCAAGCTGGTTGTAGTTGGCAATGTCCTTGTAGAGGGTGCGCATCATGATCATGGCAATCATGCCAGAAAGGAACAGCACGATCATGAGGGAGTTGATGATGGAGAACCAGTGAATTTGGTCATCGTTCATCAGCAGGTATGTGTCCCACCGTGAGGCCCACTTTATGTCACTCAGCTGTGTCAAGGGTAGAGTCAGATGTCAGAATATTAACTTTGTTGGGGGGGATAACTCACTCTCACTTTGGCAATATCAATGCAAAATATATAAAAACAAGAGGTGGTTAAAATTAAAATCACTGATGTAAATTGAAAGAGTTGGACAGCAGGTCACAATTAATATTTGTTCTCAACTAGAAAGGACAAAAATGGCTCTGTTCCGAAAGGAGCCTTTATAGAAATTAGCTGATGAGAAAGGGGTAAAATTGGAATGGAAGAATACAATATGGTAATATCATCTTCAGCATGCAGTAGTACATGCAATTCAGAGAAAAAAAAGGAAATAAAAAACATACTACTTTGACCACCACCTATTGTTTATTTCTTCTCCCCCCCCACCCCCCTCTAAGTTCCATGCAAACATTAGCCATAAGAATGAATTGGAAACATATTGAGTAAAAGTGACAGGCAAAGATCCTTAACTGAGGTAGAAATATTAAACTATATATAAAAACTATGCACTATCAAGAAATTCAAATTTGAGAATAAACATTGGATAAATAGAGGCCAATTGCACAATTGCAATCCAATCAGCTCACAAATGAGACTTCAACATGTGCCAAAAAGTTTATTTAACCATATGCTTAGAGCAGGATACAAGAAGAAATTAAATTCAATAGTTTTTTGTAATTTTGGAGGAGATATGTGAATAAAAAATGATTGAAAAGAGATCAAGGAAAAAATTAAGTACCACAAAGGTGACATCATAAGAGAACACGACATACTGATCAGCAATTACTTCCTGAGGGGTGTGGCTACCTGGGGTTATCTTAGTTGTTGGGTTACAAGTTACCAATTTTGGGTTCTTCTTGTCCCAGTCGCCGTATTGATGCTTTACACTGCAATAAAAGAAAAAAGCAAGTTTTTTACAATCTTAAACAAAAGAAAAGATAACATCCCTGCAAGCATCTGTTCTTTCATAGGAATCCGAGAAAGCTGGTTTTCAGAACAAAAGTTCCTAGTGCAGGGATATTCTTGCTTGTCTATTAAGTTTACAAGAAGGTATTGCAAACTTATTAAACCCATAATTTCTGTTTGCACAAAATAACAACTCCAGAGGCATATATTCACTTAAATGACTATGAAGATACAACATTTACAAGTATCAAGAACTATAAATTTTACAAACTAAAATATAATTTGAGGACAAATAGGGGCATACCTGCTTGGAATCACCTCAAAGCCCACAATGCGGGATTCTTCTGAGAGCTCTTCTTTATGGTACATCACTCTGAAGCTCAAGTGATTGTTTATGAAATACTGATCATCCTTACCCTGGCATCATACAAGAGATGTATTAATAAATCTCAGGCATTACTACTGCAGAAGTACTTTAGATAAGTTCATACTCGATTGTGAATCCCTGCAAAATCATCACAAATACACCCTGCAAACATAATAGATAATCTATATTCCCTGCAAAATAAGGAAAACATCTTAAAACCATTCTCAAATAAAACCTCGTTTTAGATCTCTTTTTCTGTTCCGTAAGTCTGTGCATGAGCACAGGCAGTGGGTATTGGAAATTGTCTCTTGCTTTTGAGGGCACGTAAGATGTTTCTTAATTTGCAGGTTATGTATAAATTTAAGAGTTCTGAAGGGCCCAAAACAAGAAAAAACCCATAACATGGAAGTTACCTTGTAACCGACTCTGTAGCCATGTTCATAGCTGGGAGTTTGGCTCCCATCCCTTCTTTGCCGAGGAACAGCAACTGGCAAATTGTCCAATATCCTAGTATTAAAAGTAATTTCAATTAAACCAACAAACTTCAAATGTTCTACTTCACTGTGACTACTACGAAAAATGTTTCAATAAAAATCAATTTTAACCCAAATATCAAGTTACCCCACTTGGCAAACACCAAAATAAATGCCAATGATGTAACCAAGAAGAGGCTACCAATTTTTATTTTTTTATTAAAGGGCCCCGGTATACCCCAGCATCATTTAGATGATATTCTTGAGACTTGAACCTGTGTCTCTAAAGAGAGAGACGAGGGCTCGTGCCACTGCACTAAGCCCACAGTTCTTAAGACTACCAAAAATTAACACAGCATTGCATGATACTGGTAAAAATATGGTTTAAGCCACACTCTGAAATCGATGCAAAAATAGATCATAGCGATAACCCGACAGTAACAAAACTTATAAGAATATTTAGACTTACATGTTGACCCGGTACTCATCATCAATCTTCTCTTTGAAATTCTTAGCAGACTCTTTGCTGAGCTTTTTCCTGCATGCTACTTTACAACTCTCGTCCCGTCTCATCTTAAACTGTTATTTGTATTCACAATGAAACCTTGATTCATTGGCAGTAACCGAAAACAAAGATAATGTAATGATTTGGTACTGTTTTCCTCTGGTAAACCAAAAGACAATTTGATCACTTTTTAGAGACTTTTTTTATCTTAGTTGGCTTCCGCTGCTTAATCTAATTACTGAAGGAGAACAGACAGATTTAAGGTAAGTGAGGCTTAATTAGTTAACCGTGACATAATTACACAACTCAGTGTTTGTAAAGGTGAAATAGGATGACAACAGGGGTCAAGTCTAACATAGTTTAATAGATAAACAAATGAAGAAGCTAAGCCAAGCCAAAATACAAAAAACAAAAGTGCCAGAGGCTTAAATTCATAATTATTGAGGAAAGATCAATTTAATGTTACTTAGCTTCGGAAGTCTGTTTTAACTGAGACTTAATTCTGCTAAATCAGGCTTCGACCTAGGTTTATTACACTTAAACAATGATATGTAGAAATATTTACCGCATAAACAGAATTCTCAATGCGGTCGCCATGAAGAACCTCCCCCAAATTCTCAGCACTGTTCAAGATCTTCTCAGGCTTGCAATAATCCAAGAAATAGTAGTCATATGGAAGCTGAGTCTTTGTTGAAGAAAGTTTATTTACTTTCACTTGAAGCTCATCATCCTAAAAGGAAAAAAAAAGTAAGATACAATTATATAAAAGAAAATAAGTAAAAAGTGAGATAGAAATTGTGTTACTAAGAGGAAAAACACAGTTAAGTAGGGAATTTAAAAAAAAAAATAAAGGCATCAAATGCCCGAGTTAAGTAGTGAAATAAAAGGTCCTTACAAATTGTTTATATAAGAAGACTAATTAAGTCACGGTACTTAATAATTAAGCATTTATCTTCAGCTTCATTTGTTGCTTCCACAAAAATCTTATGCCCCAGAAGAACAAAGAATTTTTTTGAGCACAAGACAATAGTAAAAGCCCTCAAATTACCCCAGTGGCGGACTAGGTTTCCAATCAGTGACCGCATAAGGGTAATGTCTTACCCAGTTGTGATAGGTGTGTAATTCTCCCAAGAAAAATGAATTAAGATTTGTTCTGAAGAAGATATTCTACCAAATCAGTTAAGAAAGAGTTGAAATTAACTCCATCTTTTATTCCTACTAGTATTTATTAAACCAGAAAGAAATATATTTGGCAGGCACGATTTGATGGATCAGAAGTCAAAGCACAAAGCCTGAATGTTTTTTTATTGATAATAAAAGCCGGAATCTTCACCGGTACTAAAGAAAGCACAACGAATAAAAAGTATGTAATATATATCAGTGAGAAATGCAGTAAATAACTCTTTAAACAGATCCAACTATTTGTTCACTTGATCTATTGAGATGCCCAATCCAAACATCGAACCATCACAGATCTATCGATATATCAGTTCAACCTACGAACTTCGCCTCTAGATCCATACAGAGGCTTCCATTTCGAACAACAAGGAAAAAACCCTGGGTAAAGTATCCTAACCTTTTGGAAATCGCGAGGAGCGACTCCGGGCAGGTAGAAGGCGGTCGCAGGAGAAAGTACGAGAAAAAGGAGGCACGCGAGGAGCACGTGCGCCAAAGTCTCGCCTGGTTTCGCCATTGTTTGGGAAGGGGATAGAGACAGATAGGAAGAGGAGGTACCTAAGATTAGATCAATGGGTGTTATATGCGACTAGGCGTGAGCGAGAAGGAGAGTGAATTAGAGGAAAGATTTTTTTGTATTTTTATTTTCTTCTGAAAATTTCTTAGGGGACTAGCTGGCGTCCCAGATTACTCCACGATGATTCCGCATATATCCCACAAAATAGAATTCAGATACAGTCAGTTACCTCATTTGGATTAATGAGATCCGAACCGTTTATTTTTTAGGAAGCACCTAGAGTAACATTCTCTTATTTCTTCTCCTAGTTATTAACTACTCGAGTAATTACTAACTATTTGAAAAGACCACTTACTATTTGAAAACCGTCTAATATTTGAAATATTTTACAATTGGCGCGTGCAAGTATTCATATATAATACATCAAGTATTTTAAAAAAAAACTGGACACATCACTCACCAATCTTTTACACGTTTTTAGAGATGATTTTTTTTTCTCCGTTCAATCTAACCAATATTTCTAATGATCTATGAGGAATTTTGCAAATCTAAAACCACGAACGTCTTCTACACAATTTTCTCTTTCAAATGAGATCCATGATGACATACTTTCGAGTTGTCCGTTGCACAAGTATTCATACATCGTCATGCAAGTATTCATACCTCATCGAGCAAGTATTCATATCTTGTCATGTAAGTGTAAATATTTCATGTATCAAGAGTATTACAAGCATATGTGCATACCTCGATTAATTTTACAAGAGTAACCGAATAGTATTGAACATTGCTTTATTGCTTTATAGTTCAATTTTATTTTTTGGAAATAAAAAATAGTTTCCACATATTTCACTGTCGAAATAAAAATAATCTATCAAATTTTACAGATCATGTAATTGAAATGTTACAAATAAAAAAAATAAAAACAATATTTAAAATAAACAAAACATACTTCATTGAAGTATTCATACATATACGTTGAAGTATTCATATATAAGATATCAAGTATTCATTCATAAACATTGAAGTATTCATACATAAGATATCAAGTATTCATTCATACACATTGAAGTATTCATACCTAAGACATCAAGTATTCATTTATACACCTCTAATTTTTTTCAAAATTTGTTTTTCTGTCATTTCTTAGTACTTAGTACGCACTGGCCTAATTCACCATTAATGAAGTTTTGTTCTTTGCAAATAACTCGCTACTATATGAGAAAGATGAACATAGACATGATGGATTTGACCCAGCGGATTTGACCCGGCGGTCGATAGTGATGGATCTGACTCGGCGAAGGCGTGCTTGATTGGGATGGAGTGACGGAGGCAGAGGTGGGAGAGAGAGGGAGAGAGAGGAAAGAAATAAAGAGAGAAAATCTGCTAATTAATTTGTATGGATCACTAGGTAGTTATAATTGGTAATTATAGCTAGAAAATAAAGTTAGTTAGTTGGGGGAAGAAATAGGGGAAGGAAACAGGGGGTATATTATAATTACCCTGTTTTTTAAATTTAGCTTATCAACTTTTATTTAATGGTGAATCTCTCACATCAGAGTACGTGTGTCTTTAATATTAGATCAAAACTAGTTTTTCGAACCGTTTATTTTAATCTGACATAAATTTTAAAAGTTTGGTGCATTTAATAAGAGGTTCGAAAAAAATCAGTCAGCTCAGATTAATTCAAATAAATAGATAATACTCTTCTAAAAAAATAATTTATTTACTTGTATGATGACATAATGGAAGAGCATGTTTGTGTAGGCTTTCTTATATTTTATGGAGTTGGCTACGGTGCTACGCGTAGCATAGAGGGCCTCCGTGCTACGGCTCAATATTTGAGTTTTCAAAATCCTAATGGTCGATCCGAACCGTTCAACATGATCTCTATATGAATATGTACATGCAAATCAAATTCTAAAAAATGTAAAATTTGGTTTGCAAGTACATATTCATATAGAGGTCATGTTGAACGGTTCGCATCGACCGTTAGGATTTTGAAAACTCAAATATTGAGCCGTAGCACGGAAGTCCTTTATGCTACGTGTAGCATATTAGCCAGATTCATATTTTATGTCTATAAATACAATGTTCATATTAATTTGTTATATTGCATTAATTTTAGTTATGCAAATTAAATATTGCATAGTAATTTCTCTTTGTCTTCCACTTAACTAAGAGAAACACTAACTTTTAATTTATGACTCGTTTGATAAATCAAGAAATAATGTTTGAATATTGTTAATTGAATAATTGATATATATATATATATAGTTAGCGATAGTGCTGTTTGGATATGAGTTGTAGTAGTCATATTCTTGCACCATTTAAGAGAGTGAAATGTTGTTTTGGAGAAATGTTTGTTGGATAATGAATCAATGGATTATGTTATAATGATGATGGTGATGGTGTAATGTATTTATGATAATAGCTAACAACAATAAAATTGTTTAAATATTGATGAGTATGACATAATTACAATAATCATGACTATGATAATAATAATAATAATAATACAATATGATATAATAACAATAATATAAATAATGATAATCATTAAATGTAATAATATTATCTTATCTAAGTTTCCAATGGTTGCAAAACGGAATCGAACTCAGGTGCTTTTCCGAAAGAAAAGCAGGAACCTGCTTTTCCGGATCCAACTATTCAAATTTTTTCATTCGCGTATCTCGATAAAGAAACTTTTTCATGCACAAATCTCGACGAACTTGAATAGTTGGATCTGGAAAAACAGGTTCCTGCTTTTCTCTCAGAAAAGCAGCAGAGTTGGACTCTGCAAAACGAGCCTTAAAGGAACTTACAATGACTTATTTTATCATGCAATTTTTGGTGAAGAATATAATATAATAGATTATATTGAAAATAAATTTATTTGATAATTACAATAACCGATGACATGACTATTATAACAAAATAAAATAATAGTTATGTTCTATATAATTTAGATAAGGCATGTATCAGATTTGGTACAATTTAAAAATCAATTTAATAGAAATTTAACAATCTTGATAAATAAAATGATTTTATAATTTCACCAAAAATCATATTATACAATTATCTAAATGAGAAAAGCATGCACATCGTCATCGGATGATTTTTTTTTTTTTTTTCGAATTCCACAAATTCGGAGGATGGATGACACGTTAAGTAATTGCCATTATACCTCTTTTCGAAATAATAACTGTACAAATAAAAATTTGTAAAACTTGGAAATAATCAATGCATGTTCACGGATACCTTTATTACATAGTTTAGTCATACAAATCATACATAGTTTAGACATCAGCAGATAACTCTTAAAGTAATAAAGTTGAGTGGTTTGACATCCAACTTTTACTTAAAAAAGTAATACAGTTAAATTAGTCAATTAATATGCACTCAATTTTATATGAATCTGAAATATTTTAATTAATAAATGAAGTATAAGAATTTTTTTTTAAACAAATTAATAGCTAAAGAGATCTAAAAAGGAGTTAGAGTCCATTTAATATATTATTCTATCGACTATCAAAAAGTAAAATATTTACATAATTCAATAACTTTCACAATCATAGTAAATAAAATCAAAATTCAAAATCCAAAGATTGAGTACATCACGCATATAAAACGGGATAGCTGTGCTCTGTGTATGTTGAGTCAAACAACACAATATAAACTTATATTTTACTTTGAAGATCTTCTGGATTGATTTGAGAAACGTTACCCAAATTGTTTAAGAAAAATCTTTACAAAGATCTCATTATGCATGTGAATATTATGATAAGATTAAGAACGTGCCCAAAAAACGTGCCTGTGTCGAAACTAACACGTCGTAACTTTGGTCCCGCATTGTGCTGTGATCACTACAGCAAAATCACTCTTCAGCGATTGGCATCAGCGACCGGCCCTGTCGCCGGTCTTTGAAGACCCCCCAAAAAACAAAAAAACAAAAAAAAATTAAAATCATCGGAGACGACACCCTTCAGAGACCGGCGCCACAGCCTTCTGCGACCGATTTGTCCCGGTCGCAGAAGGGTGCCTCCTAAAAAATCCCGCGCGATTTTCTTCTTTCTCCTCCTGCCGCGTTTTAATTAGGTTTAGCCACACAAAAAAGCGGTCCGCCCCCGACGCTCGACTCCTCCGCCCCCGCTCCGCTGACGCCGACCCCGCTCCACTGCTGCCGACGCCCGCCGCGCCAACATCTGAGCCCCGCGCCAACCTCTCTGCCGCTGAGCCCCCCGCTGCCCCCGCCGCTGACCTCTGAGAAGCGAGGCAAAACTTGGTGCTGAGCCCCGCTGAGCCTTGCTCGGTTTCTCCTTTTTCGGGTAACATTTGGCTCCCCTTTTTCCTAATTTGAGTTGTGCCTTGGGATTTTTTGGAAATGCCATAACTGCCGTAGAATTTGAATTAATAAGTGCCGAAGTCGGGTTGTTGATTTTCCCGATTCGGAGAGGGAAAAGCCAGTTTATGGAGATGTGCCGATCGGTTTAGAATGAATATTTCCTTAATTCATTTTGGGGCATATTATTAGTTTATTATGATTGTACAAAGTTTCCTTGATTCATTTTGGGGCAGATCGGTTTGGAATGAAGATTTGGCAAAGATTAGAACAGTGTACTATGTAATAGGCAAAGATTAGAACAGTATACTATTTGAGATTATAAAAGTTACTACTAAGAATATTAAATTTCACACAATGAGTCCGAAAGTTTAGAATAGAAGTGTGCATTATGTAATAGGCAAATGTATATTTTAGAGCTGGGGTTCATATGTGAATTAGTGTAAAAATATATGATTGTTCAATTGTATCTAAAATGAAATCAACACTTGTGATTTTGTAATAAGTAAAGTGTGTATTTTCAACTCTTAAATTATTTCATATTATCAATGAAATTTAATCTGAACTTGTGCATTAGGTTATTTATAAGACTCACCTCGGACTATTCAACCTTAATTAGGTTATTTTCAATCAATTTTCTCTTTGTCTAATTACTTTTTTGATAGCATATTTATACTAAAATACGTTAAATTACTTCAAATTATGTTAATTTATGTTGATTTACACTAAATTACTTGAAATTACAATAATTATGTAGAATTATGCTAAAATTCACCTTGGACTATGCAACCTTAATTAGGTTATTTTCAATCAATTTTCTCTTTGTCTAATTACTTTTTTGATAGCATATTTATACTAAAATACGTTAAATTACTTCAAATTATGTTAATTTATGTTGATTTATACTAAATTACTTGAAATTACAATAATTATGTAGAATTATGCTAAAATACGCTAAATTACGTATGAATAGGGCCTATTTTGTACCATCTTTCATAAATCATAAAAATAGTAAAAAATTTCAAAAATAATAAAAATTGGTATTCTACAAGTTCATTATATAACTAATTTACTGAGCTACGTAGATTGGAGAATAGAAATGAAAATCTTAATCGGAAACTTCAACTGAAGTTTTGAGGCCCTTCCCTTTGTTTTTTGGCGATTCTGAATTTGGAAATCCGGCATAGCTAGTTCGACGCATGCGCATTTTGCAAGCTTTCCGAAAAGTGGTCATATGCTAAAATCGGACACTCGAGCACCGTTTTATAGCCGTTTGAAGTTTCGTCGTCGTTTTTCGCCTTCTCAGTGAAGATATCATCCCTATTAATGCGTAATTTAGTGTAATTTAATGGTTGTTATAAATGAACAGAACATAATGGGTTTAATGGTTGTTATATTTGCTTGGTACATTTCGTACCAATTGGGGAAAAGAAAAATGACAACAAAAAACAAAAAAAAAACAGACTTCTGCGACCGATTATTGGATCATCAGCGACCGCCATATCGGTCTCTGATGGGCTTCTTGCCATATCGACATATATCATCAGAGACCGATCCCATCGGTAGCTAAAGGGTCATATGTGACCGGCGCCTTACTCTTCTGCGACCGATGACGTCAGCGGAGAGGGCATCAGCGACGGAGCCATCTGCAACTGACACATCTGCGACCGAGACAAGTCTTATGCGACCGGCGACATTACTTTCTGCGACCGATTCGGCCGGTCGCAGATGAGTCTTGCTGCTGTAATGGATCAAAATGTCGAGGGGTGGTCATGTAATGCAAATAGTCACGGTACGTGAGTCACGCCGTGTCCAAACGTGACTGGTCACGTTCCAGTCACGTTTGGTCACTATTTTTTTCATAATTTTAGGTTAGTTTATTCAAGATTCACCATTTGATTAAGATCTAACGGTCCTAATTAGTTACATGTTACTCGCGTGACCACGTGTCGCGACCAAATCTTCGTGTGACTCGTCGTGTCGTGTCAAATTTTTAAAAGATGATTACGACACGAGACACGCGAGTCACGACACGTAACTGACACACATGCTGTGCAGTTTCGTGACAGAACCAGCTCCGCCCGTATCATTTTTCCCACTCTACCGGTAGATGAAAATTCCTATCTTAAATATGATGTCAAAGCATAGCATTATGTTATGAACTTATGATAGATATCAGTTATAATATATTTATGTTATCATTATTTAAATGGACCTTTTCAAATGTATAGTATAAATGGTACTAAAGCGAATATCTTCAAATTGTTAAGTGTTGTGAACAGTTTAGTATAATCCAATACATGTTGTGCGCCTTTTTATATTTAGGAGTGTTGAGGCCCGTTTTATCCATATAAAAAATTGTTTGTTACCGTTAAAAATAATTTATTTGAATACGTCATCGAGGCCAACAAGGATCAATGAGCTTTGTAACACCTTGCCTAATTTCTTTTCCTATTAATAAATTATGAACTCCTCTTCTCATGGCAAAGAGAAATTATGAACTCACTTTCTTTGTTCTTGAAGGATGCGCCTATGGATTTTAAGGCCATGACTAGTTGATTTATAGATACAATATATATGTATAAGGCTTACGTGTTATGGATAGCATAAGGTCTTTCATTCTACGATCTCAAAAATCTATCGTATAAATTTCAAATTTCAATTAAGTAGCTCAGTAAATTGATTATATAATAAACTTGTAAAATACTAATTTTTATTATTTTTGAATTTTTTTACTATTTTTTATTATTTATGAAAGATGGCAAAAATGACTTAAAAATAAAAAGAAAATTATCAATGTTTTAGACTATTTTTTGCCGTTTTTCATAAATTATAAAAAATAGTAAAAATTAGTATTCTACAAGTTCATTATATAAACAATTTATTAAGCTACTTAAATCAAAATTTGAAATTTATACGATAGATTTTTAAGACCGTAGCACGGAAGACCTTATGCTATTCATAGCACCTTAGCCATAAAGATACTCTATATATATTGAGATTTGTGTTTGGTCCACTCATGCACGTGAAACTGTTCTATGAGATAATTTAACTGATTGGTCTATGTTATATTCTCTCCAAAAATTATGTTCAATTTTATATTCAAAATAATTCTTTCTTTCCGTGTACTTTATTTTTTTTGTAAATATTGTATGATATACATTTTCTTCTCGCCATATAACCCGTTCTCTGACTTAACAGTACATTTTCTTCTTATAAACTATAGATATGATACATCTCCACATAAACTGTGTTTTTCCTGTTTTCATATATATTTGTTTCTCATAAAAAATTCTGAAAATTTCAAGACTGACCATGCGTTAACGTGGGGAAGCTTCGCTGGTCAGCTGCAAATACCATGTGCACCGACAGAATGAGAAAAACCATACGCTGATATGCATCAGGTACATGTGTAGAGACTGTATCTCATAGGGGTGAAAACGGAGCGAATACGGAGGATCCGTATCCTCTGCATTAACTCAAAAGATAATATTTTGAGTTAAATAAATTTGAACTGTTTGATTTTAAACGGAGCCAATCCGATTTGTGTCTATCATATATAGGATTCTTTAATCTTAGTGCAGATTTAGTTAGCACGAATTTTGAAACAGATTGGATAGTCGAGATTCATTAACTCAAAAGATTTTCTTTTGAGTTAATGCAGAGGATATGAATTCGAATACGGAGCGGTAATATCCATTTTTAATTTTTTGGATACGGATACGAATCGAATACATATATGAATACAAAGATACGAATACAGATCGGATCGGACATTTATTAAAATAATATTAAAAAATATTCAAGTTCATAATATTTATTTAATTTTAATAGTGAATAACAATATTTTTCATAATATATATTAAAATATATGATATATATATCTACTATTTAGATACGGATAATTGAAACGTAAAACCATATCAATATCCATATCCACACGGATATTCGGATATTGGATATCCACATCTAATTTTTCAAATACGGATCGGATATTATCCATACCGTTTTCACCCCTAGTAGAGAGGTTACTAATTTTTTGCTCAGTATATAATAAGTTTGCCAAGATCTTAGTATAGCATGTCATATAGAGATGTCAATGGATATGAGACGGTACGGGTTGAAACATTTTCATATCTATATCTATTAAATTATTATATTATATTAGTTAACAAAATAGTGATGGACAAATAACGAATAATACTAATACAATAATTAGTTTTATTAGTTTTTAGTTTTTACAAATAAACCATCAACACTCATTTATTTTACACATATGCAATCACATTAGTAATAGAAAAAAAATCAAAATACAAATGTGCAATCACTTTCAACAAAATTATTATCTATTAATGTAAGAAAAAAAATCAAAACACGAATATCTTCTTTAACTAAAAAATAAGACATGCAAATAAATATAATATGTTTATTATACTTATAACAAAAGCATACACTTTCTTATGATATCATTTTTAACAAATGTAACACAAATCAATATTATATTAGAAAACAATATAAAATATTGAATAAATTAATTTTATAATAAATAACTTAATAAAAAATTATATAAACTATTGTATAGATCAATTTAACATAATAACAAAAAAAATATAGTTATATGTACAATAAAAAAATTATTTATAATTTAATATTTATCAATTATCTCATAAGATAATGGGTACGAAAGAGCTCTTACTTATATTCATACCTATACTCATATCCATTAAATTACTTCTTACCCGTATATATCTTATTGAATACGATACGGATCGGATAAACGGTTAAAAGGGTTTCATTGCACCCCTGAGGTCATATAATTAGTACTAATTTTCCTTTATTTACATTCAGATATACTATAAATTTTGTTCAAATCCAAAATAATAATTACAGGCATTCGTGCATATATCAAGTTTTGCATTCCTTGGAATGAAATTGAAAATTTCCAATATGCACTGGAATACTAACCGTCCTGACAAAAATTACATCAATATAAAAGTATAACTGTGCAAAATTACATCTAATATGTATGCTGAAGTAAAGATTAGCGGGCAATTGGCGTAATAAACAAACAAAATTGTAGTTGGCCTTCAAATGATTACGTCTCTTGTGCAAAATAATCCAAGAACTAGGAACGGACAATGAGACAAAGGAATAAACGCCTAAACGGAAGCTGTAAGCAATTTGATGAAAATAAATATAAAATTTCCAGCTAAAAGAAAAAGGAAAGCTATATAACTTAATACAAAATTTGGCAACAAATCAGAATACTCTACAGTCATGAGTCACGAAGGCAGTAAACAATGTTAAGAAAGAAAATATAATAACTAAATTTAAGCCAGAATTTTATAAGACATGACAATTAGGAGTGATTCGATTCCTCCTCACGACTTTGCAGCTTCTGCAAAGGTTTTCCAAATAAAAAAGACAATTAGGAGTGATTAATGAGCGAGTTCGAGCGAGTTGGGTATGCTCGTGTTCGGTTCATTAGTTTAATGAGCGAGTCGATTCGAGTTGAAAAGACGATATCGAGTTGACAGCTATGCTCGTGCTCAGTTCGTTAAATGCTCGAGTTGACTCGTGCTCATTAAGCGACTCGTTAAGAAATCAAGTTTGTAGGCAATTTAAATTTTGTTATGGAATTTTTTGTTTCAGATACATCATTCAAAAACTAATTAACATTGATAGAAAATAACAAATTGTCATAATCCAACCTACTTAAACAGTGCATAATTTAACAAAAAAAATTCCATAAGTAAATTTAACAAAATCAAATAGCTATCTTCTTGTCGGTTCTCACGGCCCTACATGTTACATGCTCACAATTATCTCCTTGTCACAGTCGGAGAAGGAACTTTGGATCCGCTGGGTTAGGGTTGCTAGGTGCCTGAGTCTGAGCGTAACAAAGTTGGATTTAATTTTGATCCGGTTGGGATTGGATGTGGCATGATTTTATGTAACTCAGTTTTAATGAGCGAGTTATGAGCAAGTTGGAGCGTGCTCATGCTCGGTTCATTAAATTAACGAGCGAGTTGATAATGAACGAGTTATTAGCGAATTGATAATGAGCAAGTTGTTAGTGAACTTTTAGCGAGCGAGTCACGAATTATGAACGATTTACACACCCCTAACGACAGTACATAAAATACGTGTAAAATGCCTCTTTTGAAGGGACCATATTTTAGAAGGTAAATTTCTAACAAAAACTCAGGCAGCACCAACCATCTTTCCGTCTTCAAGGAATAAAATAACAGATTCAGGCACCTAACATATATAAGGGTATTTAGTTATGTCACATCTCAATTTTACAATCTTTAACAACTTTTGGTCTCATATAGTACAGCCTTTATATCAACCCAACTCTCACGTTTGGTATTAATTAATATATACCGGTGATGATGTAGTACGCTTGAATATAAAAGGCAAACTCACTAGATAAAGTCAGCTTTACATAGAATATTTGGCTGGTATGGTGAATTTGTTCATTGTTCATTGTCAATGGGCCCCTTTCAATTAATAATCTGCCCTTTTTTGTTAAATACTAACTAAAAAAAATCGGGTCAAAAGCCGGGAATAAATCAATAATCTACCCCTTTTTTTGTTCTCTTTCCAAAAAAATTAATAATAGATAGGTTATTCGGAAATGGGGTGTGCAGTGGAAATTTTTAAAAAAATTATAATTAAAAAAATTAAAATTAGCAAACCAACATGATTAATTTGGTTTTTTCAAAAATCATAAGAACCGAGATGCCAATTTGGTCTCCATTTTTTTTTTCCCCTGGGACCGAATTGGCATTTTGGTCCCCCCCATTTCATAGTTTTTCCGAACCAATGGTGTAACTTTTGGTGTAATGCCCTGGGACCGAGATCCCAATTCGGTCTAGGGCTTTTTCTGTGGGGATCGAATTGGGATTTCGGTCTCCCTCCCTTTTTTTTTCCCAAATTTGCTTATATAATCTTTCTCTTCTCCGCAAACGCACCATTCTTCCAGAGAGCTTGAGCAGCTGAAAGCAAAGGTTTTTTTTTCTTTCTTCCAGCTTAAAATATCCAGAGTTTTAGTGTTAATTTTTTTTATTATTTACAGATCGGCCCCTGTATTGTGCTTGTAGCTGTTGGCTGAAGAACGTAGTAAGTTTTTTTTTTCAATTACGATCATATTTTAGGTTGTAAAATTGAAAATGATATCGAAGATTGATTGTGAAATTTTTTTTTCAGGAGATGTCTGAAATATTAATAAATGTGTATCACAGACGCACCGACCTGCACATTTCCTGTTACTAACTCTACCAGTCTTGATGAGCTAAGAAGATGTATATATGTTGGCATTCGTTTGCTCCCTGACGAGTTCGATCTAACAATCAGGGCACGTTTGAACACGGCACCACCTGGCTCAACAGAAAAATATCAGTTATTTAACATAGACCACGAAATGATATGGAATATGGTGCTTGGACATGCCACTCCGGTACTGAATTTTAAACTTCTTGAATTAGTGGTTGAGTCATTACCAGTTGTTAGTCAGACCAATTATGACTCATACTTGGGTAGTGTTCCTAGAAGTAGCAAAGACATACCAGTGCACAATTCACCCATATATTGTGATGACACCCCCGAAATACCGGATGATTTGTATAATTATTTTGACCGGCTGAATAATGATACTGACTCAGACACAAACTCTGACCTTGGTGACTTGATTGTCGGGGAAGATGATATGGCCGAAATTGAGGATGAGATTAGGATGCAAGATGTAATGAAGGAGTGACAAACGTCTATTCCCTTTATTAATCGGGGATTGCAGCATCCTTGTCCGGCATTTAATGACGATGTGCCGATGCCGTACAAGAATGAAGCATTTTTTGTTATTCACCGAAATTGATGGTCTATTTTCAGTGGGACAGATGTTTCAGTCCAAAGCCGAACTTAAAAAGAAGTTTGGTGAATTTGCCATGGATAATAACTTAGAATTACAACAAACCCAGAGCAATCGTAGTGCCTATGTGGTAATATGTAGAGCGGAGGGGTGTTCATGGCGGTTATACGCAAAAATCACTGAGAAGGGCAATTGGATAATTGCAACAAACCCATACGAGCACAATTGTTACAGCATTGCTTGTAAAGTAGACAGTCGTCAGATGACTGCCAGGAGGATTGCATATATAATCAAACCTGGTCTTATGGAGGACCTGGGGATGTTAATAAAAGCATGTCGAGTTGCAGTTAGAGGTGCGCACAAAACGGTAGATCCTTCCTATAACAAGATTTGGAGAGGGAGGGAGCTGGCTATTGTTGATTTATTTGGTTCTTGGGAGAAAACATATGAATTGCTACATTCTCTGCTCGGTGCAATCTAGAGGTCTAACCCAGGCACAAAATACAGAATTGAGTATGAACCATCTGACCGTATAGGCATCCATATCTTCACCCGTGTGGCATGGGCTTTCGGTCCATGCATTCAGGCCTGGCCATATCTCCGGCCAGTTATCAGCGTAGATGCCGGACACCTATCCGGTAGGTATAAAGGGAAACTATTCATGGCATGCGCTTATGATGCAGAACAACAATTACTACCAATAGCATTTGGAATTGCGAAAGACGAGACTTCATCCAATTGGGGCTGGTTTATGCAATTTATACGCGAAGAGGTTGTCGGACCTGGTCGGATATGTGTTATATCAGACCAGCATGCTGCAATCCGTTCAGTGTTTGATCGACCTGATTTAGGGTGGTGTGAGGAAAGGAGGGAAGAGTTCATCGATTATGTTCTCAACATATTTCGGCAAATGTGTACAAGTTGTGCAAGGACCAAAGAATCAAAAATATTTTAAGGAAATTTGTGGGTAAGATGAAACCGTGGAGGTTTAATGAGGGTATGTAATTGATAGAAGGTAGGAGTATTACTACTCATCAGTACATCATGTGGTGTGGCAAAATGGTGTAAAACCTCGAAGAGGAGCCTTTGCAACTTCATAAATGGGCACAATGTTATGACGGAGGCCTAAATAGGTGGGGCATTATGACTACGAACGGATTAGAATCGTTGAACAACGTATTTCGAGTGGCTCGCCAACTGCCTTTAACTGCAGTAGTTGAGTGCACATTCTACAATGTTGTGGAATGGTATGTCAAAAGAGGTGCGGTTGCTCAACGGTGGCTCCAAAGCAGAATGGGATTATCAGCAAACATATTGCTAGTTTTAGAACACCGGATTAAAAAAGCAAAGGAGCACCGAGTGATACCAATGGGACCCAACATTTATGAGGTTGTTGTTCATGATGGAGTCGTCAGTACGGTATGTCAGCTATTTACTTAAATCTCATTCGTGCATTTGTAAATTATAACATTTAATTATCTTGATTTATCTCGATTATAGGGAGTGAAAGGAGATATGAAGTATGAAGTTAGATTTCCAGAAGGGGAGGCGGGAATGCCTACTTGCGAGTGTCAGAAACCGTAATTTACTGTCATTCCTCGCAACCACGTCCTAGCGGTGTGTTATCAGAGGCATCTAAATCCAAGGAACTATATAAGTCACTATTATAGAGTAAAAAATTATGTCAACACATTGACAGGTGAGTTTCACAGCTTTGGTAACACACCCAATTGGCCATATGAGGTGGGAGCACCTACAATCAGGCCGGACCCAAATAAAATAAATAAGGGCAGGAGGAAGCACAAGCGAATTCCTAATTCTATGGATGATATGGAAGCTCAAATCAGGCCGCGCAGTGGAGTACAACGTTCGGAGGGATCCAATAGAACAAGAACTTCAGGTTGGAAATTATAAGAGTGAATAAGTTCATATTTTAATTATTTAAAGATTTTACACATTTTAATTATTTTAATTAATTTAACGAAAATGGCAATTAAATTCTTGTGTCAATTAGAGCCAAGTCATGACTCTGTGATATGTGGTTTGCCATTTTCGTAAGAGGACTTTTTCGGTTTCTGTTTTATTTGCTGAGTCGGTTACTTTTGGTTTGTTTCAATCTCCGATGACGAATTTGAGTTTTTCTTGGCCGCTAAGAGATAAGGTTACGGCTCTAACCCACGACACATAGTTCTTACCATTTAACAAATTGTGGGTGAGTCGAGAGGAGTATGTAGCATTTAACGATTGCTGCTCATCTTGACTCATTTCGCTTTTTCTATTTGGTTGATTTCTGTTATAGGTTATGGTACCAGTTTATTGGTAAGATTATGGGTTGTGGTGTTTATACGGTTATCAGATCTTGTGCTCTGATACCATGTTGATTTTGTATATTCTGAGGAGATAACCGTTGTATTGATATAGTTAATTTTACAAGTCCTATCTCTATTTATATTACAAGGAAATGTTATGGTTTCTTTCTATTCTACTTTTGGTACCTGTTTATTTTCTTTCTATAAATGGAATTTCCTATTTGATCTAATCCTAACCCTTTGATCAATAATGAATGTCTGAGATCAATTCTATTATATTTCTTCTATAATTTTAACAGTTCACATCCACTTCTGATCAATTACCTGTTGAGGTATGATATTGAGGATTGTTGCTGGGAAGAACTACCTTATCCTTTCCAGGAAGCAGTAACTTGGATCATGCCTAGTCTTCAGTAACTCTTACATCTCTTTTGGACTGATAATTAAGTTATTTTTTCAAATTCCAGCCTTTTGTTTTCTTTTGTTGAAATGGTTAGTGTTAACTTCAGTGCAATAAATTATCAGTTTACTTTTCTTGTTAGCAACAAAATTATCAAATGGTGCAAGTTATCAGAAAAAGAAATAAATTAGTCTCTTTTGCAAAAGACTCCAAGAAATAGGCACAGATAAAGGAATAAACAAAACTGTAAGTGATTTGATAAAAATAAATATAAAATTTCCAGGTAAAAGAAAAACGAAAGCTATATAACTCAATACAAAATTTGGCAGCCATAAAGATAATAAATAATTTAAAGGCTGAAATACAATAACTAATTTTAAGCCATAACTATAATACGTAAATCCGGACCATTATTTTTAATGTAGTACGAATCTCAAAACGGACCACCTATATCTTCTATAGGCATTGGATTGAGTTTGGCCCGATTGAGATTAATGCGGACCGTCCCTTTCTCATTGTATTCCTCTAATACATGAGGGGAGACGATCCATGTTAGTATAGCAGGTCATATAATTAGTTCTAATTTCTCTTTAATTACAATTAAGAAATACTATAAATTCTGTTCAAATTCAAAATAAGAATTACGGACTAGGACAGCAGGCAGTCGTGTGCATATTTCATGTTGCTTTGCATTTCTTGGGATGAAATTACAAATTTCCTAAATATGCATCCATGTAAAAGTTCTATTTTTATTATATAAAGAGATATACTATAAAATATTATAATATGTATACTAAAGTAAAGATTAGCGGGCAATTGGTGTAGTAAACAAACAAAAATGTAAGTTGGCCTTCAAATGATTACGTCTCTTGTGCAAAAGAAGCCAAGAACTATGCACAGATAGGAATAAACGAAGCAGCAAGCGATTTGATAAATATTAAATTTCCATGTAAAAGAAAACGAAAGCTATATAACTCGATACAAAATTGGGCAGACATATCAGAATACTTTACAGTCATAAAGACAGTAAACAATTTTAAGACAGAAATACAATTTTAAGCCAGAATTATAAGAACATAACAATACAAACAAAACAGGAGAAAACGCCTCCTTTGAAAGGGCCACATTTTGGAAAGGCAATTTTCTAACAAAGTCTCAGGCAGCAGCAACCTTCTTTCCGTCTTCAATGAAGAAAATAGCAGATTCAGGTACCTAGCATAGAAGGGTATTTAGTTATTTCACATCCCAATTTCACAATCTTTAACAAGTTCTGGTCTCAATATAGGACATGCTTTACATCAGCCCAACTCTCACATTTGGTATTGATATATACTGGTGACGATATAGTATACTTGAATATATAAAGCAAACTCACTAAATCAGGTCAGTTTTACATGGAATATTTGGCTGGTATGGTGAATTTGTGATCTTCTTATGTAAATGAAAAGTTAAAGACATATAATCAGGTTTAGAAAAGTAGTTACGTCTGGCCATGTATCAGTTATGAATTCAACAATGTCATAAGATATGTCTCCTTGCACATCAATTTGCTCCTTGTCAGTAGGTCCCTGGCAGAAATTTCAATTAACAAAAGATAAAGGGAGATTTACAAATTATTATAGACATTTTCTCCTCTTATCGCTACTTACAAGCACCAATTGGGTGGGACATTACCAACAAATAAAAAAAGATCAATTTTGACTACCCATTTGTTGTTATACTGATTTCAAAATATTGCTTTGCTAATAGTCTCTCCTCCTAGCTATGAACTCAAGCACTTAAACACAATAAAAAAGAAAGAGTGAGGCTATGGTTATATGCATATTACGGATCGACCCGTGCTATGGATTTATACCTCTATTTTATAAGTTCAAACAGTAGATCCGAATAGTTAAACATGATCTTCATATGAAAATGCACCCACGAACCAAATTTTACATTTATTTAAATTTTTACATTTTTTGAATTTTTTTATTATTTTTTCGAATAAAGTGATTTTCTACCTGTCTAAAAAAAAGCCAAAAGATTCTAAGAAATGTAAAATTTGGTCTGCAATTACATTTTCATATGAAGATCATGTTTAACGCCTTAACGGTTCAGATCAACGTTGTGTAATATGGATATTACCATAGCCTCACTCAAAAAGAAAAGATAACCTTATAAAGTCAGCTGCTACTTTTTGCAGATAAGTTCCATTTTTTGCTTGAGACATCTCTATAACTGTTGTTATTCAGTATCCAAACTGAATGGTACAATAATTCAAATAAATATTGCATAACAACTAAATCTAATATATTTTACCTTAACAACAGAGGCTCCAGTAGCAAACTTCTTTCCAAGCTTTTTAGAAGCATCACTGAGCTTTACCCCTGAAATTTATTGTCCAGTATAATTGTAAAACAGAATATTATCATTTTAATTTTCTGAGCATTAATTTGCACTTTTTTTTTATCGGTTGTGGAATGAAAGGACCAGAAGAACTTTCAAAGGGGATAAGACCAAAGGAAACAAAAGTTCGAGTGCATCAATTCTTCCTGACTGTCTTTCAGTTTTTCTTGGACATGCAGGACCCATAGACTTTGTTCCTCACAATATGGAAGGAACGGTAGAGATCGATGGCATTCCGATGTGAACCTTCTGGATTTAGTATAGAAGAACTAATAATGGCAGTTAAAACTTTTGTTCCAATACAGCCTTGGCTTGTTATTACTTTGTGTTTTATGCTTTGGCTGTTTGTGAAACTACTATATTGCTGTTGTTACTAGAATAATTACTTAGGAGGGCTCTCTTTGCTTTGTTTCTAGTAATGGAAACTATGATCATTATAGACCATCTTCCTTTTAAGAAAAAAATCTATTTAGCTCCTCCTAAAGAAAAGATCAATGCTCTCTTTCTACTATCTAAGCAAAAAAAATTCATGTGTATCCCCGCAAAGCCTCAACATATCATACATACCCCAGTAAACATCAAATAGAAAATGGCACAAAATATTATGGGCAACCAACTTCATTTGACAATGTGACAACCGACCTTTATCTAAACATATTTTTCATGTAGATATATCGTGTATCAACTATCATGCAATTTGAAAATTGTGTAGTAATCAATCAAAGGATGACAAACCTGTTAAATTTTTAAATTGCTCAATGAATGACTAAATGAGTTTCACCAAATTTGACAGACGGCTTATTTAAGCGAGGGAGAACATATTACAACAAACAACAACCAGGCCTTTAGACCCAAACAAGTGAAGGAGAACATATTACAATTGTACTTATTTATTTTGATAAGCATCTTTCTTGCTATCACTGTTGTCAAACAATATTGTTGTCAATATAATCTATCCCAACAAAAAATATCTTCTTAGACACCTCTATTCTTAATTGTCCCAGACTGCACCTCCTCACTATTTTTTCTCTAGAGAAATGAATGCGGGAGACAAAAGAGACATGTTGGGAGTTCTTCCAAGTGATTAGGAGACAAGGATATGATTGATATTTAATATGTTCAATAGGGCTACATGAAATGTTACTTCCTTAAAATCTTGTACATGATATTTTGAGGCCTTGCAATAGCACAAAACATTTCAAGAAAATTTGCAAGATAAAAAGTAACTCACCAAAAAGTTCGAGGCCTTTAACAACAGTAACACATTTGCGCTTGTTGCGAACTATCTTCTCAATCACAACTTCAGGCCTCTCCTAAAATAAATGTGAAACAAATTTGTAGCAGAATGTACATAATGAAAGATGAGATGACATGACCAAAAGGTACTTGGTTAATAGTACCAAGGTAGATACTTTGTCCATTAAAATCACTGAAACAAGCTAAGTTAAAATTGTTGACCAAATTTTCTCCACTATGCCCCAGGTTTTCAATTCAGAATTTCAGACAGTTAAAGGTGCAGTGAGTTACTATTGGCCTTTTCGGGCTTCTTTAGAACATTATGCAACCATGATATTTATGTCTAAATTCAGGTCAAACTGACCTACCATAAACAATTACATAACTATGATATAAAATAAGGTAATGCCTATTGCACGGAATTACAGAGTAATTAACATCTCCCTTTTTCTTTTCTCTTTGCAAATTCTGAGGATACATTCTAATATCTTTTCTTCAGAAAGTTAGGGATTGAAAACAACATCATTTATATACAGACATGCCCATAAAACCATATATAATATAAATAGCAGTATAATAAACCTTTTTCTTTATCTTGCCACCAGGAAGGCGTTTCACCTCCTCTTGCTTAGAGGCTGAAGCTTCCCCTATTGATAAAAAATAAGTATCAAATAATTAGCTAAAATGCTCAAGTTCAGAATTGAAGTCTATGATGCCAAAAGGAGGCCACAATTTATAAATTAAATACTACGAGCTCAGCTGTAAGATTTGTACGCAGCGCATATCATCAATTTACCAGTGCTTCTAGCTTAGTGATCTCTAAAGTGCAGCAATCCAAACAGTGAAATTATCTAGCAAAATAACTAAAAGCCAAATTGATTAGTAGTAATAACACACCTCCAGTGTTTCCCTTACTGGAGATCCCTACTCGTTGTAATTTCTCAGCCGTCTTCTCCACCTCCTTCCCCTCCCCGCCTTAAATACGAAAAGAGATCAAACATCAGAAAAAGAAAAATTAGAACAATAAAAGCAAAGCTTCAACCGCTTATAACCCCATTCTTTTCCAATGGAGAACAAAACGAACCAGCGAACAGATCGGGATAGAGATTGGGCGCATGATCGCGAAGCCATGGCTTGCACTTCTCAAAATCGGGCCCGAACTCGCAGTACTCAGCTGGGAGGCCGCAAACGCCACAGTACAGGACCTTCACTGGTTCTGGCTTATCTGCCGCCATTAAAGCACCGCGCCGCTCGATACCCCGCTATCCCTCTCTTATTCCCGTGCTATTTCAGAATTAAAATAGGTAGCGTGCGGAAACTTTTGATCGGATTCGACGAGCTTAGTTTTGCGCCTTCGTCTAAAAGCACTGCAAGATTATTAAACAAGGGACGGCTTGGTATTTTTTCTAAGGGGAAAGATATTTTTTCTCTCTTTTTTGGGTTCTTTCGTTTTAACAAGTTAGAGAAGGCCCAATTGGGATGTCTTGGGCCTGGACAAAATAGATTACGGTTCCGTGGATATGTTATCATTATTTAAAAATTTTGTGTAGGTTTCAAGCGATAAATTTAAATCAGTAAAATTGATTTTCGTCACGAGCAATGTGTTTACATAATGTTAAAATTTATAAATCTTCGAACTTATTTAGTATAAAATCAAGTGATAAAAATATAAAATGAATACATTAAAATTAAACTAAAAATCTTTTTCTTTTTAACCACTAACTTTATATTAGATAAATTTGATAATTTATTATTTTTTTATGTAAATGTATCACTCATCATGTGGATCGGTTTCAATTGTCTGAATTTACCGATTAAAGCCTCTATATAATTTGGAGGTCGACACTTAAGCTGAAATGTCAATGTTGACATAGTAAACGAGTTTTATTTATTTAATTTGAAATTTTCCTATATAAGATAATTGGTAACAATAATTTGGTACCTTAAAAAAGTTCTTGGTTTCATAATGAAATCGACAAGTTTCCGCACTTCTATCAAAAACAAAAACAAAAACAAAATACCCATACAAGATGTTTTTGTTTCCAAAATTAAGATTTATTTATTTGAGAAACTTTTGGTTTCATTGAATGGAGATTGGAGAAGATGTTATAAAGGATGTAATATATTTTATATGATTAGGATGGTGAAAATCATATATTGAAATTTAGATGGAGAGGGGTCTTGGCCGATTATCTAATTAAAAGATTGTGAGTATTTTAGTTCTCACAAAAACCGAAAAAACAAAAAATCGTTAAAACCATGCCAAGGGAAATCTGACAGTTAATATAAGATCTTACATCACAGTTCTGGCAAATAATAGTCTAACAGCAAACAAATCTTGTCTTACAGCAAAAGAAAAAAAAAAAAAAAAAAACACAGACGTACATAACAAGAGACTCGGTGATTTATCTTAAAAATCAAAATAAATTTTACCAAATGAGATTACATAGACAAGAATAATAATCAGCAAAGAATGATTTGAGCTTCTTTAGATAATTTCTCAATCTGTGACAGCTTGTTGAAAAACACTGATGAATTGATTTTACTGAGCACAACCTTCTTCAGTGCAGGTGCAGATACCAGTACCAATTGTACCAAGGAAAGAGCGGATTCTGATGCACTTAAGTTGTATATAGAAAAAGTTTGCAGGTACTCAAATAAATAATTTCTGGTGGCTGCTGAAAATGAGCTTGCTGAAACAATCGATGCTATGGTCTTGCTTGAATAAGCCTGTAAATTAAGCTTGACAAATCATTACCAACTTTTTTTTAGGAATTAGATGGTGTTGATTAGTTCCCATACAAGACTATTTTAAATCTTTGAAGCCCATTTTTTTTGGTAAACAATTGGAGTTCATTTGTGAGCGAACAAGCCAGAAAGTCAGGTTTAGAGCCCATCTAGTACCGTAGAGGTTCAATTCCTTATCAGTACTATTAACAATAAGTAATAACACCACTTTGGGCATCTCTAATACTGAGATTGGCATATTTTGATATTACTGCCTCAATTAAGCTCTGACATTTGGTTGATTTGGTTCAGTTAAGTCTAAATGAACAGCCTTCGGCTAGTACACACCCAGATCCTATACTGCTAGAGACTGAAACTGAAACTAAACTAGTCTGTTACCATTGTTATTGCTTTTGTCGTACCTTTATCAATACATGTTCTAACAAAGGAGCACTTCGAAACAAGTCAAGAGACAAAGCAAATTCCTTCTGATCCTCCACATTTATTTCGATCCTAATCTCCTTCAGTTTTTCGAACTTAATTGGAAGCTTGTTTATTGAACCTCCTTTAGCCAAATCCTACAAACATAATGGAAAAGTAGAAATAAGTACAGAGATCCTTTAAATTCTAGAAATTTTTGTCTGGATTTACTGGTAGTGATACGCTACACTACTCAAATTCTGAAGTTTCTAATTATATAGTTCAAATTTCTTTATATTTAAGCATCAATTAAACAGTAAACAACCTCCACTCAGTAACTCAGATATTACCAGATATAAAATGTTAAATTGGGATCAATTGATATGAACATTAATTAAAGCAAAGTATCTAATGCTTGTACTATAATTTCTTGTTGACAGGATTCAACTCCTAAATTCTAACAATAAAGGACCAGATGTTGAGATGTCTTATACATACAAACACAAATTCAGGAAATAATCTTTGTTATGTAATAAATTTACTTCTGCAAAACAATATAAATATTTATGTGTTTGTAAATAAGTTCAAACATGTCTTATATTTGAATCTGTACCCTCAATTTTTTAGATATTGCAAAGAGCACCCATGTGTTAGATAAGTTCAATGGTATAGCTATCTTCTGCTAAAAACTTGTGTTTTTGCCACCAACTTTATTTTCCTAAGCACAAATTGAACTGGACTCGAGCATAATTAATTTATATGTCAAATTCCAAGTTTATATAAACCTTCTAAAGTAAAGTTAGGTCTGTTAATATAAAAAAAGATTAATGCGATTCATTTAATTTGAGCGACTTAACTACTTCTAATTGTATGGTGTTATTTAAAGCAAATGATAATGGTAAAGTTGCAATAACCACAAATTGTCGTGCTATTTGCAAATAAATAAAAAATATTAATTAATTTGCAGAAGACCAAAGAAAGCATGCTTCGACGTACCATTACAAAATGCTTGTTAATATCGAGCATTTCTACATCTTTCAAGCACTCCAGGTCATTCACCAAACTACTATAGCGCATATCATAAGTTGGAATGAACTTTCTAATACACACCTTCGCCAAACGTGGTGTATCAAGGTGGATGTATTTGAATTCACCCCAAAAATCAAACTTGCGCAAACTTCTCGAACAAATCCTTAGCATTTTAAAGTCGTTAAACAACTCGAGTGACAAATTCTCCAAAAAAGGAGAACTCGAAACCAATATCTCAAAATGCTCTTCAGAAATGATGCAATATTTCAACCCAAGTTCCTGTAGCATCTTGAAACCATTAAATTTTGCAGGCAATTTTACCGTACATTTTTCGAGATATACATGTGTTAATGTATGGGACCTGAAGAAACCTGACGGCATCTTGTACCGATCCAACCCGATGAAGATTTGTTGGATTTGTTTTCTTGATAGGGTCTGAATCCATCGATCAACAGCTCTGGAAGAAAAATGATCAGAACACATTGAGAATTTTAGAATGGACCCGCTGTGCACCTGAAAAACCCAATCCATAAATTGAATAAACTTGGTTGACAGTATCAATTCTTCGTTTTTTGAACATGTCAAACAGTCTTCATTTCTGATCATGAGTTCTGGTATTGAAACCCAGGTGTGTCGCCACTTGCTTGATAAAATGCTCGTTCTGATGGCTTCTTTAATTGGCAAATGAACTAGAATTTGTTCTTTCACCAATCCAGGAAGGTCGCTGATTAGATCAAAGTTTTTAGCCTCCATTGATGATTGAATTATTCTATTCTGTGGAGAAAATTTAAGAATTACTGAAGAAGTAAGACAGATGAGTTATCAATGAAAAATAGTATAAAGTAAGACGCGTTAGCAAATGTGATGCCACACTTGTGAGTCACTTGTCATTTAAGAATTCTTTGAGAAAAAAGTAGCAAAAATGTCATATTGATTCCAAAACTCAGGAACTCAAATGAATTGAGGGTAGCAGTGCAATATTGACCAATCTGATCAAACCCGATTTAGGCTGTTCTATCAGTGGATCAAGTCTGGTTGGATCGGGTCACCGTTTTATTTTGAGACTTTCAAGTCTTACTAGGTCAATTTAGTTGATCTCATTGTTCTTTCATAATTGTTCAATTGCTTAATTAATACTTAGTTCAGGCATTTAGAGAGTAGAGACTTCAATTAAGGCTTCAGCCGATGATGCCGGCCAAAGCTTGAAACCTCTTCTCTTCATAACTATAAACGTTGAAGCAATTTTCACTTAATTTGCAGTGAAGAGACGATTAAAAATGAATCAGGAAGCATGTAATTTAAGCAATTAACTTAGACAATAGATAATTAATCTTTACCTTAGTTCCTCAAATTGAAGAATTGATCTCTTTCCTGTGCTCCTCCAGGACCAGCGACGAAGTTGGCTTCGGACAACTGGCTTCACACTTGGGGAAATTTTATCTATTGGGTGGAGAGAGAGAGCGAATTTCAATTTTCAAGGTGCCTTAAGAGAAGGAACCTGCGAAGAAAGCGTCTGCTGCTTTACCAAATCCAAAGGTTAAAGAAATAAAATATAGGTGAAAAGCCTAAAGAGGAAAAGTTCTGTGGGTCGTTTCAGTACACTGATTATGAATTTTTAAGGATTGCGGTTGCGGAGTCGGGAGTTGGAATAAGAAAACTGCTGCAGACTGGTAACAGAAAAATGAGAAGGGTTCAAATGTCTCCATTTTTCATGCCTCCACAATGCCTCTATTTTTAAAAACTTTAATAATTTAAAATTTAAAACTTAAAAGTCAAAATAAAACCGTTGGATATGATCTACATCATTTTATCTATTTTTAATTTTGTTTTGGTTGTCATCAAGAGCTTGTAAAAAACGTACTAATGTGGATAATTTCTAGACGTTAATTTTTCAACTTATTGATTCACATAAAAACAAAATCAAAATGTGATAATTTTTTATGAGCACATAGATAAAATGATGTAGATCATATCCAACGATTTTATTTTGACTTTTAAGTTTTAAATTTTGAGTTATTAAAGTTTTTAAAAATGGAAACATGGTGGAGGCATGAAAAATGGAGGCATTTGAACCCTCCTCCAGAAAAATTCTACAGATTAAATTAAAACAACGGGAGGATGATAGAGAAATGCTGATTTATCCTATTATTAAATATGTTTCCAAGGATTCGATGCATATTTTTCAAGCTTGAAATGCAAATTTAAATATTCCATGTGTTTATATTATCTATCTTATTTTTAATTTCTTGTATATAAAACTAACACGAGTGACGAGTCCCATCTACTTTTATAGGCAAATTTCAAGAAATAATAATTAATTAAGAATTGCTTTTGACAAATGTGGGAAATTCGTCTTTTAAAGCCGGCCTTTCACCTAATACCTAAAGTAGGGGTGCAAACGGATCGATAATATCTGACTGTATCCGGATCCGGATTCGTATCTGAAAATTAGATACGGATATTTAATATTCAAATATCCGTGCAGATACAGATACGGATATGATTTTGAATATTAATTATCTGTATCTGAATAGTAAATATATACCATATAGTTTAATACATATTATGAAAATATGTATGTATATATCTACGGATATCTGATATATGATCCGTATCCATCTAATATTCGATCTGTATCTGTATCTGAAAAATAAAACGGATACATATATGATTTTACCACTATCTGACCCGTATCCAATCCGTTTGCACCCCTAACCTAAAGTGCGCCGGACGAGAATTGATGAGCCAATATAGAATGCACAGCTCCCGTGTTAAATGAAAATAAAGAAGAATGAGTAAAGTTGGCGTGCACTATGCTCATACAAAAAGCTTGTTGAATATAATTTTAAAATTTATTGGATTGATTTCAATGACAAATCCAAACCGTTGAAACCGATCTACTTCATAATTGATGTGTGTACAAGCAAGATTTTCAAATTTTCAAATTCATTTTAGTACAAAGTCAATTGGTAAAAAAATAATGAAAAATGAACGCTTTAAAACAACTCATAAACCTTCATTTTATTTACCGTTTGACTTTGTACTAAATGAATTTGAAATATTGAAAATACAAACAAATAAACATATAAACAAACAAATAAAACATTCTAGTTACATTTTTCTTGTGAATACCATAGTGTTTGATGATTTGAGTCCAACAGATGTTTTTTTTATTAAGAAAAAACTCTAATTTTAACATCAATATCGTAAATTAGGTTCTAACAGTATAAACAAACCTTTTGTCTATAACTCAAAAGAGGTGGACATTCCTTTGGCAAACCGGACTTACACATGGTGCAGCAAAAGGCCGGTACTAAACTTCTCTCGGATTGACCGAGTCTTCATGACACCCGGCTGGAGGCGTTGGAGATGGTCGTCTCGGATCACTGCCCCTTATCTTCTGCGGAGTTTAGGGTGCGGAATCTTGCGGAGCTTTTAATCTGGTCTGTTCGTTTTGATCGGACGGACCAGATAAATCAGATCAGATCAGGAGAATTTTGTTTTTTTTTTGTTTTTCAATTCGGGTAAGATCTGATCTGGTCCGTCCGATTAAAACGAAAGAACCAGATTAAAAACTCTGCAGGACTCCGTAGAGAATACGAATTCACATTAACCAACCCTCAGCAAATCCAACAGGCCTTCTACAACCAAATCAGTGGCCTGCTAGGATCATCGCCCACGACAACCTCGTTCAGCCTAGGAAGACTATACACTAACGGCCCGAATCTGACAGGTATCAGGCCCGAACGGCATGAGTAACGAATTTCTAAAAACCTATTGGCATGAGGTTCTATGAAGGCAGTTTTGATTTGCATCCTTATAATAGGGCAAATGTCATTATGCTACCTAAAAAAGGGGGAAGCCACTACAGTGCAAGATTACCGCCCGATTAGCATAATTAATCTCATTCCAAAAGTCATAGCAAAGGTATTGGTGAATAGGCTGAGTAGAGTGCTTCCAGATCTAATTTCCATTGAACAGACAACATTTATTTAGGGGCGTTTCATCTCAAAAATTTTTATTTCACCAAGAGAGCTACTACACCATGTGTCACCGATCAGGGTAAAAACGACTCTGATTTACGTAGGGTTTTGACTTAGATTTTGTCTTATTTTCTCACTTTTATGTTTAATTATTACGAGAAATCGGTTACTGTTGCTCTTCTCTATGTTTTATTGCAGGAACTATATTTTGGGGTTATTTTACATCAAATAGAGCAAGAATCGAGTCAATCAAAATAAAGGAGCACTGAAGTTGAGTCTCTGGTACGGTCCGTACTAGCCAGTACTGACTAGAGGCTCAATACAGACCAAGTAGGAAGGAATACGTATTAACTCCTGGAGCACCCAAGTTCTACACAGGGGCAATACGGTCTATACTAGCCAGTACGGTCCATGTCGGAGGCAACCTTTCGTTGGATTCCGTGACAGCTGTACTAGATCAGATTACTTGGCCTCCAATCATCTTCAGGCGCCCCTACACTCCTATAAAAGACTCTTGGACAGAGGAGGAACACATCTTTGATACTTTTGGCATTTTAAATCTATATTTTATTAATTAAGAAGAGTGGAGTGTGTAGAGACTAAGTAGGAGGGTACTTCTTGTATGGTTATATATTTCTCTTATTTCTCTATTGTAAATATGTCGTTTTGCGACTAAGTTTAGATTCTTAGGACTTGGCAGTAAACCTTGTTACTCATGATGTTTTGATATATATTTTATTTGATCATTATTTAGTCTTTTGTTGTTCAATTATTTTTGCACTTTATGTTCATTCTTACTTGATTTTGTTTGTTAGTCTAGACCGCCATGTGATGGTCACACATGGAAAGATAGTCCCATTAGGTTAACCGAGTTAGGATAAGGAGAATAAAAATAATAGACTAGTGAAGGTGACCTTAGCTGGAGATATCATTAGTTGGACCAACAAAAGTATACATGAGAGTCTTGACATTTGCAGACAAATGTCGCATTGTCTTGTCTCACCATGGGGACACCCAATAGAACTAGAAAGTAGGGCGACGAACTTAGTAAGTGAAGTCTGAAATCTTTAGACTAATCACATAGCTCCTTGCACCAATTAAGACAAACCTTAATCGGATCTCTTGATAAGTAAAGTGGTTGTGTCGATGCGAAAGCGACAGTCACTAAATTGGATTAGAATCCCTCAAACAATATCTGAAAACCAACATCAAATAAGATTAAACCAAAATGGATTGAGGAGCAATGGTAAGCCAAAACTCTAGAAATTCACATTACTATCTTATTTATTTTACTTACTTTTAATTTTCGCCAAATACAAAGATCAAAACTAACAGCTCTCAATTTCCAAATTTTTGTCTAGTCTTTCGATAAGTTGAGATTTAATTGTTCAAGACCTTAAACCTTATTCCCTATGGATCGACACCTGATTATACTACTCGATAGGAAACTGTGTTATAAATTTGTTTAGCCTGACATGATTTCTCTCATTAAGATTTTTTGGCGCTGTTGCTGGGAAATAGCTATTTTATTGTGCAAGGCCTCGAAAGACGGCCCCTTGTTGGGTTTTATGGTCTTAAGGCAACAGATTTTTAAAAAAATTGATAAGAAAAGTACCAAAGGAACATCATGTGCGACTGAAATAAAACCAAGATCAAATTTCAAATCAATAAACATCATACTTTTTGTTTATTGTCTCTAAACAAGAAAGAAAGGTCCTTGAGATGTAGGGTTGAATATCCTTCACCTTTTTGTTAATGCTAATGGTGATTGATGTCTTGCAGCGACTTGGTGGTTGATGTGTGCTTGAACTATAACGCCTTGCACCAAGATGAGACTCTAAAGTAGAAGTCCTCTACGGTATCCACTAAGAAATTAATTCGAAACCAAAGTTTTCTCTTACTAGATAGTAGTAATTTGGTCGCTCCTTAATCCTTATACTCCAAGAGAACTAGATCTTGAGTTTTTAGAGTTTGTGGGTTCTCAACACATGAGAGATAAAATAAGAGAGAGAGAGAGAGAGAGAGTTTTGACAGAACTTCAACTCTCTAAAAATGAATTTTTGTCTCAAAAAGAATGAGAGAGACTATATAAAACAAACAAGGAATGTGAATTCTATTTTCAAAATTAACTCCACATTCTACTACATTTTTTACCACGATTTAATTCGAATTTGGTTCTGCCCCAGAAGGAAAAGTTATAAATCTTTCTTTTAGCATCCATATGTAGTACACCCAAAACGGACATCGTATGAGGGCGCTATGGTCCAAATACGAAACATGCGCAGCAGTTTTCATAACATGATAGTCTAAATTAAGCACCACGTTCTACCACGTTTTTTAACATGATCTATTTCGAATTAGATTTTTTACCAGATAGAAAAAGTTATAGATATTTTTTTACTTTTCCAAAAATATATAGAACGCTAAAAGGGATGTCTATTAAGAGAGATATGTTCAAAATAAGAAATATTGCGCAACAGTTTTCAGAAAAACGTGGTAACTATTTTGGACAAACTTTTAATTATGAAAACTTCATAAAATAAACAATGTTTATATTTGATCTATATTTCATCTATACAATGTCTACATTTGATCTACATGTAATTTATAATTTTAATGTACACAACATCTATATTTGGTATGCACTTAAATTGTATAATTTTATTTGGATATAAAATGCAAGTAAAAAGTTTTAACCTCGCTAATTGGAAGCACGAATTTCATTCCGAGTGATACGCTTACTGGTAAAGCGTTTTACTGAAAAGCGTCCATGCTATAATACGAGATTTTGTTAAAACCGTGTTAGTTTATGAAATTTTTTTTTTTAATGCGCTCCAATCCGATTACGGCCTATGTGGCCAGTGCTACCAAGCCACAGTCAATGTAGAGCATGCTCGCTGTTAGATTGAGGCAGGATGTTTGACACTGAATTTCCAGAAAATGAAGAGGCTAAATAGCATCTGGATGGTCAGTGACCGCCCAGCATATATATGACTAGAAAATGTGCTTTACCAAAAGGCTGCTTGAGACTTATTTCCACCCATTGGATATGATCAGAAACAATTAGATTGAGATGCCAGATAAGGTGCAGAATTAGTACTGCCTGTTTACTTGTCTGATAAATGTATGTGCCTAATATTGGCTTTGCTCAATATGTATGTTGGGACTTGGGACTTCAAAAGTAGGTTTGATGTGGAAGTACTTCTATAGAAAGGACAGTTCATTTGTATCGATTTTCAATTATAAAATTCTTCCTCGAGGTGTAGAGTGCATAACCAAAGATTTTACCCAGCTTTTTCTTATAAAGCATTCGATGATTCGATACTATTTTGCAAACCACAGTAAATAATTACATGGTATTAAAAGCGAAAAGACCAAACTAGTCACTTGCCTTGTTCCTATAGTTACAAAATTCGCGAATAATTCGTTTTTTTTGTGATGACAAACCAAACGCCAAATTATTCGGTTAACCAAACTTTGACCGAATTATTTCCGAATAATTGTGAATTTTGCTAACTTTTCCCGAATTTTACGAATTATTCGCGAATTTTTCCCATAACATTTTTTTTTTGCTTCCTTGTAAGACTGAGATCTATAGTCCGGATAATTCCGAATCATTCCCAAATTATACCCGAATTATTCCTGAATCAAGAATTTTTGACCTCGCCGAACCGAACCCGAATAATTCATTTGTCACTATGGTTCCTACCATTAACCCTTTCAAATTCTCAGTATCTAGACAAAATAAGAAAAACCAACATACTGGAAACAAGAGAAATAAAAATACATGTGGGAGCTTAATAACAGAACCAATGTAGGCTAACAAAGAACGGGCAGGTGAAGATGGAAAAATACAAATAAAAAAAGAGAGGCTGCAACAAATTAAGGAAATGTACATTATCTTAGGACCATGGTACTTTGTGGATGAAGTCACTAAATGGAGCTTGACTCGGCAGGCGTCTCCTGTGGACTAGGTGTATCCAGCAAATTGAGATCGCCGACTCCAACAGGTGGGCCTATGCTACATCTGTCTGTGTTGTGTGTTGCTATGGCATCCTTTATTTTTTGAAACTGTGAATACAAATGTTCAGTCCACAAGTAATCTTGAGGAAAAAAAAACAACTATGAAAAAATGAGCCTCCAAAACGCAAATCCTTCTTCTGAAAACTTAAACAGTATAATCTCCCTCCAAAATTCTCCTCTCTATTAAAGTATAAATAACAGTGAGGAGCAAATTTTAGGGGGCACCGGGCATGGTTCACATTTCTTGTTGGCACGTGTTAACAAGATCTGTACCATTTTTCATGGTTACCAGAAAAAAAAAACTACACCAAAAATTAACTAGATAGCTAACCTTAGCTAAGGAACAGGAGAAAGATTCAAGCTGGCCATCAGCACCACGGTAAAAATGAAAATAAGGAAGCACCCTGACATTCAATCTCTTGCACATTGGTTTATTTTCATCAAAGTTGACTTTTAGAAATAAGATTTCTGGGTGTTCTTGAGCCGTCCTGCATAGCTGAAATTAATTCAAAGAAATACCGTCATAAATCCATTTGAGAAAATAAAAAAAGTACATTTAGGTGCAAAATCACAAATGACTTTTCATAGGTGAGTTAGATGGTCAGAAGCTGGAACAATTTACCAATAAAAACCCATAAGTTCAACAGATACAGAATACAGACAGTCGAAACCACTTCCAATAGGAACACTGTTATGCAAATCTAAAACTACCAACTCTGCAATTAAGCTCCAATTTGATCAAATCTAAAACTACTTAGTTGCTGTCCTCAATTCACTAAAGTCGACAAATAAAACAAGCAAGCAGGAATACAGGCTAATCGCACTACAAGCATAAAGATATGTGCTGACCAATTACATTATACATAATTACATACTATAAAGAAATTGCAAACACACTTGACTAAAACAATGCACAGATTCAAAATCACAACAGAATAGATCAGCTTGCAAAAAAAAAAAAAAAACAGTGAGAAATCAAAGGTAGTTCAGATAATCAGGGTTATGTGGTTACATTGGATTTCATTGTTATTGCACAACTGAGGGCTCAATCAGGCTAAAGTACCATAGTTGCATAAGTGTAATAATAAGACCTTAGTGTTCTGCCCAACATTGAAATCCTAAAGACCAAACATTTCAGGTACCCTCACTGCATGAGTAGTATTTGATAAAAAAATCACCTTAGGAAATAGTGCACGACAAGAAGCACACCAGGTGCCATAAAATTCAGCTATGACGAGTCTTTCGCCGGCATCTTTGAGTGCATCCAAGAATTCTTGGGTCGAATGAATGTCTACCATGTTGGGGCCCGCATTTCTCTCCCACCACTTTGGCTCCCTGTTTTGGCTCTCTGTTGCCACTTCTTGTGCATGTGCCTGATACAAGACAATATCATCAAAGCTTTTTCCAAAAAAAAATTTCTAGTTACAAGTTTCCACATGACTTCTCTGGAATAAAGGGGAATGTTAAATTTGAAGACCTTTGAACTCATATATCCAGAGAGTTTAAGAGCAAAGGTGTATCAAATTTTAATCTTTAATGACAAATTAAATAAATCTTGCGTTCCCCTTTTGAAAAATGTCACTCCATCTACTTATTTTCTCACATAAACCCTAGTTCTTCATTCTCCTTTTCTCCTATCCTCACAAATTCTAAACCAGTGTGCATCTTTTCATTCACAATTTGCCTTTCCCCTCTATATAATACCCACAAAAACGAATAAAGCCGCTCTTTTTACCTTGAGATGAGTGAATCGATTGTGTTCATGTGGTAGAGAGCTGAAAGAGACACCTAGCCTCCTCGGGTTACCAGAAACCCTGGAAGAAGATGAGTTGATAAAAAAGGGGGAAAGAAGAGCAGTAGTAGAGCAAGGAGAGCTAATCTGGGTCCGGAGAAGCGAATCAGCCATGAATGGAACAATCAATCAACGAATCAATTAACTAAAATTTGAAACCACGCCAAATTCGCTGTTCACTTGTCTCCGCTGCGGAACTAGAAGCATTAAATAGGTTGCGAGAGAAGGGAACCGCTGAATTTTCGCTTCGTATATTCAATTCAGCGCTCGTTGCGAGTCGAGACGAGAGGGTTTGTGTGGCGTGGCGGGTCTGAAGGAGTGAAGGGGGAGGAATAGGATGGATTTGTTGATTCTAACGGCGTTTTAACGGCAAGATGGAAGGAATCTCCGTTAAGAGGTGAAAGCACAATTCATGAGAAAGTAAAAGTATGTGGCTGTGGTAGTGTGGTGTGGCGGAGAAGAGGCCAACATGGATATTTTTGGACCATCTATCTATTTACGATCTCACCGTGTGAACTGTGAACTTTTTGGTGGGACCCAGGAGATTGATTCAATGTGCCTTGTATTTTATATTTCTTACCTGACAAGTCAGTTGACCAAATTTGCGGTTTTTCACAAGCAAGCTGAATTGGGGTAATGTACGACTTCAATTTATCGATTGTTTTGGGTCGTTAACGTACCCATTGGTTTTTTTTTTTTTTTTTTTTTAAATTAGTCGGTCCACAATGCAGAATGGTGTTTTGATCTGTTTCCGAGAAGAGAATTCAGTTTTGATTTAGAAAATTGAAATTCGATTTTGAGGACACGTTTCATTAGAAAAATCAATCTTATGGAATGCGTTGGATTTTGAGAAAAGTTCCTTCAATGTTGCTGCAAAACAAAACTATTTAGATTGACTTGTTCATAGTTATTTTAAAAAATAAGATTTTTGAACCGCATATTCTGCATTTAATTGTTTTATTAAATAAGATTCAGATGCTTAGACAACAGAGCAAATGCATTCAGCACTTAATAATTGCTTAATTAATTGTTGCTACGCAACATCACTATTCAAACTTTGACATGTTAATATAAACTAGGTGCATTCGTTGCGGCTACGCCGCAACCGTTTTTTTTGTATGTATGTTAGCTTACATGGGGACACATTTTTTTCCCATTCTTTTCTACAATAGCGCATGGATTTTGTTGAAAATTATTGCGATAGTTACATCTCGTTTAGCTTCTAGCAAATATATTTCTTTCAAATTCCGATTACGAATGAAATATGTGATGGAATGAGTGAACATGTATATAAAACCATATGTACCATCGTAACACACTTCTCAAATTTTATATATCCCAGTTCCAAATATATTCAATGAAATATGTTTGCTTGCAATCAAGTACACGACTAAAATAATTTAGAAGAACAAAAATTGTAGCGTTGACACTCAATAGAAGCAAGTCTGATTTGAACCAAGTATTATGTAGACTAAATTTAATGCTTAGTGACCATGTGGATTGAATGTTGAGATGTTTTTTTCAGAAATGCAGAAAATGAGAAATCATATTATTTACCAAATTTATCCAAATTTTCAATCATGTAGTGATTCAAATCCCAAATGGGCTCTTCTATATATCCATGAAAACATCAATAAATATCTTTTGGAAATTTACATAGACATGTAACAAATATAAGTTAGAAGCACCTCTAAAAAAAGCAAGCAGTCATTTCTTGGTCATAGTAATTCATGTCATCCAAGAATATGCCACCGAGTCCACGTCTCTTGCCACGGTGGTGTATTAAAATATCATAATAACAACAAAATAATCTGACTAATATTTTTTATTTAATCACAGGGAAAGAAAAATGTAAAAAGTAAGCCTACTGTATACCTTGATGCAGAAATGATCACACCCCATCATTTTTCAATTTTGGCTAAAAAGTGGGGACAAACTTATCGCAAACTTTCTTCTAAATCTGCATGAAGATGAAAATAAAATATCACTCTATCGGACTTGTGTTTTGGAATGTTCAACTGAAGTCACAAATAAGGGTAAGATGAGCACAATTGGAGGCTCCATATTCCTGAGGAAGCACTGTATGAAAATGGTTGAAATCCTCTTTGATGAATGCACGGAGGTGTTAAGTCACAGCAAATGGATTATTCGGATAGAAAACCTAGAATAACTTGTTGACAAGTACTTCCTATTCTCAGATCCAAAACTTGGCTTAGACTCTGAGGATCTCCGAATAGGGAAAAATATCATCAGTATTATAGAAAATTGAAACATAGAAAGCAGAATTTTATGCCTCAAAAGAGCATAGCTCATATGATCTACTTGTCCTTGAGGACTACATAGAACTATTTGGAAGTGAACTCTAAATCATACTTTCCCTAATATATGATAAACCTAATTATGAAAGCCAACATAGTGGAACAACTTTTATTTTAACAATCTACAGAAATTTGAAAAATGTATTAGCAGATATTGTGCATCAGATTTGGTGTATTTAAGAAAATGATTGATCATTCATTAAGTGATTTCCAAATTTATTTTTCAGTTTTATTGGTATCCAATTATTGACCAAATGGAACCCAAAAAAAAAATGGACCGAATTAAACCTTCAATTTGGACCACCTTGCAATTTGGCCACCTTAGCCATCATATTAGACTCAATTCAAAGACCACAAAACAATGAAGTTTTAGAGTTTTAATTATGAAACTAAGTACAGTTTTTTGGAGAAAGCCTACATCTTAGTAAACTACCTTGAGAGCTGCAACTCTCTCAGCATGCAATTTCTTTAGCTCTGGATCCTGCATGATAATGAAATTAAATTCATAAACCATGTTTTTAGAGTTGGGGAAAAAAAAAATTCAGGTTACATCCAACAATTCGGTCAGATCAACTTACTCATCTGTAGTTGCCTGAGCCTTCCCTTTAGCTAACACTTCCTATAAAGAACTTCAACTATTAATATTTTTATATTACAAAGCAGACAAGCGCTACATTGAACCACTGAAATTATTAATTACGAAATTACGCAACAAAAGATCCTACAAAGAAGGGGAATACTTTAGTGCACCATCTACGACCAAATCGATCAAGGTGATACGAACTCTCTTAGAATCGTATCACTGATAAGACACTTTTAATTAGAATAAAATAATTTTAGAAGATTAAATCGGAAAAAGGCACCTTTTGGTAGTCTCTGGCAGCCGCTGCCATGACATTTCCTAGTGCGAGGCCAGAGAAGGTATGTCGAAATGAGTCTGGATCCATCTCTCGTCTCTCTCTATCTACTTATCTCTCTCTGGTTTTTATGTTAAAGGTGAGAGGAGGAGGGCAGTCCCAAATTTCCGAAGAGCCCTTATAATTGGAGTAGTTCCTGGTTTCGTGAAATGCTTTTTTATTACTTGAGGAGATTTTTTATTTTACATTCAGTAAGAGAGACGGAGAGTGGAGGAGAGATTGGAAGAAAAAGGAGAGAGGCGAAATGGTGAGTGGTGACCCCAACGAACTACGCCCGGGAGGAAACGCAGATGCAAACTCCGGGAGATCGGGGCGAAGGGAGGGGAAAAAACAGCTGTCGTAAGAGTTTAGAAAGGCCAGATACGAAAAGGGAATGGTGCGGGATGACGGGCGTAGACGTCAGCGAAAACATCTTGAACCGTCCATTTTGGATCGGACGGACACCAGCATGGGTGTCACTGTTCATCGCTGATGTCACATCTCATTGAAAATTAAGGTTTTATAATTCCTATCAATTTGTCTGAAAGCAACTTAAATAAGACCACCTTTGTTCCGAGTGAGAAAACTTAATTTCGGTGATCGCAATCATGAAAAACAATAATTAATTAATCTAAATTTTAATATTCTTATGCTTAGCATCTTTGATTTCTTTCTTATTCTGGAGCTTCAAAAATAATATTCACCGTTGAAAATTAGTGCCAGCTTGATAAACTAAGCTTGCTGACAACGACTGATTGAAGTTGCTTTGTATAAAAGGAAGCCAAAATTTTCATGTCTATAAAATTACTACCATCATTTTATTAAATAGATTTTAACAAATTAATATTTCGATCAAATAATATATTACACAACTTACCTCTCTATTTCATACAATTTGTGGAAAACTTTTGCCAAAATACTGGTAAGCTTGTAATGTAATAATAATCTATTTGTCAAAGAGGAGGGATCGGATTACATTTTTTTTTTGACACATTTTGACATCTATTATTTTCAAAGTCTAAATAGTCGATTCAAACCGTTCAACATGATGGATGTATTAAAATGTGCTTGGAGATCAAATTTTACAATTTTTTGAAATTTTTTACTATTTATTAAGATGGTTACAAAATCGTTGTTTTAAGACCATTGAAAAATAACGATTTTGTAACTATCTTAATAAATAGTAAAAAAATTCAAAAAAAAATGTAAAATTTGATCTCCAAGCACATTTTAATATGGTGATCATGTTGAACGGTTCGGATTGACTGTTTGGATTTTGAAATCGCAAAATTGACCTATAAAAAAAACAGTATCAAGATGTGTCAAAAAAAAGGGTGTAATTAGATCCCTCCTCTTTGCGAAATTTAATTTTGATAATAGCCTTTAATTTAATGGTAAAATGTAACGTTCTTTTTATGAAAAATTGTGAGATAAAAATTCGAATGAAAATCTTTTATAGATATTGAAATCTAAAGACTAAACATCTCATTTCCTCCCATCTCTTGATCTCAAACCAAATTGTCATTTATTTATTTTTTTGCAACTCAAACTATCTTAGCATTCGGGTTATATTGTGATAATAAGTTTCTTGTTTGAATGATTTTGAAAATTTGTCACTTTACTGTATGGTTCATGTCATCGTTTTGCCTTAAGTTTTGATTTGGGTTTCAGATTACATTTGTCTAAGGATTGATATACATTCCGCTGTGTTTAGATAATATTGCTAGTTTTTATATTATACTGTTTGAATTTCGAATTACGTTGTCTTAGAATTCAAATAAAAAAAAAAAAAAAATCCAACATTGACTTGAAAATTCAGTCATTTTTGGGCCGTCTGAATATATGGTGGGACCCAGGAGGATTCCCTTTTCACTTTTGCTTCTTTTACAAGTTCAATTCGCAGAACGGTGTTTTGATGTGTTTCTGAGAAAACTCAATTTTGATTTGAAGAAAGAAGCTTTCTTTCATTGGAAAATCTGTGTGACTGCAATGGATCTCGAGGAATCTTATTGGAAAAATATGACTGCGCAGCGTGGATTGTCAATTTACTTGGATAACCGTTTAAATAAGTTCACATTACATTTTTGGGCAGAACACTGACTGAGAAGCTCACTTTAATTTTCATTTTATATATGGAAAGAGATTACTTGATAATAATTTATTTTTACTAGTTTGATATATTTTTATATCGATTGAAAAAATAAAAAAAATATTTATATTGTTGTTGGATATATAGGCAGAGTACCAGCCAATTTTATGTAATTTAACTATTTTAAGTAAAAGCCACGCGTTAATAAATTTTTCAAAAATTTAAGTCACTTAATTAACAAGAAATATGCTTGAAATTTCATGTTTTTTTAGGTATAATATGTGTGCCGTATATATATTGCCTACGATACTAATTTTAAATTTAAGTATTATATTTTATAAAGTATCAAATTTGTCAAAATAAATTAATTATCAAGTGATCCATCTTCTTGGATCACTTGATAATGGTGTGAAAGGTTGTTAGTTCGAAACTCGAATATTTTATTTTTGTAAATATTAAATTGAAATTAATAGATTAGAGCTTCATCTTTCTATTTCTATTAAGGAGAATTTCATGTATCCCCTCAAAAACCTTAAAATTACGTATTTTTTCTCTAAAATTCATAATATCATAGTTACCCTTCTAAAGTTAAAAAACTCACAAATTTATCCAATTTATTAATATTTCTAATAAAACTTATTTTAAATATATAAATTACCCATTTTACCCTTTCTCCCTCTTTTCTTTTTCTCCTTCTCTTCTCTCTTAATGTTAGATACGGAAATATGTAAACATGGTGCTCAAGCCGGGCATGTTGTGCAGTTGATTGAACTCCATTTATAGGTGCTAAGTTACATAGCTTGCTCTTTGTTTCCTAGCTAAATACAAAATTAGTATCCGTTTATATTCATATCATATCAATACAACTATGGACGCAAATTAAAAACAGAAAAATGTATCAGCTCTTTGAACTCTGAATCCTGAGTCCGGCCTTTGTCTTATTCACCTTTTCAAAATAAATCTAACGTTGTACTGTTAAGATTATTTCTTGGTTTCTTATTACTATTATTGTTACCGAGCACAGCTGCTGGCACGTGCGAGTTGCACTGTGGGCACCGCAGGTTCTCCTTCGTGATCAAAACATAGAGCAGACACTTGGGACATGCAGCTGCCATCATGCTGGCCCCGCCAACAGGCACTGACAAAGTATGTGAACAACAATTCAAAATTTTTTGAGGGAGATACATGAAATTCCCCCTTTCTATTAAAAGAACTTTTGCTGAACACGGTGTTTTACCTCACATGTTAACGTTCAACCTAAATTGTTCTTTTCAACGCAGTATGTGAATATGAACTTTCAGAACTTAAAAACATTTGACTTGAAATCTTCTCCCGTGCAGGAAAGTTCTTGCCAACACAATCTTAAGAACTCCCCGCCATAAGATGGGTGTCTGGATTCTTGGATCCTCTAAGGTAACTCAAACTTTGTTTCGATCCAGAACGTCTGTCCAAAATATGGGCCAATTCGCTCCAGATTAGAATTCAAACTATGGGAGCCTTTTACTTTTAATATTCTTGCAGATTCGAACCCTCTGAAGTCTGAATTCAAACTCAAAATTTGAGTTACCTTAAGAGAAGAAGATTATTATTGGAATTTGGAAGCACTCTGCACTGCTGCACGTAATCTATTATGATTAAACAATACAATTTTTCTTTGATCATTTATTTAATAGTACCAGCTACACTAACTAAGCTTGCTGACAACGATTAATTAAAGTCAACTGCTTCGCTTCAAACTTAAAAGAAAGCAACGTATCTGAACTGGAAAAACAAATGATTGTCTCGGAGCTGGTGAGGTGTATTGGAAAAGCATATCCCAATAACACAAACTGGATCATTGAAACATTCATCCCTGATTTTTTTAAAATAAAAAAAGCTATTGAGATCTAAAATTTACCAGTTATAAAATTGGGTTGTCTACAATAATCAGCTCCCTTTATAATTATCCAGTGTATCCAAATTCCAATAACTAACATTAATGTGTTACTATTATGTATGTTAAATGGGAAGTTAAACATTTTCAAACCATAACAAAGCTAGCCAAACTGCTTAGCATATAATACAATTTCACACCCAATGCTCATCTCACTTACAATAAATTCCATTACAAAATACTTTCAATCTTGAGCAAAATTTCTCTAATTGAATAGAATGACTGACAATGAATTAACAATTATTCCATCAAATTCATTGTTGAACAGACTTCTTCAATAAATTGAACCTACCATCTATCCCAATAAATACACCAAATTCAAATAAATTTAATTCACATACCCAAATGAACACAAAAGGAAAAGAAATCATATGTGGAAGTGAACCAAGAACATACACATCCTACATCAGACAATATTGACAATTTTCAAAACAAAGCAAAGCTCAATACCGAGATGTACCGGCCGTCTTTGATACCACCTCACTAACAGATGTGTACCACCTTCCTGGCCCGGCCGCCTCCTCTTCCAAGTACATCTCCTCTGCTTTCCTCAGTGATGCGTGGGCCGCCACCACCACCACACCGATCAACAAACTCACCAGTATATTCGCCGTGGCATTTGTCAGAAGAAGCAACACCAAAGTTACCACAGCAAGCACCAACAGGGTAATCGAATCGCTGATCTCTCTCCCAAAGAGGAACAGAGGCTCGTCTTTCAAGAAATAGAAGAAAAGCCAGGCGATCATGGTGACAATGAAAACGATGAGAGAAATCGGATGCCAGAGGAGAGAGAGGAAAACAATCAAGAGCATGATTATTGCATAGTTCATGGCGAAGTAAATGAGGTTGTTGCGGAGACGGAGGTACGCCTCGCCTAGGGTAGGAGGGAGACCAAAGGAGGAGAGATCAGCGAGCTCACGCCAGGGGCGGCGAGTGGCGAGAGCGGAGGCGCCGCGCGCCTTTGCCCTGTGGATGTAGTCGAGAGGAGAGGAGGTCGTCGGCGCCGATGTGGTGGAGGAGCTCGTTGGGATCGTGCCATAGGTTGTCATGGCGTAGTGAGAAAGAGAGAGAGAGGAGGTGGAACTAGGATTCGGATCGGAGGAGAAGAGAATGGAAAAAGGGTTTGGGATTGGACAAGATGTCTAATTTGATTAAACCATGAATTTTGAGTTCCTCTGTAGAATGTTTAGTGTGGGTAAGCGTACAATGAGCCGCTTGTATAAACTAACGTTAGTGAACCCGGCCCGCTTTAACTGGTCCACATATCAGCGTGAAACAGGACACGCGGAATTCTGAACTAGGCCACATATTAACGTGAAACACGATGCTTGTTACGTTGGATTGGATATTCTCGAATCACAAGTGTTGTTTAGTTCAGCTTCAGCTTGATTAGATTCCTGCTTTAATATCGTGCGACAGCGCCAACAGTAACGTGAACGGTCAACGAGTCGCAACTCACAATGGAAGTTCCAATTAGCTCCCTCACGCGTGGCTCACGTTTAGAACAAGTGTGATAATTCATAAACCAAATAAAACCAAAATAATTCCCCGATAAAAAGCTTTCCCATTTCATCATTTCATGTCCTCTGGCTCTCTCTCCCTCTCCCCCATGGCTTCTCTGTCACCTCAGCCTCGCAAACTCCCCGCCGACGAAGAACCAGCTAACCCTAAAACCGCTCTTCTAACCCCTCCCGTCCCTTCCCCTTCCTCTCCCTCCTCCCAATCCCCTTCTCGCTGCTGCTTCTCCTTCCTCCTCGTCACCACTTGCATCTCTCTCGCCATCTCCTCTGCCTTCGCCTTTCTCCTCCTCACTTCCAACTCCGAACCTGTTAAAGAAGTGGCCCGCTCCCTATCCAAGCTTCCTCATCCAGTAGTGATTTTAATCTCATCTGATGGGTTCCGCTTCGGATACCAATTCAAGACTTCCACGCCCAACATTCACCGGCTGATCCAAAATGGGACTGAGGCTGAAACGGGTCTCATACCCGTTTTCCCCACTCTGACCTTCCCCAACCACTACTCCATTGTTACCGGCTTGTACCCTTCTTACCATGGAGTAATCAACAACCGCTTTACTGATCCGGTAACAGGAGAGGTTTTTACCATGCAGAGCCATGAGCCCAAGTGGTGGCTAGGCGAACCATTGTGGGAAACCGTGGTCAACCAAGGAAGAAAGGCTGCAACTTTCTTCTGGCCCGGATCTGAGGTGAAAAAAGGTAAGTGGAGTTGCCCTGATAAGTACTGTCAGCACTATAATGGGTCAGTACCATTTGAGGATCGGGTTGATACAGTTTTGAGCTACTTTGACTTACCGTCCGATGAAATGCCGGTGTTTATTACCCTTTATTTCGAGGATCCTGATCACCAAGGCCACCAGGTGGGGCCTGATGACCCAGAAATTACCAATGCCGTAGCCCACATTGATTCCTTGATTGGTAGGTTGATATCTGGATTAGAGAAAAGGGGGGTTTTTGAAGATGTTACTGTAATTTTATTAGGGGATCATGGTATGGTTGGTACCTGTGACAAAAAATTGATATATCTAGAAGATTTGTCTCCTTGGATCGAAATCGACTCTGAATGGTTACAATCAACCACACCTGTTTTGGCAATAACCCCACCCAGCAATGTATCATTAGCCGAGGTTGTTTCAAAGATGAACGAGGGTTTGAGTTCGGGAAAAATCGAACATGGTAACTATTTGAAGATGTCCTTGAAAGAGGATCTGCCGACACGGCTCCATTATGCGGCTAGTTATCGTATCCCGCCCATAATCGGGTTGTTACAGGAAGGATACAAGGTGGAACTGAAGAGGTCCGACAATAAAGAATGTGGTGGGGCCCATGGGTATGACAATACAAATTTTTCGATGAGAACTATTTTTATTGCACACGGCCCGCAGTTTGGAAAGGGGAGGAAGGTGAAGTCTTTTGAAAATGTACAAATTTATAATGTGATTGCTTCAATTTTGAAATTAAAAGGTGCAGCGAATAACGGGTCGGAGTCATTTGCTGACAACATTCTTCTTGAATCTTGATAGTGCTTGATCACCAATCGCTGGGCATGTGTCAATTTGGGGGTTTTAATTAGTTTCGTATTTTTGCTTAGCTTTCTTTAATAAAGTATGAACTACGTTTGAGCTTCTTTTGGTTATTTGCCACTATCCATTTGTGAATATGATTTGAGTTCTTATAGCTTTTACTTTTATCAATTTTAGTACATATTTTTCTATCTGATTGATTTGTGGAGGGATTGAATCTTATCCACAATGAGGTTCTGGCCTTCTGGGGCAAATGCACAGCATTGTTTTATTAATTCACTGAAAATGTGTACATGAAAATTTGACCAAGAAAATATATTTTAGTTTAAACTATTTAAGAGTACTTAACCTTCAACAGATTTCTGGCCAAGGTAAGTATTTTATTCTTACCATTTACTGCATGTATTAAGTTTCTACATTTCCAAACATACCGGATAGGTACAACATGAAATCCCCCTGTTGACAATTGGTTTGTTAAAGCCCTGTTCCTAATTCATTTTTCTTGTGTAGGAATTGAAAATTAACTTTTACAAAAAAATCACTGTCACCATTCAATATATTAGTTCCTTCCTTCATATTTTTATTTCATTCTGAACTTCATTAAACCTCTACCATGTCATCATTTGAGTTTACCAATTGTTTCCTCAATTGGTATAATGAATGAAACTATCATTTTAATATAAAATTTCCAGAAAAAAAATATGTGTTTCCTTCATAAATTTCATTTCATTTTGAACCTTATAAGCGTTCTGCAAGATTACCAATTAAGTTTTACCAAATGATTCCTCAGTTGAGGTAACGAATTTAAATATCCTTGGAAATAATCCAGATGGGTTGGGCTTTTGGACCTGCTGGATTTGGTTTTTGGAGGCCTAATGGGTTTTTAAGAGCTTTCAATTTTAGTTGACTTGGTAGGCCTAATGGGTTGTGGTGAGAGAGGATAGAGCCTTTTATCAGTGGCCCATAGTTATAAATAATTAAACGTTCAGAAATTTCTAATGGCAATCTTGGAACCATTTTGTGCATATTTTATTGCCCTTCATACGGGACCAGTATCCTCTGTAGTACATGTCCACTACTTTACGGTTTGAGGATTTACTCTTAGCTGCTTTGAAATTCGTGCAAATTTAAAAGAACGGTCTAGATCCACTAATTAGAGAATCATTCTAAAAGATTCTCTTATGTGGTACCTTACTGGATATGAATTCCCTTCATGCACATGATATTTTTTAACCAGACGCAAATCTTAAAACAGACTCTTATAATTATTTTAGCTTGAGTGAGAGGTCATTTGCACATGTATTATTTTGAAGTAAAGCATTGTAAATATGCCCTGTTAGTTCCTTATCCATCAAAACAAAAAGAACATATATATATCCAAAATATAAAAGCAACGCAATGCTTTGAAATTGAATAAATCATCAAAGTCGTTATATATGTGCCGACAAATAGAAGAAAACAGTAGCCATGGACCGAAAGTGTCGACTTTTTGAGTTTTAAAATTTCTGACGAACCAAAGAAACAAAAAATAGATTATGAGATGGGAGAGATGTATGAGGTAGGTTGTAGGTTGTAGGTAGCAGTACAAGTATAGTGCGATCACATGGACTTCAAAATTAACTCAGAACAAAAGAGGAACTGTAGAGATCTTTATAAGCTACATTCCAATCCAACCACATCAGATGGATTTCAAAATTTTGTCATGTTTATACTACCAAGCACCAGTAGCAGTGCATGCTTAATGCTTAATGCTTTTGAGAATAATAAATAGTGGGGAGGGTGATTTGAAGGGAAGCGGGAAGCCAATGTTTTTGACAGATATCAACTCATTTTTTACTAGTGCTACACCACGTCACCACCACAGCAATTCCTTACGAAATATAATATATAATCTCCTTCGGTTTTGATACACCACCACAGCAACGAAGGATTTTTTTTTTCTTTGCAGGGAAAAAGGGGAGCTAAGACTCCCATAAATTATTTTTTTTTCAAATTTTTATTCTTTAATTTTTTTTAATTTCATATAAATATTATTGGTTTTTCTTATAAAATAAAGGGGATTTTATGTATACCCTAAAAAACTTCAAAATCATCTAACCCCTTCAAACTTCATAATATCGGATTTATCCTTCTAAATTTCAAAAACTCATAAATTTACCAAATTTATTAAGGCTTTATTATTTTACCTGTTATTAGAATAATAAAAACATGTAGCCTGTTTAAGAGAAACATTTTGTCATCTAATTGGTCGGATTAAATTTTTTGAGAGGTATATATGAAATTCGTCCTAAAATAAATAGAAAATATTCATTTTTTTTAAGATTTTTGATTAGACCATAGAAGGATGGTTGTTAGCAGAGCAGAGGAAGGAAGCTGCATAGTTCCAAAATTGCCCAAAATTTATTTGCGAAAGGGATAGACACTCACTCACTATTAAGTATTAATGCACGCCTTCTCTTTCTCTTTCTCTCTCTTTCAGATTTGGAGGCTACGAATAATTGGCAAAAAGATTATGTCACCTCACTATCACGGGACAAAATAATTACATTCTCTTATCAACTATCAACGATGGATGGTTTCTTTGTTTGGTATATTATAGAAAGGATAACTTTTTCCATTGTTTTTCATCTCTACTGCTCTACAGAACAGAGCACTTGTTCAAATCTACTTGATTTAACTAAACGAGTTAGGACTAATTAATCTATTTCCTACGGGCAATTTGGCAAAAAAAAAAAAACACAGAAATATTGAACTAATGTAAAGATATATCATTGGTATCATTCATTTCGCATTAATTTTACAATAAGAAAATGAAAGAAGTGGCTATGTCACCGGTTTCCATTATCATGAAAACCAAAATATGTAATACAACTGTTTGACTGGTACCAACTATAGTGGTACCAGTAACGTAGTTCCAACACAAACACAAATAGGTATTAAGCCAATACCTACACACCCTCATACAAGACTACAGCAACAGAAGCATACTACAAATATTCAAACATACAAAACATCAACATAATAAGCAAACTAGTCCCTACAAAATAAGGAAAATACTAAAACTGAAAATATGCAATCAAGCCCCTACAAATCTGAAGTTTCCAAGGGTACCAACTGATGAGATTGCGGGCCAACTTCATCTTCCAAAGCCATCTCTTCTCTTCTCTTCTCTTCTCCATTTATATGGATTGAAACCTGTCCATCCCCATGAAAGTTACCACCATTAATTTTACAGTAAAGATCGATCTAGCACAATGAAAATATAGTAATTAAGTTCCACTTAATCTATTCTTAAGTGCATTAAGTCTCTTGATGAACTCAAACTCTAAAACCTATCATGTTGATTTTAAACTCTAAAACCTATTAGGTTTGTTTTAAATGACAAATTCAAACTGTTGAAACTTATCTATCTTACGAGTGATGCGTCTACATATGAAAATTTTAAACTTTCGAATTAATTTAGTATAAAGTCAAGCGGTCAATATTAGAAGGTTTATAAATTAATTTTGATACATTCATTTTTTGATCGTTTTTTTTACCACTTGACTCTATACAAAATAAATCAAAATTTCAAATTTTTGCATGTAGACGCATCACTCCTAAGGTAGATGAGTTCCAACGGTTCGGATTCGTCGTTTGTAGCCAATTTGATAGGTTTTAGAGTTGAATTCACAAAGAGTCTTTGTGAACTAGCCATGTTTGATTGAGCTCATATTTTTTTTTTGGTTTAAAACCTGTAGGTATTTTCATTAATTAGGACAAACTAGTTATATAGTTTCGTACCGGTACATACAACATCTGTACCAGTACATAAAATATTACAACTGAACCCCTTTACAAAAGTAGATAAGAAAAATAAAAAAATAAAAGCATAATCAGGGGTTTTGTGCTCAGATCGGCAGATATATTGAGCCTGTAGGATTTTCTGTGCTCGTGCTCAGATTTGTAAATTGTGAGCCTGCATAGTTTCTTATCGTTAGCACAAAACAATGTTGTTGTAATCAAGGCGAGGCAGGAGTATCTAGGGGAGCCTTCGTGCCCAGATGAGATTTGTGTCTGAATTATTTAAAAGGAAACATAGGGGAAAGAGATAGGAAAAAAGAAGAAGAAGAAAGGAAGGTGGAGGAGGAAAGGGGTCAATGTCAGTGTATCATCATCATCATCATCATTAACCATAAACGTATCTTATTTATACATTAATATAGTAGATACTATAGTAGAGGTGGAGCGAATTTATAACACCTCTATTCGTATCCGGAGATTCGAGACAAATGATCAAGTGGTGATTACTGTATATCTTTCGGAATTATACTTAATTTGAATGGAACTCATAAGTCATGTTATATTTTTTTTATTAGCATATAAAAATGATCTCTAATAAATACGATCACAAATAATTGATTCATAGTCAATGCATTCAATCAGTGGTTTTAGATAACTCAGATGCGGAGTCGGGTCGAATAAGAAATCGACAGCTCCTGATCTAAATCTATCATGCATGCATGGTCTCTCTCTTTCTCTGTCTCGCTCTCTTTAATTTCACCTCTTCTTAATTGGATGGATGTACTATATATAGTTTACGTTACTTGGAGTATTCTCTTTAATTTCACCTCTTGTTAATTGGATGGATGTACTATATATAGTTTACGTTACTTGGGAGTAAATTAAATGAATACATGCATGCATCCGTATTCCGTAATAATGGAAATTAACTCAGATATATATCCTTGCACTTTTATATAGTTGAATGAATGGCATTGCTTGTCTGAATCCTTTAAAAAAGCACAGAATGTTGTATACATACAAAGGGCACATTCACTAATTCTAACTTGTACCGAAATTTTTATTAATATCACTGTCAAAAAAAAAAGAACTTCGCGAGAAATTCGAAAAATATCAGGACCTCCAATTCAATATGCAGTCTCATTCTTTGGGGGCCGCAGATTGAATTGGAAGTTCCCAAAAACCAAAAAATGTACTGTAATATACTGATATTTAGGTTTTTGGAGTCCTCCAATTCAATCTCCGCTCCTCAATAAGAGATAGGAGTAGCATTAAATCTACCACCGTACGATTAGCATTAAATCTGTGCACACGGAAATTGATACAGACTTGCACGGATTTTGATGCAGAGTGCACGAATCTTGATGCTGATCGTATGGTCATCACACCCATCAAACCAAAGCATCGGACCTACTCTGAATTCTCTCAAGAATGGAGCCGCAGATTGAATTGAAGGCCCTAGTATTTTTCGAATTTCTCAATTTCAGTGGCTTTTTTTTTTTTAAATGGTATTAATAAAAATTTCGTCAAACTTGTATGACATAATAAATAGACAAGTACACTTTATATTATCACTCAAAAAATACACTATATATTATTGGGTGAGGCTATGGTACTTTGCAAAGCGTATGTCGGGCCGTACTATGAATTCATATTTTCGTTTTCAAAGTTCAAACAGTCGATTATAACCACTCAGTACAATCTCCATATGAAAATATACTTAGGGACCAAATTTTATATTTTTTTAGAATTATTTTATTTTATTTTTTAAAAATAGAAAAATCACATTATCTAAAAATTCTGGAATATCCGAAAATAGTGATTTTTTACCTACCTAAAAAAATGATAAAAAGTTTCCTAAAAAATTTTAAATTTGGTCTTCTTGTATAATTTTGAATGGAGATCATGTTGAACGGTTCAGATCAATTATTTAGATTTAAAAAATGGAGATATGAATCCATAGCACAAATTGATCCGCTCAAAGTGCCATAGCCTCATTTATATTATTCCTTTTTTTAGCTATAGCTGACATAAGAAATCAACTTTAATTTAAGATTAATTAATCAACTCAGCACCTAATTCAAGTTGACATCAAATGTATACACACAACTACCACAACAAAGCTAGAGTTGATTAATGATTTGCTAACTAGTTATGATTAAATCATTGAAACAAGGTCCCAAGGAACCAAATCTCTGTCACCTGTAATTAGGTATTCCATTAAGGGCTTTCTAGATTAATTAAGCACCGACTAATCACTTAATTGATCCGTGCCTAAAAAAGATACTAAAGTCACATCCTCCCTCGCCAAATTAAAAAATTAATTACATTATCTTGGCATGAACCAATCTAATTATGGATCCATGCGGCCTGGCTGGTAGAAGATCAAATCATTACGATTTGTTATTACAGAAATTAATAATTTAGTAGCAATGCATATGTGATGATAAGCTTTCATCTTCCTTTAACAATTAGAAGGTATCTACCACAATCTTGTTCTCATGCGGCGTCAATAATGTAGCTAAAGATGTGGTTTATACATTGTTGGTTGGAACCTGTAAACTTCCCAAATTTTTATTAATACCACTGTCAAAAAAATAAAAAAAATAATAAGCCACAAATTATGGAAAATTCGAAAAATACCAGGACCTCCAATTCAATCTGTGATCCTCATTTTTGGAAGGCCGCAGATTGAATTGGAGGCCCCCAAAAATCTCAAAAATGCACTGTAATAAATATCATATGTAGGTTTTTGGGGGCCGCAGATTGAATTGGAGGCCCTGGTATTTTTCGAATTTCTCAAATTCTGTGGTGTTTTGGTTTTTTTTTTTTTGAAATGGTATTAATAAAAATTTCGGTGTAAACTTGGAAGTCTCTGTTTTTTCTAAGTTGGAAACAAAATTGCCTCCTTCGATTGAAATTGAAGTAAATAAAAAGATGATACAGATAAAAGGAAAGAAAAAAAAGAAAGATTGGAATGCATGCACCCAAAACACACTTGAGAAAATTATGAATCAGAAGAGACTTTATTTAAACTTTTGATAACCTTTTAAGGAATCAACGCAATAAATTGAATCAATAATTTTTCTAAACGGGTAATAATTCTAAAAAATATGAGGAGGGATCCGATTACACCTTTTTTGGTGACACACTTTGACACCTATTATTTTCAAAGTCCAAATAGTCGATTCAAACCATTCAACATGATGGATATATTAAAATGTGCTTGGAGATCAAATTTTATATTTTTTTGAATTTTTTTGCTATTTATTAAGATGGTTACAAAAATCGTTGTTTTCAGACCATTGAAAAACAGCGATTTTGTAACCATCTTAATAAATAGTAAAAAAATTCAAAAAAATGTTAAATTTGATCTCCAAGTACATTTTAATATGGTGATCATGTTGAACGGTTTGGATCGACTGTTTGGATTTTGAAATCGCAAAATTGACCTATATAAAAAACAGTGTCATGATGTGTCACCAAAAAAGGTGTAATTGGATCCCTCCTCAAAAAATATATATATGTACATAATTACACATCTAGTACATATGATAAGTGATATAACTTCAGTATGAAAAAATGTAGTTTAGTTTTTGCAAAAAATAATAATCTAAAAATGTAGATATCAGAATTAACAAAAGCTCCTATTAAAAAATGTGTACTCTTCAAAGTTTGGATTTTTCAAATTTCTACCGTGCGAAAATCAACTTTGAATATAATTACTAAGACAATGCCTCCATACATAATGTTATAGTTCGAAAATATGTAAACAAAGAATGTGAGGCACGATGAGGCATGAAAGGCACGAGTCATTTGAACTTTTTTTTTTTTAACGATTTGTAAAAAGTATGACGATATTTTCTCAAGTTAATTCAAAATAATTTAAACAAAATAGAAAAGGAATTGCATAAACATATTAAGATTGGCGTGTATTTAATTTAATGCAAAATCAATGTAATTTGATTTCTATCATAGCTATAAATATATCGAACATTGCAAGTTTTACATATTTTGATTAATAGTAGAACTTCTATCAAATATTATTATTTTTCATGTACACGATATACATAAAATTTGAATTATATTTCAGATGTTTGGTTTTGAAATTATAAGCTATAATTGATAATTCTTAAAATTATCAACTTAATTGAAATGAATGTATCTCAACTCATAAAAATTAGTAACATGCATCATGCATCAGAGAAATAATTGTATCAAAATTATAAGGGTAGAAATGGAATAATTTGGTAGCATCGAAATGTCGATATCCTACCAAACAATGTACCGATGCTGGTACGGTGGTACCCCACCTCTTCATAACGAAATGATGTTGAAAGTTTACACGGGCATGAGAAGGAAGAAATAAACAACTATGCTTTCTCTTCCAACTAATTAGAGATTTTCTTGGTTGGTGCCAGTAGGCTGCAAACGAACCGAACCGAATCGAACTTATCTTCAGTTTAAGTTTGATTTGAATTAATTTCGAACGAACTCAATTTCGAATCAAATTTTTTACGAACTCAATTTCGAACCTTTATGAACTTTGTTACGACTTATGATGTATGATTTCTGATTGGGCCATAGTGCGAAATTACAGCACTTCAATAAAAACTCGAGTATTCAAAGTACAATTTAAATAAAACTCAAATATCAAATAGAAGTACAATTTAAATAAAAACTCAAGTACTTTAAAGTATTCAAAATACAATTTAAATATCAATAGAAGTACAAAACAATCACCAAAGTCTTAGAATTATTACAAATCCAAATATTACCCTAAATAAAATATTAAAGTTCATTACAACTAGGCACTAACTACTGAAAAACCCTTCTAAAAAACCCTCACAGGTATTCAAAGCTTCAGCCATATATTTCGCTTCATTAAACTAGCTACTGAACATCTACAAATTATTTTATAGATGCAGTAGCAAGGTTTTCAACATCCCACACTATTTTTGCATCATTAACCTGGATTATCCGAAAAACTTAGAATCCTACCATGAAAAGCAAAAATTTTGGTATAAACATGTGAATTTTTTTATTTGAGCTTTGTTGTTGAATTTTTTTATTTGAACTTGTAATTGGACCAGGCTTTCTGTTTCAGAAGTCAGAATTCAAAGCAATTATGGCCTGGACGGCTTATATTTTCATCAGTGAACATAAGTTATCAGCATAAATTAACAGTTCACGTTTGAGTTAATTTTGAAGTAAATTAGGTTTGCGAACCTATTTCGAACGAACTAGGTCTAGTTTGAGTTTGGTTTGAATTAATTTCGAACGAACTCAATTTCGAATCGAACTTTTTAGGAACTTTTTCGAATCAAATTGTGCAGCCCTAGGTGCCAGTGATTTTTTCAATCCTGGAAAGCTGTTCTAAAGTGCTAGAAAGTTGGTTTTTTGTTTTCCCATATGAAATCTTCCAACCAAAGACGGAAAGAGCCCCCCCCACCCCCCCATATGAAACCTTATGACCTAATGTTGTTATAGCCTTGCCAGATGCGCATAAAAGCAGGCGCCTTCTTCAGAATGTTTCATTTATATGGTTTCAACTTTCAACTTTGAAGTTATCAAAATTGACACTGCTTAAGACTTAAAGTGCCCACTGAACTCACTCTTTCTTGCATTTTCTGTTCAATTTTTTAGCAAGGACACCAACTTTATTTATGACCTTTTCTTCCAGATAAAAAAAAGGGGCTTTTTTCCGCTAATCAACTGGAATTGTTCAAATTAATTTACAAATTTATAAATTGTTTTCACATAAACACATCACTCATAAATTAGATTGGTTTTAACGATTAATTTGGATTCAAAATCATTTGAAGTAAATTCAATAATTTTATTTTTTAATTAGAGAGAATTATAAACGATAAAGTTGTATGGAAAATCATTGGAATTCACCATCATATCATGTTGATTGGTAACCAACTTATTATTGAAGGTAGCGTTCCATTTACACCGTATTTGTCACCTGGCACTAAGATTGAAAATTGATTAATTTAATGTGGCACTGGCGCCATTCGGACAAAAGAAAGCAACATATAAATAAAAAAATAGAAAAATTAATTTCACTTTCCGCCCTCTTTGTGTTGTGATGCATCCAACCTTTTCCACAAAAGAAAAAGGCTCAGACCTCAGAGTGAATTAAAAGGCGACAATTTTCTTTTTCCTTTTCATATTCATTTCCATACTGATACTAGAATCAGCTTTTGCTAAAAGAAAACTGTAACCTTAGCTCAGAATCAATTAATACTGAAACTACTCCCTGCAACCTTTACCCTATGCTAAGATTTACCTAAATTGGACCTACCAAAATCGATCTCTTAGGTTAAGTTTGCTTTGTTCAAACTTCAAATAACAATAAATGACAACAAAGAAATGGGAACTGCATGTGATGTCTTTTATATTTAAAACAAAAAAAAATGATCGTTAGGACCATTAGAAGAGATATTTATACTAGAACAAGCGTGTCTTTATTCCTTCATTTGCATTGGTTTATTTTTTAATTTGATTCATAAAGAATTGTTTGAATACTATGTGTAATCATAAAGCCACGAACAAATTAATCATGGTTGAAGCACTCTTTAGTGTTAAATCAAAGCAATTTTTTTTATCTACTTTTTTAAAGAAACCTATTTCTATTTGTTATATTTGTTGATATGCATCGGTACCAGCGTACCAATGTACCGTTGGCCGAAAGTTTTAAATTTGACATGACAAAAAAAAATGAAAAAAATGAACCATTTAACCATGATTTTCTGCAAATTTCAAATTGGACACGACTGCAATCACAAATGACGAACACCTTTTTAGTGTCCGCAACGACAAATGGTGGACAGGAAATTGGTCCGTCATTTGTGGTTGCAGACAGTCATTTTGTTAAAATTTTGGAATTCAGATCGCAATGGTACCGTTGAATATTTTTTAATTTTTGAAAATGGATGAAGCAACTTACAATTTGAATATACTAGTAGGAACATCAAATAAAATAGATGAGATATCTTATAATTTAGATGTACTAGAAATCTTTATACGCGAAAAAATTCAGCGGTTTTGAGATGCGAAAAAAATTCATGTGAATATTAAAGTACTAGATAGCTTGATATGGTCATGTTTCAATTTTTACATTTAACTTTTCATAATGCCAACGTTTATGTTTTTATTAAGCTATTTTTGTGGTCACTATTTTGTGTTGATAATTTCATCTTTTATGTTTATATTTTTGTTAAAACTATTTTGTTAGATAATTGTTTACTTTTTGGTGCTGGTCCATGACTCCATCTCCATGCCTAGAAATAGCCAAGTTCTACCCTCTTTCCAGATGATATTGTATTTTTGGGGCTGATAGTGCAAAATTTCACATTATTCTCTCTTGCATCATTGCACTTTATTATTAATCGGCTAAATAGGACCTTTATTTCATAAAAGTTTCACTATTCAGGGTGTCAAACACCTGTTTTGTTTTTATACTGCATACTTTCTGTAAAAATGAAAAAAAAAATATATATATTTTTATTAAGTAAAGGTTAGAGATGAAACCAACTCTAACTATGTATATTTTGTAATATGGATTTCAAACTTGCAACTTTCTACACGGAAGATACTGCTATTTATATGAACATATTCTATTATCGATTATCTGCCCCATGTATAGTTGAATAAAATATATATTATTTGTAGAAGAGGGTTCAAATATCTTTATTTTTGTGTCTCTATTATGGTTTTATTTTCTAAACATTAATAACTAAAAATTTAAAACTCAAATATCAAAATAAAACTGTTAGATTGATGTATATTATTTTCTCTACACACATATAAAAGATTACGACATTTTGAACTTATTTTGATCGGTATTAGGAGCTTGCAAAAATACATCGATATGGTTAAATTCTGAACGTTGATTTTTCAACTTATTAATGGTAAAATTTTATGTGCATATAGAGAAAATAATGTAGTTCGCATCTAATGCTTTTATTTTGACATATAAATTTTAAATTTTGTTATTAAAAAATTAAATAGTAGAGACATGATTGAGGCACAAATAAATAAGTCATCTGACCCTCCTCTTTTTTCTATAATTTAGCACACCATTTTTTCTTAAACCAGTAATTTGTTTTGTAGTTATACTATGCTCAAGCAAACTAGCTGGCTTGTATCACCAAATTTACAGATATATATATTTGGGGTCAAAAGTATAAAAAAAAAAAAACATTTCTCTCCAAAGAAATGATAAAATTCTCTGGATTAAAATACTTGAGTATAACTAGGGTGTTCTTAAGCTCACCATGTCCCATTAAGAACCCCCTTAGTTGTACTCAAAATACTTAATCCAAGTTGGGTGAATTAAATGAAGAGAACCCAACCCAACCCACGTGTGCGCACGAGGAATAGATACCTACGACAGGTGTACCGAGATGCAACAATCGAGGGTTTCACAACTTTGACTTCTATCAAATGAAATCTTGGTACAGTAACCAAATATCTCGGTGCGTTTCACACTTTCATTTGTCAATAATATTAATATAGGCCCAAAACTTTATATTCAACACAAAAGCTCTTTTCCTCGTCTTCAAATATATAATATATATATATATATATATATATAGTGCTGGGCTTAGCTAGTTCATGGAGTAAAATGACTTGGTGCTCCACGCCTCATTATTTTTATTTTGAAAATCCAAACGACCGATCCGAACCGCTCAAGTTGTTCTCCATATTGATATGTGCTTGGAGACCAAATTTTACATTTTTTGGAATTTTTTTACTATTTATTAAGCCACTTTGAAAATCACTGATCCGGCGGTCCAGAAATTTTTACTGTTTTTACTGTTCATAAGGATTTTCAGATTTTCAAAGTGGCTTAATAAATAGTAAAAAAATTCCAAAAAATGTAAAATTTGGTCTCCAAGTACATTTCAATATGAAGAACATGTTGGAAGGTTCGAATCGACTATTTGAACTTTGAAAATGAAGATATGGCGTGAAGTACAAAGTCGTTTTACTCCATGAAGTAGCTAAGTCCATCTATATATATATATATATATATGAGGAGGGATCCGATTACACCTTTTTTGGTGACACACTTTGACACCTACCATTTTCAAAGTCCAAATAGTCGATTCAAACCGTTCAACATGATGGATATATTAAAATGTGCTTGGAGATCAAATTTTATATTTTTTTGAATTTTTTTGCTATTTATTAAGATGGTTACAAAAATCGTTGTTTTCAGACCATTGAAAAACAACGATTTTGTAACCATCTTAATAAATAGTAAAAAAATTCAAAAAAATGTAAAATTTGATCTCCAAGTACATTTTAATATGGTGATCATGTTGAACGGTTCGGATAGACTGTTTGGATTTTGAAATCGCAAAATTGACCTATATAAAAAACGGTGTCATGATGTGTCACCAAAAAAGGTGTAATTGGATCCCTCCTCTATATATATATATATATATTTCAATATGAAGAACATGTTGGAAGGTTCGAATCGACTATTTGAACTTTGAAAATAAAGATATGGCGTGAAGTACAAAGTCGTTTTACTCCATGAAGTAGCTAAGTCCATCTATATATATATATATAGAGGAGGGATCCGATTACACCTTTTTTGGTGACACACTTTGACACCTACCATTTTCAAAGTCCAAATAGTCGATTCAAACCATTCAACATGATGGATATATTAAAATGTGCTTGGAGATCAAATTTTACATTTTTTTGAATTTTTTTGCTATTTATTAAGATGGTTACAAAAATCGTTGTTTTCAGACCATTGAAAAACAGCGATTTTGTAACAATCTTAATAAATAGTAAAAAAATTCAAAAAAATGTAAAATTTGATCTCCAAGTACATTTTAATATGGTGATCATGTTGAACGGTTTGGATCGATTGTTTGGATTTTGAAATCGCAAAATTGACCTATATAAAAAACGGTGTCATGATGTGTCACCAAAAAAGGTGTAATTGGATCCCTCCTCATATATATATATATATATAGATGGACTTAGCTACTTCATGGAGTAAAACGACTTTGTACTTCACGCCATATCTTCATTTTCAAAGTTCAAATAGTCGATTCGAACCTTCCAACATGTTCTTCATATTGAAATGTACTTGGAGACCAAATTTTATATTTTTTGGAATTTTTTTACTATTTATTAAGCCACTTTGAAAATCTGAAAATCCTTATGAACAGTAAAATACAGTAAAAATTTCTGGACCGCCGGATCAGTGATTTTCAAAGTGGCTTAATAAATAGTAAAAAAATTCCAAAAAATATAAAATTTGGTTTCCAAGCACATATCAATATGGAGAACAACTTGAGCGGTTCGGATCGGTCGTTTGGATTTTCAAAATGAAAATAATGAGGCGTGGAGCACCAAGTTGTTTTACTCCATGAAGTAGCTAAGCCCAGCACTATATATATATATATATATATATATATATATATATAGAGTGAGGCTATGGTGCTATGCATAGCACGGATGGCTAGTGTACCACGACTCAATATGGTACTTTTTAAAATCCTAACGGTCGATCCGACCGTTCAATGTGATAACCATATGAATATGTACTTGCAAACTAAATTTTATATTTTTTCGAATTTTTTTACTATTTTTTTGGATAGGTAGAATTTTGATGGTCCAGAATTTTCAAAAAACACTGATTTTTCTACCTATCTGAAAAAATAGTAAAAAAATTCGAAAAAATATAAAATTTAGTTTGCAAGTACATATTCATATGGATATCACATTGAAAGGTCGGATCGACCGTTAGGATTTTAAAAAGTACCATATTGAGCCGTAGTACACTAGCCATCCGTGCTATGCATAGCACCATAGCCTCACTCTATATATATATATAGAGTAGAACTAGGGTGTTCCTAAGCTCACCAAGCCCTTCCGTGAGCTCGACTCTAAAACCTATCAAATTGATTTCAAACGACATTTTCAAACCGTTAGATGTTCAATCTATATTAAAATGTACTTGGAGACCAAATTTTACATTTTTTGGAATTTGTTTCTTAATTTATTAAGATGGTTTGAATATCGTTGTTTTCCAATAGTGCAAAATTTTAATAAAAACAGCGATTTTCAAACTATCTTAATAAATAGTAAAAAAATTTCAAAAAATATAAAATTTGGTCTCCAAGCACATTTTAATATAGATTGAACATCTAACGGTTTGAAAATGTTGTTTGAAGTCAATTCGATAGATTTTAGAGTCGAGCTCACGAAGGGCTTGATGAGCTTAGGAACACCCTAGTTCTACTCTCTCTCTATATATATGCGCGCGCGCGCGGGGGCTTAATTGGATTTTGAGAGAAACAACGTCATAATAACATTATTTGGATTTTTTAATTTGAATAGTTCGGAAATATATTAATTTGTGTTATTTTGAAAAATTGAAATAGCAAAAATATTAATGTATTGTATGTCTCGAAACCATGCTAATTTTGTCCCAGTAATGTCATGTATTCTTTTCTGTATTTTTAAAATCCAAACAGTCAATCCGATTCATCAACATGTTCTTCGTATTAAAAATGACCAAATTCTATATATTTTTTAGAATTTTTTGCTAAATTTTTAGATAGCAACAAAATTAATAGTAATTTTCTTTCAAAAAAATAAATATAAAATCTGGTCTTCAAGTACATTTTAATATAGAAACCATATTAAACAATTTGGATTTATTGTTTGAATATTAAAAATTAAGATCTGATTGTAGAGCAAAATTGGAATACAAAAACAATGGAGAATTTTAATCTTACTATTAAAGAATAAGAAGTTAGCGAAATACAACTTCAAGTGTACTCTGTTAAATAACTTGAAACAGCGCTAATTAGAGATCTAAATAGCGCGCTACAGTGTTTTCGGACTATAAAAGCTATAACGCTATTGGTGCTATATCACGCTATAGCAGCGCAATATGATAATAGCGTCGTTTATTTAGTCATTCCGCTACGACGCCATAAACGCTATTTAAATTTTTTGGTGCTAATTAATTAAAGTCAGATGGTCAACATAATAAAATAGAACTCCTCGGGCAAAACAAAGTACGATTTGGATTCTTTGACGGAAGTTATGACTAATTTGTTCTTTTTTAGAGTTTAAGAATCAACATTAGTCATTTGTTTTTATAATTTCAAGAACCATTTAAATGCATATGAAAGTTTGAAGACTTCAAGAAAAAATAATTGTTTGTCTTAACTTTTTTGGTCAAAAACAAGTAACTTTTGCCATCGTGACAATTACTTTTTTTGTAACTTTTGGAGTACACAGAAATAAGTGTTCCTCTTTCAAATATTGTTGTGCTTGATTTTTGTCATAAATTAAACATATAGCATACTTTATTTTAAAAGAGCAATTATAACGTAATTCCTTATTTCTAACACATTGTTTTGACTTTTTACAAGCGAAGTAAATATTATCCAAAAGTTAAAATTAAGACTATAAATGTTTCTTTCATCATTTTGATATGATATATTAATATGGAAGGTTGACTAATATCAAAATGTTTGTTCCTAAACCGTGGAACAAATGTTTCGGTTTTTATATTTTTGAAGTCCAAACAGTTGATCCAAACCATTCAATATTTAATCTATAATAAAATGTACTTGGAGACCAAATTTTTTATTTTTTTTATTTTTTTACTATTTATTAAGCCAGTTTTAAAATCACTGTTTTCAATGATCCAGATTTTTTCACTATTTATTAAAATCAGCGATTTTAAAACTGACTTAATAAATAGTAAAAAAATTTCAAAAAATGTAAAATTTGGTCTTCAAGCACATATTATTATAGAGATCACATATAATGGTTCGGATCGACCGTTTGAACTTTGAAAATAGAAAAATCCATTGATTGCATCACGGCTCCGGAACAAACGTTTTGATATTAGCCAACCTCTTAATATGGATCCAATCATAATAAATATGATATATTGGCAATTAAGTTTATTGGATAATCATGATAAGTTGATAACCGATATGACATATCTTTCGTATTAATTTTATTTTGATTTTAGAAACTTAATAGATTTATTTAAACGAAACATATTTGACAACTATTACAACCATGCATCATGTTTATCCAATTTAGACGAGTTCTTATCAATCTGATAAGCTCTGACATCGGTTAAGTTTTCAAATAATACTCTCTTTATTTTCAACTCATTCTTGTTCAACATCTATTATATATATTCATTTTATTTGTTTTCAGCGACCTATTCAGAATGAATCAATGAATTGAATGTGTGTTGAAAATTTTATAAATAACATCTGTATTATACCCAAATTTTATAAATTTTAGAAACAAGACTCAATTTTATACCTGCATTTTTCGCAAAATTATATATTCTTTAATTTGATTTTTAAAAGCAACAATGTATTGACATATTAATTATATTATATGGCACGGTCTGGCCAAAGAGAATTAGAAATACACAAGCTAGTTCAACTAATTCATCACTCATGGAGGGAAATTTTTTATCCATAGAAATTATAAAATTCGGAAGTACAAAAATAGAAAGAGTGCATCGTTTCTATCAAATATAGTACGATCGGATTCATTGAGTCCGATCCATTAATTTTTTTTTTAACTGCCTTTATGGATCGGAATCACTGTTCACGATCCATTCACTAACTGGTTGATTTTCTGCGGCATCAAATCCTCTGTATTCGCAGATATAGAGGGTTTTGTGCCACATAAATCAACCCCTTTATGGATCAGAATCACTGTTCACAATCCATAATTTTTTTTTGCAAATTCTCTTTACAGTTTAAAAAAAAAATCAATGGATTGGACTCAATAAGTCTGATCTTATATTTGATAGAAACGATGCTCTCTTTCTATTTTTGTACATCTTGAATTTTATAATTTCTATAAATACAAATTTCCCTCATGGAGGAGCAAGTTTAACTCAATAAAGGACAGAGAAATCAATTTCTACTCAAACATATAAAATTCGTAATATTTTAAAAGCTTTATTACAAAAATAAGCCGTGATTTTTAATAATATCCAAAGTTAATTAGAAATTAATAAATATACTCAGATTCTCTCGGAAGTTATAAAAATGTCTGTACCGGTCAGAAAATGACCGGTATCCTATTTAATAAACTATCGGCCAGAAAATGCCCAGTACCCTATTTAATAAACTACCAGCCATTTTCCGGCCGATACTTTTTTTTTTTTTCCTGTTTTAGACCCTATAAATATCCATCTTTCTCTCTCTCGCCCTCATAATTTACCTGCCGAAATTACTCTCCATTTAGGTATTTATTTATTATTATTTTTAATTATTTTGCAGTAACCTATATGTGTAAATTAGTTACGTGACAATTGTTTACTATTTTTCAAAATATAGTTTGTTTGTCATGATTTTGATTTCATTACACTGTGGTGGAAAAGTTCTTAGTAATGCATATAGGGCTTATTACAACAAAGACCCAATTGAAAACCTAAAACATGCTAAAATAGGCTAATTGCGGTTAAAATAACCTAAAATATGCTAAAATAGGTTAATTTTGGTAAAATATGTTCAAATGGTCTAATGGTCCAATTATTCTAATTATGCTAAATTGCACTAAATTACGCTTAATTATCCTAATTATGGTAAAACATGCTAAAATACGCTAAAATATGGTCACCTATGCTGATTAGACTAAATTACAATAAATTACCCTAAATCCTAAATTTGGCTAATAACTCTAATTACAACGGATTTAACACTAATTACAACTAAATTATTCTAATTTTGGTACATTACTAACAAATCTTAACATTTTACAACTATTTTGCACTAAAATGAATTTTTAAAAAATTAGAGAGACTTACTTGCAAATCTGGAAAAATATGGAGAAATATGGGAGAAATAACTCAACTGAGGAAAGATAGTGTAAAATTTTATGAAATGAATTGTGAGAAATTCGGCCAACCCTCCACACATATATATAGCAAGGGTACCGGCCATTTTCTGGCTGGTAGTTTATTAAATAGAGTACCGGCCATTTTTTGACCGATAGTTGATTAAATAGGTTATCGGTCATTTTCTGACCGGTAAGGACATTTTTATAATTTCTCGCGTAATCTAAGCATATTAATTAATTTCTATTTAACTTTGGATATTAATAAAACTGTCGGCAAAATAAGCTTGGCTTCATTTATAGCCTCACTAGTCACTACACCAAACAAAAGTCACTTAAACATTAATACTACTTATTACTTTTTATACTTTAAAAAAAAAAAAAAGATCCAAATCTTCTGTTTTTCTTCTATGGCCATGTTTTATCCCGCCTCTCTCCTTCTCTCTTTCTCTCTATTTCTCTTTTTTTCTTTTTGACCAAGATAACTCATATGTTTATGAGAAAACAGTCCACAAGGCATGGTTCATTTCTGACCCGAATTTGATTAATTATTACTGACTTAATTAGGCTATGGTAATAAGAAAGAGTTTATACTGGTGAAAGGAGAAATTAAGATTGTGCTTCTAATAAAAGAGACATATATTTATGAATTTTGCCGATTTCTATTTGTACCGGTCATGGACATGACATGAATGTTCAAACTTCAAAGTAGCGAGCCGTATTGTGTAGTTTAGGACTAATTAACCAGGACACTTCAACTTGTTCTCAGATCATCACTGGAGAACAAACGGCTGAGATTAAAACCATCGGTTGGTTCCAGACCAAAAAAGTACACCACCTGTTACATGTGTTGTATAATAGAGGATCCGATCTGGCCACAGCGGCAACCACTCCGACACAATCCCTGGCGTACAAGTCTTTTTCATGATCTTCTTCTCCCAACATAAACTGCAACTAAATCTGAACCGTGCGATCACCATCCAAAAATTTCTCTGTTTTTGTTTCTTTTATTGGAAATTGGAAATTGGAAATTGGAAAGGAAAAATATCCAAATTAATTGTGGGCCCACCCCCACCCCTCCCCAGTCCTCCCTTTCAAATGGACCTTTGTACTTTGCCTTCTCGAACTCAGCTCTCTCTCTCTCTCTCTACGAAACAATGGAGAAATTTTGCTTTCAGAAAACAGCGTGGTTTATGAATATAGTTATCGTGATTATCGTGATGACAAGTTCATTAGTGATTTATTATTGGAGATGGAAAACAGAGAGAAGGGCAAAAGGACAGAGACAGACTAAGGCTAGACTGCCAAGTGGGACCCTCGGGTGGCCGATCATTGGCGAGACGCTCGATTTCATCTCCTGCGCTTATTCGCCAAGCCCAGAGAGCTTCATGGAGAAACGCTGCCGCTTGTCAGTCTCTCTCTCTCTCTCTCTCTCTCTCTCATGACTTAATTACTACTATGGGATTTTAATTTGTCTTTGGTAATCTGAGCACAGTCTTTTATTGTGTACCTAGCTAATCAAATTCTTAAAATAAATAGATATACCTACGCTACGCTACGTACGTATAACTTGTTCGTATCTGATAAGATAACTGAACATCCATGCCATACATTCTGTTTTTCAATTCTCACTCTAGACCGACCCCATGAATGATTATAGTTATAGGTAGTCTATATATACCTTGTATCTGTTAATTAATTCATTTTGCCTATACTGAACCTGTGCATCAGTTGTGTTTTCTTAGGTACGGAAAGGTGTTCAAGTCACACCTCTTCGGTGGGCCGGCAATCGTCTCGACCAGTGCCGAGGTGAGCCGAGTGGTACTGCAGAGCGACACGAGATCGTTTGTGCCGTGGTACCCGAAATCACTAACCGAGCTCATGGGGAAGTCGTCGATTTTATTGATCAATGGAAATTTGCAAAGGCGGGTGCACGGCCTCGTCGGGTCATTTTTCAAGTCTACCCAGCTCAAGTCTCAGATTACCAGAGACATGCAAAGTTATGTGGAGACCTCCATGAATAGTTGGAGAGATGGACAGCTTGTGTTCATTCAAAAGGAGGCTAAGTCGGTTAGTAATTAATTAATTCCTCTAAGTGTGTGTGTTTCAAATCTTTGTTTTTTTTCTTTTTCTTTTTCCTCTAAGTTTAATTATATTTTCTTTTGGTATTATAATAAGAGAGGTGCAACGCCAACGCGATGAAAACTAATACTATTGTTGTTATTTATCATATCAATAACATCCTATAATAATTAATATTTTGATTACTATATATTATCATTGCTATTATACATATCGGATGGTTCAATGCTCTACATATATATATATATATCTACTTAAATTTCTATCTAGTCCAAGCTGCATAGTTACTATTCATTGCATAGGAATATTTATTATGATACATACAAGTCGTGTTGTTACAAAATTTGTAAATCCTGCACAACTGAATTTATTGAAGAACAATATATATATAATTATATATATATGGATGCATGTACTCCCTGCCTCAATTCAGTAGACGCAAGTAGAAGCGAGTACGTGGGAAAAGACAGAGCAGCTACTTTTGGTGTTTTGATGATTCCAAAGAGAGAGAGAGATTGAGAGAGAGAGGGAATTGGCACGGATATCAAGGAGCCTGCACACGTGCGTGCACTCGTGTCAGCACAGGGTAGGTCTAGGGATAGCTATTAAATTGAGGAAGGGGGGGTGGTGTTAAGACTTAAGATGTAGAGGTACAGTGGTTGGGTTTAATGAGCTTGGCTTGGGGCACTGCTTTTGTCTACCCCATTCTTCACCTTACCTATCATTCATTCATTTAAATTTACCTATCATTCATTCATAAGATGCTATAGCTATACTCCCCACAAATGAATAAATTAAGGCCATTTATTATATACTTTGGAAAATTGGAACTTTTTGTTTACCACGGGGAGTTTCATTAAATGAACATCCCAATTGTTTGCTCTATCTTTGAAAGATTGATTGTTTACATATCCTATATATATTGTCTAATAAGCATGCATTCTATATATTTTTACAAATATAGTAATCAGACATCTTAGATGATTTTTTCTTATTAATTATGAACTCATTTTCACTGTGCAGATTATATTCCAAATACTAGTGAGGGGGCTAATCGGACTAGAACCAGGCAAAGAAATGCAATTCTTGAAATCACAATTTCATGAATTCATTGCGGGACTTATGTCACTGCCTGTTAAGCTACCGGGAAGCAGGCTATATAGATCTTTAAAGGTAATTAGTGCAACTGTTATATATTAATGTACCTTTTAATATTTCCTGTTTACAGTACTTAATTAGTCGGATACCAATTAAATACTGTTTCATGTATGGATGCAATGATTTTCTTAGGCTAAGAAAAAGATGGCGTCTCTAATACAAAAGATAATACAAGAAAAGAGACGAAGGAATGCTAGCAAAAGATCTTGCAATGCACAGGATGCAATTGATGTATTGATGCAATACAGTGATGATGAATTAACGGATGATCTGATATCTGATAACATGATCGATCTGATGATACCAGCTGAGGATTCAGTACCAGTTCTAGTCACCTTAGCTACAAAGTATCTGTCCGAGTGCCCCCTAGCACTTAAGCAACTAGAGGTAATGTTACATAATCAGTACCTACTTGTTTCCATATTTTCTTATTCAAAATTTTTCCTGGTAATATTGTAGTTGTGATTTTGTCATGCCAGAAGTGGCCCATACCTTGCGTTGGTGGCAGCTTTAAATGGAATCAGATAATAAATTGTGCTGTTAACTTCTGATTTGATTTGAGATAATATTTTTAAATTCTTGTCACTTGCTAGTCTTGTTGCCCTTAATCCCACTTGACAATTTGGAAACACAATTCAGGCTTTATTTTTTGTAAATCAACATTATCAATTGACACTTAATTGCTTTAATTCTTTGACTAAGATTGAGACCTCCATTTTTCCCTGTCCAGTTTATTAGGTTAAAAGGACTAATTTGTGTTCATTATATGTTTAGTTCAGTTTAAACTATATATTACAAACAAGCAAATGCAATCTGTCTAATTTATGAACCAATTTGACTGAATGAACACTCCTTCCTTCGAGTAACAGTTTAGCTCTAATATCATATGAAAATAATGACTTGAACTAAACAAAATCCATACAATTAATTGTGACAATATATTGTCAGGAAGAAAACATGCAGCTTAAGAAGCAAAAGGAAGATAGCGGTGAACCTCTGGAGTGGACCGACTACATGTCATTGTCATTCACGCAACACGTAATTACCGAGACATTGCGGCTAGGGAACATTATCACCGGGATAATGCGAAAGGCTGTGAGAGACGTCGAGATCAAGGGGCATCTAATCCCGAAAGGTTGGTGCATGTTTGTGTACTTCCGATCAATTCATCTCGACAATGAAATCTATGATGATCCTTACAAGTTCAATCCATGGAGATGGAAGGTAATAGACATTTTTATCGCTCCTCTGTTTTCAGCATAATATATAATTCTATGAGAATCTAGTCTTGCTACACAGTTTTTTTTGTTTGAGTTCAGTTGCATTATAAATAGCTGATAATTTATTGAATTTTGGTCCTCTAGAAGAATCTCAGAAGAGCTTTGCTTTATTCAGGGAAATTTCAGCAAATAATTCTTTTGTTGACAATAAATTTCAAAGCATGCCTAGTCATCAAACATTTTCGATTATTAGATCAACCATTAATTAATTTTAAATTTTATCTTATGAATGAAATTATTTAAATTTTTTAGTCATAAATGTTCATCATCAATGTGTATACCTAATTCAATATACGAAACTAATTAATTTATTATGTGATCATCAATTGAAATTTCTATTTATACATATATTTTTTATGATGCATTCTATTTGATAGTATTTGTTTCATTTAAAAAATGAAATTCTCTCTTCAATATATATTTTTATTTCGGGATGAAGTCCGAAAAATAGTTCTTGTAAAAAATAATGATGCTCTGTTTTACTGAAAGGTGTTCAAAGTTATTATAGAACAGAGCATTATGTCTAAGTTTGTTAAGTTTCAGCAAAATGTCAAGAATCATTTTAGATTAGTACCCCCAAAAGATATTATTGGAACAGAATAAAGCTGCTGAATTGAACATGAAACTATTTGGCAACATTTATCTTCCTCTTTCAATTGTTGGGACTGATTATTGACGACAGAGAATCAAATTGTACAAACCAGTAAATTTGAAGGACAGTTTTTGAAACATCACCACTTCAAGGGACCAATTGAAAAATGACTATACATAATGGACCATTACTGTATCAGGTTCACTTGCAAAAAAGAAAAAGAAAAAGAAAAGAAGAGACCTTGTTCTTTCTATTTCTTTTATTCCCTGTAACTTTGTCCTGACAGTTTGACCAGTATAATCACTGTCATCAAAGGACATTATCATTTATAATACTATACAGCTGTACTATGTTTCACTATTGTCATTTATAATTATAACACAATACTGTTCATGTTATGTCTTTCTATCTTGTTATCCGAATATTTCATAATTTTGTTTTATTTTATATTCTAATATTCTGTAGCTACTCACTAATTCTGAAGTGAAATTTACTAAACTTCTGTTGCATCTTGTTGAATTTAAACCCATTTTTTTCATAAAAAAAAGGAGGAGTAACGGCATTAATTGCTGATCATCTATGCTAAACACTTTGTTCATTCTTGCATGTATTTTTGTATTAAATATATTGCATTATGATTAACAGGAGAGGGAGACGAGTACAAGCACGTTCATGCCATTTGGAGGTGGCCAAAGGCTCTGTCCCGGGATCGATCTCGCAAGACTGGAGGCTGCCATTTTTCTCCATCACTTGGTCACCACCTTCTCGTAAGTATTATATTTCTCAACCCTTTATTGCATTTTAAGGCCAATTATTTTTTATTGACTGTTTTTATTTATCAAAATTCAAAAGTGAATAGGAATAGATGCATGCATCCTCTATTCCTCTTCCTATTTAAAAAGAAAAGAAAGAAAGAATGCTAGCTAGCTAGGCTAGGCTAGTGGAACTTTTGTCTTTTATTTCTTTCCGCTATCTGGTGTCCTGACAAAAATTACTTGGTAACATGAGCAGGTTTAGCAAATGGAATCTATGTTTCTTCATAATAATATTTCCAAGTACAACATGAACAACGGAAATGTTCCATAATGAAACAGAGTAGAAGAATAACATATATATATATATATATATATATATTGAGGATACTTAATTAGTAACACAAAATTGTAAGAAAATTGATTAAGAAGAAATAAAATCATTGATAATGGTACGGTTAAGTTGGTTAATTTGTGTCTCCACTTTGCCGTAGTTTAAGAAACATATATATATATATATATATATATATCCCTTTGGTTAGGCGTAGATAGATAGATAGCAACACACAGTTGGCCACATAGGATGAGATGGTCATGGTTTGGTGGTGGGGGAGACTGGAGAGCGCACACGTGCATGGCCATGCCATTTTGTGTCCCATGTAGCTGGTTGCTGGTAGCAGCAGGTCAGAGGCGTACCGTACACGTACAGAGGAGGCACAAAAATAACACAGAACCCGCACGTGTGTACGGGTCGGTAATACAATTACAGTTTACAGTTTACAGTTTACAGGAGGATGCTCTTGCTCTTGCTCTGCCTCTCTGGGTATATTTTTATGTCATCTGACTTGTCATTCAAATACATGATACGACGTAATATATATGATAAAAATTGTTATCACATAGATAGGATGAAGTCTGTCTGGTTCACTGTGGAACTGTTGAGCGTGTCTGGTCTGGTCGCACTGTCAGGTCACGTGCTACGTACCTAGTCATGCCCCATTTTGCCTTGATTTGTGTATAAATCTGTGGAAATTATACAAACAAATTGATTAATAGAGAAAATACGACTCACTCCGTTCTCTTGGAGAAATTTATATTGTTAATGGGAAATAATTATTCGTCAGAATTTTAGTTTAATCATTAATTATTAAATTATATGCTTTACTAATTTATAAATATATCAAAAGAGAGTTAATTAAGCTTTCGGTCATACCACAATTAATGTTCTTTATAAATTGGAGATGATGTCGGTCAATGGTCATGGCCCAGTTTTAGCTTTGATTTGATGCCAGAAATGTGAATGTGTGGTCCCATTCCCATTAGCTAGATATTATCTCTTTTTCATGTAAGTGTAACACTAGATGTCATAATTACATAGTGTTACTCAATCAATCAATCAATCAATCAATATATATTATTAACAAATAACCAGATGAACAATTAGATGACACTCCTGTATATTCCAATAATCAAGTTGTCCATAATTAATAATTTGGATCAAGTGACAAACAAAATGCATGGCAAACAAGCACCATAAGCTTACACGTGAAGGAGCCCCTCTGCATGTGCACTCAATTCGATCCACAAGTCACTCGATCTCTTGATGTTTCTTTATCATACATGCATCATGCATGATAGCATGATAGACATATATTGTAATGACTAATTAATGACACATATTTTATTTTCTTCTTTTTTTTAATTTTTAATTACAGGTGGGTGGCTGAATCAGATCAAATTATCAACTTCCCAACCGTAAGGCTTAAACGAAGCATGCCTATCCGTGTAACGAGAAAATGCATCATGTGACAATTAAGTACAAAGTAAGAAAGATCAATGGAGACTGAAGAGAGCAAATTAAGGAGATATAGATAGAGGTGATCAAATTGAATTGCTCAGGTTTACTTCAATCCGGGAAGTACAGTTGTGTAAAATCTGGCTCCACAAATCAGAGATAGTACGTGCTTATGCTTATGGGGATATCAAACTCATCCAGGACCTTGGCAGGCTCCATGTATATATGAAGAATTAAGTATTGGCGATGATGTATAGCACAAGACCACAAGTGCAAGGATAATTAATATATATATATATATGTAGCCCCAACCCAACCTACTTTCTGTACACTTTTGTAGACTGTATATAGATACAGTAATAAATATATGTAGAGATTCCATAGGGGTTGCCTTCAAGCCACAGAAAAGAGTGCGGGGTGTGTGGGCCCACAACTACCAACTACCTAAATTTATAGCAGCGATGGGCCCGGATTTGGATTTGGATTGAGTCGACCAAGATCTATGACTTTGACCATGGATCAAATTATTCAATAAAAATAAACCAATTCATTCATAATAATTAATAAAAAAAGGTTTCTGGTTGTATGCTTTGCTGTTCGTTCCATTCCATGCAAGACCACGACAAAAGGAATCTCATTTAATTTCGCATGCCTTTTTTTTTTTTTAAATAGGTAAGATAATATTTATACTAAATTATTTGATTACTATGACAACATATTTAAAGGTGATTAAAATAAAAAAAAAATTGAATTTCTCAGATTTAAAGGTGATTAAGATAATGTTCATGTCTGTAATTTCACGCTGTGACCGTATAAAAAATTGAATTTTTCAGATTTTGTGGTTATTTGGTTTATTTTTTTAATGGTAAAAATAAAAATTTCAGTTAGATGGACTGCATATGAAATGTATTGTGATTCAAAAATTAACAAGTTATAAATTGCTACTTTTTTTATTAAACATTTAATTTATCAGTGGCTAAATAATTTTCAAATGTCATTAATGTGTCATATATGATATAACCAAACAATATTGAGAGCTTATGCTCAGTTGAGAATTTCTATATTTTGACCAAGCAATATAATCTACTCCTCTTTCTTCACATTTTATATATATTCAATGCATAAAGTAAAGCAAGTTTGTGCAATACTTTCCTTTAGTATTTTAGTTGGTCTTTTCCAATTTAGTTAATGCTCCTCCAATGCAAGTAGAGGCGTAGGTGCGCGCTGCAGTCCTTGATGGCCATTTAACAAACAATAATATAATAAATGAATCCTAACAAATATGGTGATGGGGGTTGCTGTTTCTAATTTATTAATAATAAGTGTTGCTAAATATTTGCATCTTGCTTGGATTGAGAGGTGAGAATTGAGTGCTGTGGTGGCGAGAAAGGGAAAGCACACTGAATCCATTTTTGGGTTTGTTTCTCTTTCTAAGGATGCCATCATTTTTTGTTGATGACAAACTGCCTTTTGTTTCCTCCTTTTTTATTGCTTGTTACTGCCGAGATTTTTATATATAAGAAAATAAATAAATAAAATATTAAAAATAAGAAACTGTTCACCAGAATTTCAAAAATAAGAAGGCCGCCATCCCAGACAACTGCCCGTGGAAAAAACATAAAAAGTGTAAAAAACGTAAAAAAAAAAAAAAAAAAAAACGGGACGCCATCCCAGACGCTGTCCCTATAAAAAAATAAAAAAAAATTAATTTTTTTTTTCTGCTGTGTTAAGTCAGAAATCCAATAATTTTGATCAGATTCAAAATTCATTTTAGAGAAAATGGCTGCATGGATTTTTGTGTTCTTTATATCAAAATAAAGGTATGAAAGTCTAGTTTCCAGATAATATAATTTCTCTATACAAAAATATTACAGATTGGTACAGTTTTAGCGATTAATTGACAGAGGTCAGAATTCAGAAAAGCTGAAATTCCAGTGAGCAGTCCAATAATTTTGACCAGATTCAAAATTCATTTTAGAGAAAATGGCTACATGGATTTTTGTGTTATTTATATAAAAATAAAGGTATGAAAGTCTAGTTTCCAGATAATATAATTTCTCTATACAAAAATATTACAGATTGGTACAAGTTTAGCGATTAATTGACAGAGGTCAGAATTCAGAAAAGCTGAAATTTCAGTGAGCAGTTCAATAATTTTGACCAGATTCAAAATTCAATTTAGAGAAACTGGCTACATGGATTTTTGTGTTCTTTATATCAAAATAAAGGTATGAAAGTGTAGTTTTCAGATAATATAATTTATCTATACAAAAATATTACAGATTGATACAGTTTTAGCGATTAATTGACAGAGGTCAGAATTATTGGACTGCTCACTGAAATTTCAGCTTTTCTGAATTCTGACCTCTGTCAATTAATCGCTAAAACTGTACCAATATGTAATATTTTTGTATAGAGAAATTATATTATCTGGAAACTAGACTTTCATACCTTTATTTTGATATAAAGAACACAAAAATTCATGTAGCCATTTTCTCTAAAATGAATTTTGAATCTGGTCAAAATTATTGGACTGCTCACTGGAATTTCAGCTTTTCTGAATTCTGACCTCTGTCAATTAATCGCTAAACCTGTACCAATCTGTAATATTTTTGTATAGAGAAATTATATTATCTGGAAACTAGACTTTCATACCTTTATTTTGATATAAAGAAAACAAAAATCCATGCAGCCATTTTCTCTAAAATGAATTTTGAATCTGATCAAAATTATTGGATTTCTGACTTAACACAGCAGAAAAAAATTGATTTTTTTATTTTTTATTTTATTTTTATTTTTTTATAGGGACGGCGTCTGGGATGGCGTCCCATTTTTTTTTTTTTTTACGTTTTTTACGTTTTTTACGTTTTTTCCACGGGCCGTTGTCTGGGATGGCGGCCTTCTTATTTGTGAAATTCTGGTGAACAGTTTCTTATTTTTAATATTTTATTTATTTATTTTCTTATATATAAAAATCTCGGTTGTTACTGACTAAACACTTATCTTTTGCTTGTGTTATGAATTGGAATACATAGTTTCAGAAAAAAAAAATAGAGGAGAATTCCAAGCTTACCGCGATAGAAAACAAATTTAGTTTTCTTTCTATCTTTACTTTTTATAAAACCAGCTTAAATTTTGAAGGAATGAGGAGGCTATCTTTCCAGAGAAGATTCCAACATCACATTCAATCAATCTCAGCCATTAATCACTGTTTGATTTTATGTAAAGTTTTTTATGTAGTTATATGTGTAGAAATACAAAATTAGTTAGAAACATACCCGTTTCAATTCAAAGCATGGTCTCAGCTATTGGCAGTCGTCACATTTTTTCCATTTTTTTTTACTCTCTGTTACTGTGCGTTCCCACACGCGTGCTCATCTTTCTCTTTCCCCAATATTCTTTTTTTTCTTTTTTTCTCTCCGCGCTGAACTGACCTACGCAAGTCTCCTTTCTTTTTTTCCTTCCCCGTAAGAAAGAGAGAGAGAGCGTCTCCTTTCTTTTTTTCCTTCCCTATGAGAAAGAGAGAGAGAGTGAGAGAGCGAGCAAAAGTGAAGCTGATCTGCGCTGCCTAGAGTTCGAATTTGTGATCGACCGGAGGCCACCTCTCGCCACCTGGTCGTTTCTCTATCGCTTCCGCCCTTTAGATCCACCTCTAACCATCCTCGGTCGCACCTTCTCTGATAGAGAAACCCTAAGTGGTTTGGTTCTCATTTCTATAGTTGTGGTCTTCGTGACCTGGTGTTGAAATGGTCAAACCTACTCCTCAAATTGGTACAATGGATTCAAGGTAAGAAGAGGATGAACAAATGCTAATTTTTTAATGTTTCGTAGTGCTGCCATTTAAAGCCATCCGGTGAAATTTGGAGAATCAGTACTAATTAATGTGAAATTGAAAATATCTGGCTACTGCGGAGGCATTATTTCCAGAACACTCAAGGTCTTATTTTGTGGTTGATAGCAATGATTGCGATGGTGTTGTAGAGCCACTCTATGTCAAATGAAGAGAGAATTTATCTTAACTGGTGTTGGAGACAAGGTATGTAAAAGACATTATGTAATTAGATGATCTATACCTTAATTTTTATTGAAGATATCGTACTATTTTCTATGATTAAATTAAATTCTATATATGGATGAGTTTCATGTTCCCACAGGGAGCATTTTAGTGGATGATGATTTCGATGAGAATAAGGTATGGTGCAATAAGATTGTAAATCTAGGATTAATGAACCAGCTAGCTTGAATTGAATTAGCCTGATTTTTTTTTGTCTATTTTGTGGGTTTCTACCTGATTATGGCCATACTCAAGTGCTCTTGCTTTTAAATCAATGTCAAAACATGGCAAGTTAGCCCATATTTTTTTCGTAATTAAGTCAACTGAATCTTATTTATGATGATTCTGTAAAATTGGAAACCTAAATTTCAGTTCACTTTGTTTGATTTTGTTTTTAAGTGTGTCAGTTACTACATGAAATTCACTTATCTGTCAAAATAAGATAATGGTGGGTTCAAATGTCCTCGAATTTTGTGAATTATGACTAAGGTATTTCAAAATAATACTGATAAATAAAGTTGATCCTTTAAAATCTCATATAAGGATTATGGCGTGTTAAATAAAAAAAAATGATGCATTATGATCATCTAGGTGCCAGCCGAAATAGTACTTTTCTAAAAATGCTCACTTATTTTCATATCTGGGTTTATGATCTTTCAGTCTCGCTCGCTTCATGAACAACTTTTTTATGGGGTATGTTTCAAGAATTCATTACTCTCAACCATAATTTTTTGTACGTAAGCACTAAATACATTTAACTTTTAGAAAAATATAAGATTGATTATAATTTTCAATTTTTAGAGAAGCAATCAACTCTATCATGCATACTTTTATGTACATAAGCACTAAATACATTTACATTTTGCACCATAACTTTGTGTAACGATTAACCACAAGGAGAGAAGTGAGAAAAAAACATCACACACGTGTAACAGTACAAATTTCACAGTAAAATAATTAAATTTAATAGAGTACCAATTACAGTACAAACATTTCTACCAATTTCTTGTGTTTTCTAATTCATTTCAATCTCCTTTTTACTACTACAAAATTCATCATAATTCTTTTAAAAATGTATATTTTTAGAATCAAACACTAAATAAAATTAATTACATTTAAAGAAATTGATAAAAACAGACTTTTAATTTCCACGGCAACGCGTGGCCGGCACTTGACTAGTTATACAAAAAAACAGATTGCAGACAATTTAATTTTGTCAATATCATCATAAATAATATATATCTTTGCCAATGCCAAATTGACAGGTGTAATAATTTGCTATTACCAAAAGTGCTAAAAATATTAACACCCAATATATTTGTCAAGAATTGTTTTACGTCAAGACCCATGAAATAAAATAAAATTATAACTGTAATCTTCATTATTTGAATAGAGCTAGCTATATAAATATTAAACATTTTTTTTTTTTTGCAAACTTATAGAATCATTTGATTTTTCATCTAATAATTGTAATCTCAACGGTTCACTTTTAGCATCTATGGACTTGAAAAAAAATGATGTTCAAGTTACATTCAATATTATACAAATATCTAAACAGGATAGGGGATGGGGGTGGGGATAGCTATCTGGGCCCCTTTCCTGATCTACTACTACTACTAATGGTCTGTATTGTTTGGTGGGTACATTGGTCCAGAATTTTAGCCCCATTTGGGAGCCCCATAAGGTGGCCCATTGGATCTATGTTTGTGTGGTGCCTGGTAAAAGCCCCTCATCCTAAGGCATCTTCCGAGTTGGGAAACCATGCTAGGAAACACCACCTCATGAAACACCAGATATACCCTATCTGGAATATGTTTTGGCACTCCTTTTTGGAAATTTAATATCAGAGTTTTTGACAAGTTGAAATAAAAATTATGGGGTCTAATACGATCATATGTCATTGCAAAATGTAATTAATTTTTCATTGATTTAGAACAATACACTTCATGACTTGTTTCGTGTTTAGGGTTTAGAAACCCTTAAAAGGTATAAATTGCAAATCAAATTATTAGTTGGATGGATAACAGCTGAACTAGTATATATATATCAGCATCATGATCTTAAATGATTTAACTTGATTTTGTCCAGCTGATCAGAATCAAATGACCGCTTATTTTCGGCATTTATTATGCAAAATAGCTGGTGGCAAACTAAACTAGCTTAGAACTAATTATGAACAAATGGGTGTGTGTTTTTCAAAAAGAATAAGTAGTGGGTCTTAAAGACTCTTTTTTCTTTTGCCTGATAACAGCAGATGGAAGGGCCTAATTTATAAGGTTGTAGCTTTCTACCGCCCAAAATTTTGGAGTAGGTTGTCCTTCAAAAGAGAGATAGAGACGAAGGGAGGGGGGTGGACCTCTTTCCTAAAGGAAATAGTTGGAAAATCAAATAAAGTGACAATTTCTGGGTCATTAGTTTGTCTGACACGGACACGGTCACGGTCACGGTCAGTATGTTTGATTGGCCTTTCATTTTATAAGATAAGCCATCCGAAATTTCATTGAAACTTTCAGATATTAAGTTAATTAGGCTGTCTATACAGTTACAAACAACGGTATTGTGTCGGTACAAAGACTAGCATTATAATCAGCATGCATTCATAACAATATGCAGTGATACGGTGTACCCAAAAAACAAAACCGTACAAATATGCAAATTGATATTTATACTTTATGATAAAAATGTTAGTTATGTTTAAGGAATTGTCCATGGTATTACATGTAGCCAAAAATTGGAGATTAGTGAATTACAATGGATATCATTAGAAAAAAATGCAGCTTCAGAAAACATGAAAGAACAAAAAGCTGATTGAAGGGTATAACGACATCATCAAATATCCAAGCACCCACAATGACATGGGTATGTATCCAATATCCAATACGGGTGTGGTTTAGTATTTCATATATAAAGCATCAACAGAACATTTTTTTTGTATACCAAATTTTCTATATTGAGACAAACAATGGGACTGATTTCTTTTCTGAGACAAGCTAGTTCTAATTTCTAAAGATGGGACCAAAGGAAAAGGCAAGATCTAAGAAGATATTTGTTGAGATCAGATCAAAGGAAGAGAGCTTTGTGGGAACAAACTTATGGGAAAAGCAGGTGGGTTGGGTTATTAAACCAGCACCAGCAGTGATGGGGAAGTTTCAATTGTAGCCACCTTGCAATTGGAGGAAATGGAAAGATGAGATTATAGTGCCTCAAAACTAATCATATTTAGATAAATCATTGAATTCAATAGATTGGTCCAAAAGTAAAGAGAGATTGAACTGTTGTTAAATTGCCCCACAATTGATAGAGATGTCTTGATCACTGCTTGCTCAAATTCGGATTCTCTACAATTCTCTGAAACTAGAAAAACACATCACAACAAAAGAAATATAATACCGGATAAAAATTAAATAGATGTGCAAAATTTCTGCAGCATGTATCAACTCTATTAGGCCTTCATCTTCATCAGGACCACCATTGTACCCCACTAGCGTCTACTGCTTTTCCAAAATTCGGTTTTAGAAAATTCTCTTTCTTCTTTTCTTTTCAGTTAGCAGAATATAAAACCTCATGAGGTATGAGCTGTGACTACACATTGAATAAACCTTTAAGAAAGCACTCCGAGAATCATAGATAATTCTAACAAACACAGCAACAAATTGTTGGCGAATTCTTTTGCGAAACTACAATTCATAAAGATCAACCTGAACTAAATAATAAGCATATTATCATTTAGGAATAAAAAATATTAAGACCGTACCAAATTTGATTACATCTAAATGGCCCTCATAAAAATCTGCAACATACCCACCAAATCCTACTTGCTCAAATTTTAGAAGAGTTAATAAAACAACATTAAAAATCCATGCATCAGAACAAGGTGATTTTTCAAGATGCATTTGGAAAACAGCAGTCTTAATATCATTTTCATTCAGTGAAAAGAGGAGGTCAATCAAAGTAGCATTTATCCTTTCAAGGTGAACAATGAAGCACTAAGTCTTTTTCAACCAATTCAATTTGCAACATTGATGTTGTTCCATGATGAATTAGTAGATCACATTATCAAAATTTTTGCCTTGTAAATGTCTGGTGAATTGTGTCAAGTTCAGGAACTAAATTGCAAATTTTCAATTCCCCTGATAGAAAAATAGATTGCTCCCATATGTGCAGTGTAGTTTTGGAATAGAAACATTACATAGCTCTATCTAAATTCTAAGCTAAATTTTTTACAAAAGATGTGAGTCAACTCCATGGGCGGCCACTTCCATAGTTCCTGTACCGATCTCGGGCTCCTGGTATATAAATACAAAGGCATGTCCACTAAATCACATACATTACTGATATTTAGGCGAAGACAAATAGAACACTTAACTACATCATTGTACTTTGCCGGCACTTGGGATTAAGTGGAGATGCCTACACAAGTACGACAAAAGTCCGGCATGTACGGCGATGTGTTATTATCGTATTCGTACCAATTCAAGATTAATTAACTGCTGTTGTTTTGTCCAAATAAGGTGGTTTGGCAAACACTCTCATTAGAGTTTCATGTTGATCCTTGATTTGAATATGAAATCTAGCTAAAGATTCTGAACAAATTATATACAAATTATGTCACACCCAATCAAAAAACAATCCCACCATCTCCTCCCCCCACCAGTTTTTTTTTTTTTAAAGGTTTTTGTGTTCAATTTATTTATATTTTTAGTTGTTTCAGGGTTAATGAGAGCAAACATGCTTAACACTGGGACTGACATCCATTCTGGCTGAAAATAACCAACAAATACCAAATTCTGTCTGTTTCTGGCTCCTGACAAAAGCTATCCGAGTAAAAGATAAATTAAGTTAGATAAAAAATAAGACTTACCTGAGGAGGGAGGAGCCCCACGGGCCATCCTGGCCAGGTCGGGACTGACCTTCTGGCCAGCCTCTTCTAAAATAGAGACCAACTCCTTTGCAAATCGGGCATTGGCAGCTGTAAAAAAGGTGTATGCAGTGCCTTTTGCACCGGCTCGGCCTGTCCGTCCAATTCGGTGCACGTAATCTTCCATGGAGCCAGGGAAATCATAGTTCACCACAAACTTCACATCCTTCACGTCTGTTGCAGAATCACGCAGAGGAAACAAAAAGATCATACTTTTTTTTTTTATTTCATCTTAAAAGTTGATTATTAAGTTCGTTAGAATTGAACTGCCAGTTCAAGCAATTCGTACAAGGTGTTGGCATCTATTGTAATTGTCATGGTAATTTCTACTTCAGAAGATCAACTAGTATGGGCTCCCACAAATCTGTAGCTAAACCTCAACCTTCATTAAACAATAAAGCCTAGGCCTGGAGTTGGGTCTCAATTCAACCCATAGTTGCCCGTCTAATCACTCATTGTACTATTAAGAAAATTTAAGCCAATTGTGGGCAAGTAAAACCCTCACTTTTCAATGAACCCATAGTTTATCAAATTGCTAAGCAACACAATTGTTTCAATTAATGCCCACAAGAAAAATGTCTAAAAACCTTTGGAATATGAACCTTAGGAATTCGGCTTATATAAGCCATCAATTGGACAATCAAACACCATCGAATTCAAAAAGAAGAACAAAATATTGTGAAACAAAGCAGCACAAGGTGCTCATAAACCATCAGTTAACGGTACAGGTATATTGGCAGGCATATGACAGTTCATACCTATTTAACCAGATTTTAGCTCAACTAGATGCACCCTAGTACCACTGAGCCACAAATTGAGCTTACTCAAGCAAATAAAACTAGCCAACCCAAGGGCAACCAAACAATACCATGGTCTTAGAATGAGGCCAATCCTATGGCCAATACCAACTCGTAATATGATTAAAGGATATTAACTGTTAATTATTCCTCTATCAAAACATGAATAGCACTATCTTTTGCAGGCTTTTTCTTTATCATTCCTGATGGTTAATCTCACCAAAAAATGAATAGATAATGATGCCTCAGATGCTATCCATCTTAACATGAAAAAATAAAAATCTTGTATATATGTATTGCAAACAATCAAAACAGAGCCATCCTTTCCAAGCACCCAAAATAATATGAAAGCGTCATGTATAAAGACTAAAGCACGTACCCAATCCTCTAGCAGCAACATCAGTGGCCATCATAATGGGGCTCTTGCCAGACTTGAACTCAGAAAGGACCCAGTCACGTTCAGCTTGGCTCTTGTCACCATGGATGCAAAGTGCAGGCCACCCGTCAGTCCGGAGCTGACGTGTGACCTGGTCACACCCCTTTTTAGTATCCAGGAATATTAAAATTCTGCTCCCGTCCATTATATCCTCTAACAAATTCACCAATCTGTAAAAACAAATAGCATTATTTTGAAAATTTTAGATGGAAGGATAATAATGCTTAATTTCCTTGGGTTCTCTGTTGGAAAATTCCTCAACAGCTGCCTTTCTGTATGCTTGTAAGGCACTTTCAGAAAAAAATCTCGATTCAACAAATTCAATTTAACTGTTTGTTTAAGAAAATCACATTACTTGCAAATGAGTTCAGTCACATTACTTGCAAATGTTTGTTTTATTTTCTATTACATTATATTTATTAATTAAATGATTTAGTTTGCGTTTCTTTAAGACTTTCTAATATCTCACTGAGGCCAAATTGAGAGAAATTGATAAAACAACAGTACCAAAACATAGACACCAAATCAGTACCTTACTGCATGCTTAGCATTGTGACAAGCCAAAATTGCAAATCCTCGGTTGTCAATAATGATCTTTCAGACATACAATTGTCGCAAATCAAAACTTTGCAAATTTGCTCTTCTCAATGTAATAAATTCCAGTTCTACTACCTTTTGTATTTGCCTATGGAATCTAAGCCATGGTGCATGGTGGCAGTATTCCTTGATGGGTTGTATAAAAAGATGCTATTTTAACGTACAAAAATAAATAACTAAATTATCATACTTGTTATATTTCTGACTCTCTGACAAGATCTCAACAATCTGGCGAATTGAGTGATTAGCTTTTAAATCTTCTGAACCTATAATAACCTGTATATTTCCGAAAGCAAGATATCAATGCCAGATGCAGCGATCAAAACTTGATTACCAGAGGAAAAAGGAACATATCATAGATCAACCAAGTAACTAACCTAATTGGAACGACTTTTTTACGGGTTTCTGCATACTGGTAACAAACATAATGCATATAGTATCTCTACCGGGCCTATAAAATTCTGGGCAGGCAATAGACTTAATCGATGCAAACAAAAATATATTATACTGCTCTGTGCACACTGGTAAGAAACATAATTCGTGAAGTATTTCTACTTGTCATGACAATTCTTGGGTAGCCTATAGACTTATTTAGTACAAATAATTTATGATGTAAAATAGATCTCTTTTTCTTCTTGTACCTTGTATGGATTGTAGAGGAACGTCCTAGCGAGTTGTTCGACTTCCTTTGGCCAAGTAGCGCTCCAATATAGTGTCTGACGATCAGGACGGATCTTCATGAAACAAAAGAAGACATTAAATCATAATTTTTCGTCATAATAAGTAACAAATTTGTGCAAATGAAGCGAAGTGAATTAAAATGGTTGTTACCTGAGAAACAATTTTTCTGATTTGAGGTTCGAAGCCCATATCAAGCATTCGGTCGGCTTCATCCAAAACAAGATAGGTAACACGTCTCAAGTTTGTCTGGTTTGACTCCAACATATCAATCAATCTGCCAGGGGTTGCTATTACAACTTCAACGCCTACATAAATTCCACTAAAGGTCAAAAACAGATGCGACAAAATAATTGAAGATGATGAAGCTTCTTTTGTTTTTCAATACCATCATTTGTCCTGTTTTAGTACAATTGTATTAAAACTTAACTTCATTCTCATGAACAAAGAAACAAAAACAAACAGCCACAGAGACTGCTGGCTGCAAACAAAGACCAAGGAATTTATGCAAGATCCTGTTCTATTTTAAGAAATTTGTGGTGTGTGTAGGCAGTGTGCGCACATATTACACTATTACTTTCTGTGTGCCTCACAAGCCAATATCAGAAAATGAGAACATTGATATTCAGCACAAAAGAATAATACTAAAGGGAATAAGCAAAGTTATAAAATCAGAAGGTTACCCTTTTGGAGATCACGAATTTGTGGGCCCTTGGGAACACCACCATAGATGCATGTGTTCTTAATCTTAGACGAAGAACCAAATTTCGTCGCCTCTTGTTGTATCTGTACCGCAAGCTCACGTGTAGGTGCCAATACAAGTACAATTGGGCCATCTCCAGGGGCTTACAAAACAACTTAGTTTCATTATAAATTGGTTTACTAAAGTTAAGAAGAAAGAGTAACTTAGCATATGTTTTCTAAAACAACATAATACTTAAACTGGGGCTAATCAGTCCATCAACCAACAAGTAAACAACAGGATTCTGAAGTGCCTAAACAACCACTAGGCAAGCATTATGCTCGTGCCAATAACAAGGCTTAGTGTATATGTACTAATTAAGACAAAAAATTATATTCTTTTCCCAATGTTAACAAATGTTCTAGTTTTAAGTGTAAAGGCAAATGTACCCCAAAGGACAACAATAAAGGATAATGACTTACACAAAATTGGCTGGGCATTAACATGGACAATGGCAGGCAAAAGGTACGCTATGGTCTTTCCAGAACCTGTTTCGGCAATGCCAATTAGATCTCGGCCCTTCATTGCCATTGGCCACCCTTGGGACTGGATCGGAGTCGGCTCAACAAACCCAGCCTTTTCTATTTCTTGCAGAACATATTCTGACAAGGGGTACATTAGGTATAGTGAAAAAGGTTATTAGTATTGTGACATAAAAACATGAAACAGTTTAAACAAAATGAAATCATAACTAATATAGTAGGCAATTCTTGGGAGAATTCAATTTGTCAAACAAACATTTATGTTCTTCTATGTGAGTGTGTGCATTGTTTTTTTTTTTCCAAACAGGTGACTGTGCTTTTTAACATTTCCCAAGAAATCACAACATTAAATCATATTTCATTTTCTATAATTTGCAAAAGAATCCTCAAATCAAGCCAGACAAAAATTAGCCAAAGGGCACAGTACACATACCAGGAAATCCGACATCTTTAAACTCTTTGACTGGTTTAGGCACATCCTTTCCCTCGACAGTGATCTCACGCTTCCTCCTGTATGCCTCCACTTCCTGCTCTGTCATTGCTGCCACTGAATCTGACTCCACGTAGAAATTCTTCTCAAACCTCGGCAAGCCATCCAGCTCAGCTGCTGCTGCTGCCGCCTCCTCTCTCTTGCTTGAAGAATATGTCTCTGCACCACTACCACCTAAACCCCCTTCACTGAAAATAGGAGAAACAGTAATGGACACAGTGAGAGAGAATGGGAGAGAGAGAGTTTTTATTTTAATTCCAGGATATATTCTAACTTAATGTTGCTATGAAATTGGTGGTGCTCCAAGCCAATATCGTAAATAAAAATCCAGTATATATTACATTTATTCATCCATTGATAAAAATTTGCATAACTTTGAAAATATGTGATAATTGCTATCATTAACAAAAAAAAAAGGTTAAGAAAAGGGCCCTTAGGTAGACAACAACACAGTGGTACAAACATGAGGGGGCTTTCTACTGGAACAACAAAATTTGAATTATCAAGCAGAAATCAATAGAAAACAAGCACAGTCAAGTAATTTCACACCAACTCAATTGAAATTTGAATAATATTACAAGCAAAGATCTCATCTATAAAAATGATCCAGTTTGATTGTAGCATCAACTTGTGCCTAATTAGAGTCTTCTGGAACCGCACTGGTATAAGGAGGTTAGCCTATCACAGCTCTCAGTTAACATATCATACTGTACCAGTCATTTTCCACTGGGCTCACACCTGACCAGCATGGTATTAAAGTTGAAGTCCTTAATCCTTGGTTGAGCTACTTCTCTCTCTAAATTTCTAGTTTCTAGACTACACAGTCAAACTACCAATTTGTCTCTGCAGTGAGAGAATATGGTTTCACTAGGGGTAAGTCTTAAGCACTCGGTAAGAATCAATTCAACAAAAAAATAAAGGAGCACCTTCGTCGGTCGCGGTAGGAGCCGGGGTCAGCTGCGCGGCTGTCGTAGCGGCTCATGGCTTTTTTTTTTCTTTCGAGCTAGGTTTTGCGGGATGAATGAAGACAGTTGACAGGTGAGAGACAGGAGCGAATAAATTTGAACTGGAGAACTTACTGGAGAAGAGGTTTTGTGCCAAGGACTGGAGCCTGGAGGCTTCACGGAAGAAAGGGGATTAGTGTTGAACAGACGTCGAGCCGACAGAGGAGGGGCAATGGTCGCCTAGTCGGATCGAAGCCACATTTCATATGTAACCCTGCAAAATTTCAATATATATATGTCATCTGGATGAAAGAAATTTTAATATTCCTCATGTGCAAACATTCTTCTTTTCAAAATATAGACTAATGTTTTGTAATAAAATTTATTGGTGAATTTGATTTTTTTTAAATTATCTTTTTGTGGTTGACAATGTGTAATTCTCAAAATTAAATTTATGAGCAAAAGTTTGAACAAAAGTTGAAATAACCAAATTTGATGTAATGATCATAGGATCACTCTTCAATTGATTTACTAATCATAAATTAAAATTACATACACTACTGAAAACACTTGTATATAAAATTTTATCATTTGAAATTATGTTACCAGATCTATTTTCAAAGAAATAATTAATTTATTATTATTTTGAATGTGCAAGGCAAGTTTAGGGGTATTCATGGGGTCCGATTTAATCGGTTTTAAACCGAACTGGGGGAGTTTGGATTAAAGGTTTGGTTTTTCCGGTTAAATAGATTGGTTCGGTTTAGAAACTTTTAAAACGGATCGAAATTTTAAAACCTGTCTGACAGGCACTATACAGACAAAACATTTAAAAAGAATAAAAAATTACGACATAATGCATATTGTTTGGTTCGGTTTAGAAATTTTTAAAATCAGTTAGACTGAATTGATTGAAATTTTTAAACCTGTCAGGCTGTCCCCATCCAAACATAACATATATTGCTTGGTTTGATTTAAAACTGGTTAGACGAACCAAACAAATTTTTTAAATCCACAACATAACTGATATTCGTACGAAAAATCATAAATGTCAAGGATAACTATGCAACTTGCCACAAAAATATCCCTTCAATCTTTCTTCCAAGAATCTTAAACCCAATCCAGAGAGTATCCAACTAGCTTAAACCCATCCATTGCCATGGCCACAAGAACCTACTCTCTCTTCCAAGTTCGCGCGTCGTGGGACACGTGTCCCACCCCGAAGCCGCTTCGAGTCCCCTCCAAGCCCTCCCCTAAACCTTCTCCTCCTCGCATCCCCACGATTGCGTCCCCCGTGCCATCTCCAGCCCCAACCAGTACAGCTTTACTAGAAAGAGACTCCACGCCTCTTTCCTCTCAATCTGGTAAGATAATTCTGCAAATTAACTTATATTATATTTTGTACTGTTAATTTCGGGATACTATCTGTTGGGTTTGAATTTTGTCCTAATTATTCAGTTCATTTGATATGCATTTTCTTTGTTTTCAGAAAGGTTTAAATGTCAAATGTAACAATATGGAAATACCAAAATAGTACTCACTACCTACTCTTTCCATGTAGCTCATAACCAGTACACTAGTACAGCATGTTTCGACAAGGCACCAGTATTCATCTTATTGCAATAATAGCAGCATGCTTGAATAGATTAGCAGTATCTGTACCCGCTCATGACAACTAGTTGTTGCTATTGTTGTATTTTATTTCTTTTTTGTGGAAGATGGAAAAGTGGTACACCTTTTGAGCCAGTCTTGTAATTTAGCAGGAAAAATAGAGGAGAAATACATGGGATTTGAAAGGTGGTGGCTTCCTGCAGCACCTAAGGTGAAAAAGCCCCGTTCGACGTACAATGCCGTTTCATTAGCATATCTTGGAGATTGCATATATGAGGTTTTATCACTGCCTTTCATTTGTTTACTTTCATTCGAGTATTTTGAAACAATTTCACGTTATTTGTTCTAATCGTGAATTACCTCAAAAAAAAGAAGAAGTCGTGGAGCAGTAGAAAAAGCTGATAGAGGGCAAATTTGTCCATAAGGATGAAAACTGTTCACTTGAGTATTGTTCTTTCATGTGTTGCATGTGTCCGTCCATTTCAGGTCAAAATTGTCCAAAGTAAACAAGTCTTGTGGAACTATTCAATTCATATAGTTATTAATAAGTTGGGGGCTTTTCTAATTATGGGAGCAAATATTGCTGTATTTTTTACTTTAGTGGCGAGCAGCATGGGCAGACGCTAATTATTAAATATCATGGGCATTTCCTGCAAGCAGGAAATTAATGTAGGCGTAATTTTGAAGAACTTTTCCTCTGTTTATTTTGTTTTTAACTTCTTGGTCTTTTTGGTGTTTCTTTGCTCTGTAGTTGATGCAAAATAATTAGTAGTTTCATTGCACCAGTTACTTGGTCTGCCACTGTTTGGTTTCCAGTATAAGTACTCGATACTGAGGTTTAGCTTTTCATAAGGTTGAATTATATTATCTTTTGATATGCTTTTTATTCTTAATGTGTAGTTGTATGCAAGGAGGCACTTTTTGTATCCACCTCTAAGTATCAACCAGTTCAATGAAAGGGTTATGAAAGTAGTAAGATGTGAGTCCCAGGTAGGCCTTTGACTCTTATAATTCTTTAGGATGATGTTTCCTAGAAGTATTTTTCTTTTAATTGAGCTTTTAATTATACCCTACAAAGTTTAAGATTTTGTTTATATATCTTCATGACTCCCTGGATGGCATATGCAGAAAAATTTCATATGCGATGCTGAATGAAATAAGTTACGTGTAAATTATATATGCTTAATAATGATATGCCTCCAAACAAACTATTGGTTGTCAAGTGATTGGCTCAATCAAGAAGATTTTTGTTTTATTTCGATGCTCTTTCAGGATATCTTACTGAAGAAACTTGTAAAGGAGGATTACCTAACAGAGGAAGAAAGGTATGCTAAGATTTCTTTACTAATTATGTGAAGGCCCCTGGTTTTCTAAAAAAAATCTTCCTTTTTTTGTTGAAGGGATGTGTTACGGTGGGGTAAGAACATTATGACCAACAAATCAAAAACAAGGAAGAGAGCAGGTGCGGCTGTTTATAGCCGAGCTTCTTCACTCGAGACATTGGTTAGTTTAAATAGAATTCAGATTTCTGCCAAGTTGTTGCTTGTTAATTTATTGTTTTTACAAAGAACCAATTGATTCTAGTATTTTATACATCTAGTACTAGTTCAGCGAATACCCCCTCACCCACACACCTGCACATGCACATGCACATGCACACGCTCACATTTGCACTCGTGCAAATGCATACAAAACTCAAGCCTAACCAAAAAAATAAAAGAAGAAGAAGCTAAATTCAAAATGAAAGAAAGAAGCTCAATTGTATAATTGATTCCTACAAGTTTGTTGGTTAGATTGGGTACTTATACTTGACAAATGTGGAGAGATTGGAAGAGCTTATGTTTAGATTAGGTTTCTCTGTCGGCACTTCTTCTCAGAGTATCTCTGACGAACTTCGCTCAACTTTCCAGTGAGTCTTCTATCTCTTTCTTTGTTCTTTTTTATTCCCTTAAAGTTTGTACTAGGTATATTGTATAAACTAATCCTTCAAATTTACCATTTCCTTATTTTTTGTTTTTTGTAAATCAGATATCTTTTTGTTTTGTAAAATTGCTTTAAAATGAATGAAACATGATGAGATGGGAGGATCAAATGTCTCTATGGCTCTATCATGTCTCGTCTTTAATAAATCTTACTACAAAATCCATAAACTCAAATCACATAATATTCATTGGATATGATCTATATCACTATCTTATATTCGAGAAAAATGTTGTGGTGTTTAGTTCCATTTTTATGAGTATCAAGAGGTTATTAAGGGAATGACTTCTGTAATGTATTTTTGCGTGTGCTTGTAATGCTCATGAAAAGGAAGCTGTAAAAACATACATAATGTATTTTATCTTATCATTTGAGTTTTAGATTGTTTACTGTTTATTTTTTAAAAAGTGTAAACGTGACATTGGCACAAAAGATTAAGCATTTGAATCTTCTTTGGAATTTACAAGAATAAACGTTCGTTCCTCATATAGACTTAAAAATTCTTAGTAGAATTTTGGAATTGGACAGTTGTTATTAGATCCGATGGAAAGGTACAAGTATTTTGTAACAAGTAATATTGAAAAAATTTGAAGTGCCAAAATTGCACTTGTTCTTTCATGACAAGTTCAACTAACCAATTGGCATAACAATTTACAGGAAAAACAACCAGCAGGTCCTGGAGATTCCTGCAACAGGTGATGCCTTGAAGAGTGAACCAGGAGATACTGGCACATCACTGATTGTTGAATAGGAATAAGTGGGGCCCGGGGAAAGGAAACCCCCGACTAGTAATTACCACATAGCAGATAGAACTAGCTAATCTTTCCTTTCCCTTTTTTTTCTTTTTTTTTTTAAATTGTAGAAGAGATTATTCCATGGGTAATGTCCACTCTATGTATCTTATTTGAGATAGGAGTAGGTCCGATGGGCATCGGACCTACATTTAGGTTCAATTAGCTCTTGGACCGTACGATTAGTATCAAGATCTATGTGCACGGAAATTGATACAGACTTGCACGGATTTTGATAAGAGCACACGAATGTTGATGCAGATCGAATGGTCATCACACCCATCGAACCAAGGTAGGTCCGATGGGCATCGGACCTACTCTGATTCCATCTTATTTATTCCGTCTGTCTAGGGAATAGGGATAGGAAACTCCGTGCTAGTACTAGAATTATTTCAGAAGTTTAAGATCTTTTTTTTTTAAAATTTGTATTACAATAAATATATTGATTATGAATTATATTTGATGACAAATTTTGAGCATTCACTGAAATGTTATATGAGGTCTGTATTCATAGCGTCTGATTAATATAGAAATGAAAATATCAAATTCCGAATATTGTGATGTGAGGGTTACTTTAATTATAAGGGCTTGTTACATATTGGATCCAGTCGTAAAGGCCACATGAAACCTCAACTCTCTTCTTCCCTTCTCACTTCTCTCTCATCAGTCCCCACTCCTGAACGTTCATGGGACAAACGACCAGCTCTCGTTAATGGCGATTGCGACTATCTCACACTCTCTCCTACCACTAATTAGCTTCCTCTTCTCCTTGTCTCTCTTCATTCTTTTCCTCCTGTCTCTCTTTCACAAAACCCACAAAACGAGAAGAGCTCCCCATTTGGAAAAATGGGAAAAGCCCCCACCTTGTCAGACTGAGTCTCTCCTAACTTCCTCTGCCGAAGAAGAACCTCCAAAAGAGGAGGAAAGGAAGAAAAAGAGGAGAGCGAAGAAGAAGAGACAGGAACCGACTTTGTGTGAAAGTGGGGATGAGTCAAAGGAGACAAGATTGACGGCTGAGATTGAAGATGGTGAGGTAGGGAGAAGATTGGCCGGAACTGGTTCTGGAAAGGGCAGTGCTGGTACCGGTTATCCCTTGTTCCCATTTACTTCTCTCACAAGCTCTCTTCAGAGAAGGATTAAATCAACATACGATGAGATTGTCAGGTCAGCCAATCAATCTAGCGCATTGACTGTTGTTCAGGTTCTCCCCTCTCTTTTTCTCTCCTCTCCACCTGATTTAATCTGGGTCTTTTATCTCAGTAAATTGGTAGGGTCAGGTTTTTGTCTTCACAGTTTTAACTTTGTTTGATTCTGCAAAAACAAAAACAAATTCATTTTCTTTTAGGTTCAAGACTTTACCTTTTGTTGTCTTGTTAATTACTTTTGCTATATTCAAGTAATTGGTATAGTCTAGTTAAACAATTGGGGATGTGTGAGCTTCAACTATGACTACCCAATAAATATGGTTTGCTTTATATGTTTCCAATAAATTGGAGTACCAATGTTACTGACAAGGATTATTAGATTAATTACCTACTAGTCAAGAATAATATTTTTTTTAATTCAAATCTTTAGGTAACTGAATTTATTGATTGCCTGGTTGAGGCAAGAGATGAACTACAACATAGGTACAATTTTTTTCTACAATGACATACTCAATAGCATATATTCAATAATTTTAATTTATGTACTCCATTTTCAGTTTTGATTAATAATATGCATGCTTGTGTTCCAGGTTGGGGTTGATACAACGCAGCTTTAAAATAAAGAAGGCATTATTGGCCATGGCAAATAAATCTTCCTATGATCGCTTGTGCAATGAGGTTTGCTTTCATTAGTTTGTATTTTATTTTGAGAGTTTGGCATTGTGTTTAACTATATTTTTAATTAACAAATTTTTGAATTAACCTTCCAAATTATTGAGCACAATAAGCCCCACCTCCTGTTGGCCCCAAGAGGCCATTTTGTTGACTGATTGTGACTGGGATTGTTCTCTTCTCTTAATCCAACGGTTTTCGTGGCAACTCTAATCGGTAAATAGGCCTTGAGGGATTTACTTTTAGAGTAGCTTAGCTTATAGAGGCTGCCTCATGGAAAATTGAGAGTGAGAGAGAAAGAGTAGTGAGAATTACTCTCTCATTTTTTTTATTTGGTTATCAAGAAAAGTGAGAGTACAAAAAAAATTGGCTGATTGGTTGGCATTGTTCATAATTTCAATGTATTTCAGGTGGACAAGTTAGAAAAAGAGCACAAGAGGTTAGAGGCAGATGCTGCTGTTTATAATCTTCTTCAGGAGCAGCTGACGTTGTCCCCAGCTTATAAAACGGTACAACCTTCGTCTTTCCATTGCTTTAGTGTACCAGTTATCAAGGACTTGACTCCTCCCCCAACCCAAAACACACAGACACAAACTTTATCTTGGTTGAGTTGAAAACTCTGGTCAGAAAAAGAGATATTGTTGTTTATAATCTTCATCCAGAGCAGCTGTCACTATCCCTAGCTTATAAAATGCTACAACCTTTGTCCTTCTGTTGCTTCAGTGTATTGGTTATCAAGGATTGACCCCCTCCCCCCAATCCAAAATGTACACAGATGTCGTGTTGTAGCATGTGGATTTACATTTTGTACTTTTTTTCTACCACAGTTGCTTGAGCTTAGTGCTAAGATGGAGAAAGAAGTCGATAATGAACAAACAGAAGATTTTCCTGATATCTCCTTTGAAGAGTTACTTGCTCAAGAAAAGAAGGATTCTTTTTGGTATGTTTGAAAATTTCTAAAAGAATAGTAGGTTTGGCAGAAAAGATACTTAACTTTGAGTTCATATTTTTGGAAGTTGGAACAAGAATAATAACATCATGACACTTTTTGGTGTTTGGAGTATTATTCTAATAATTGAGATACTTGAGAAACTTGAGGCATAACAAAGCTGCATAGGCCTTATTGCTATAGCATGTGAATTACAAAAAAATTATATTCTAAGGTTTGGTCCTCAAAACATAAAAGTAGGAGTATTCTATGTTTGTTGTTATTTTAATATTGCAATTTATTTTATCTAAATGTCAAAGCAATCTCACATCTTCATTGTCTTTTTCAGGCAAAAAAATGGAAAAATGAGGTCATTTCAAAATATCACGGGGAAATAGCATCCTGGCTTGAACCTTAGGTCTCTCCCTGACCCTCTCATTTTTTTTACTCTAACTGAACTTCATGTCTCCATGTAACATATTTGCCAAACTAGGCTTTGGTTATGTTGTTTTTCAGATGTGTTAACTTTCTTCCCTCTAATTAGTGAATTATAATTAGTTAGTGAAGTCATGAATGTGTAAAATGAGATTTTGTTCTGATAATATTATTATGGGAAGTCATCTATATGTATAATATCTGTGGAAGCTAAAATTGAGATTAGAATTATCTTTAAGATTAGATGTACAGTATTTTTTTGTTTTTGTTTTGCTGATTTTGAATGAAGGGAAAATTTCTAGTATGCCCATGTAAATTTTCAAAATAGCCAATTTCCCCATGAAAACACCATAGTATCCAATATCCCCATCAAAATTTAACATTGTTTCTTCTATCCCCTTTTCTTTATTTAACATATTATTTAGTTATTTTAAAAATCAAATTGACAATTATACCCTTTCTCTTTATTTTTTTTTCTCTGGCCGTTCTAAAATACCGAGTACAATGAAACTAAATGAGGATTATACAAACTGAGTCACAAACCTTAATCTTTCATTCTCGTCAAGTACTTCAGATCTCAATAGAGATGGGCTTTATAAGGCTAATGGAAGAAAGAGAATTTTAGGGTTCAGAATATTTATTTTATACATTTGTATATATATCCTTTATATGGGCGACAATAAAAAAAATGAATCTTCAGTAGATCATCAGAAGTTTGATGGTCTTAATACCATCGTTTTTTTGTTTATCAGATATTATGCTCCCTTTATCATAAATTTATAACTTAGAAACAACCTAGCTAGCTAAGTACCAGTTTTCAATTTGTGGTGTAAGAAGGAATATCACACTTGATGTTCTCCAGGAGAAATTCATTAATGTTTGTCCATTGGTGTGTATAAAATGACATGTGCTCAGCACTCGAGCAGAGATGAAGAATTTCATTAAATAAAGATTACAATTCTATTGGAATCTATATACGGAATGATATGAAATTTTGGGTGATTGGACCAATTAGTTATTTGGAAGAAATGGTAGTCGTTTCTTATAGGAAGCTCTGCTGAAATTTTTATTAATACCCTAACAAAAAAAAAATCAGCAAATATGCTCTCTGATTGAATTTTTTTTTATAAATGACCTAATCGCCCCATGGAGGGGCGGTTTGGTATTTTTTTTTAATAAACCTAGTAACCGGATATAATTTTCAGTTACCAATAGTAAAAAAAAAAAATTAGGTAACTGGATATAATTTTGAAAATTGGATAACCGAAAATTATATACTTCATTTTTTTTTAACTATTGGTAACTGAAAATTATATCCGGCTACCCAATACATTTTTTTTTTACTATTGGTAACCATGTAATTAATTCAAGTATTCAACAAAGATAGCAAGGTAACAACTGTGCCACTGTAAAACCTCAACCTTCAAAGGCTAAGAATAATTGACATCACAAAAAAAATAGACTGAGGAACAGTTCTGTGATGAGCAAAATTTTTTTTTTTTTTTTTCAATTTGCTGGAAAGCATCTCCAAAAGAAATTATGTACTTACAAGGAGGCGGGTGATCCAATTTCTTGGTTTTCTTCCCCTTGTTGTTAATGAATTAATGTCCCAGTTACTCTGCTTTATATATTAAGTTAACAATGGAATGAGCCCTGTAAATTGCACCATACAATTTGATTTTGAATTGCTCACAGTTATCCTATCAGTCTACCAACTGTCCCACCTCATATTTATTAGCTAAGATATTTATTTATTTATTAAAATAAGGTTCGTAATTATCAAAGATTATTTATTAAGAACAATGTTACTGGATTTGAGGAAACTTATAGGACAAGTCCAATAAAGCCCAATAAAGCCCAAAGATACATAAATTCCCTCTTCCCCAACCCATGAGATTTTAGACTAATGACTGGGAATTTAATGTGTCAGTGCATAAGTAGATTATGCAGCAATATACTTGAACCTCTTTAGCTTGTAAAATAAAATTTGTCTGAGCCCGGGTTCGAACCGGGGACCTCTAGTGTGTGAGACTAGCGTGATAACCAACTACACCACCCAGACCTCTTATTTAGATTGCATTCTTGAAGCTATCTTAATAAATACATATAACTAACTATCTGTAACTTGTGCTAGCAAGGGTGAAGAAAGGCCAACAAGTAAGAATTAAGATGAAAATTGACTTCTTTTGTAACTATGCATTTAAAATTAACTGAGGCATATCAATAAGAGTTCTGAGTTAAATCAGATTGAATCAGAGCTTAATTAATTGCTCACTTGAGGCATTTCCTAAATTGAAATTGAATTTGGCCTAATTGCTTAACTGCATGCTTTGGCCACTAAAATCTATCTTTCCTGAATATCACATGCTTTAACAAAATAGTAGTTAAACAGAGGTTTTCAGGAAAGCTAATTATAATGTACTTAATTATTACTTACTCTCATAGACACCCGTTCCCCAGCAATTCCATCAACAGCTCTTACTATTACTATAGGATCAATTAATTGTACCAATTCCATAATCTTATTTTCATCTCTGATTGTTTCCTACAAAGTTGAAGAAATCCTAGGACATTTAGGCATATAGTCCCTTCTTTACATACCGTATGACAGTGCTTAAACGGATCAAGTACCATGGGTAAAAATAGAGTGAAAATAATCGTGTTGTGTCATGACTAACACGCCGTGACTTTGGTCTCGTGCCGTGTCATGCTGTGATCAAGTTAATTTTTCACGTGCCGTGCCGTGACCAAAATGTCAAGGAAAGGTCACGACACTCAAATGGTCAAGCCGTGTCCAAACGTTCCGTGATCAAACGTGACTCGCGTGACTATTTAATCATAATTTAGGTTAGTTTATTCAAGATTCACCATTTAGTCAGGATCTAATGGTCCTAATTACACGTGATTCGTGTGACCACGTGCCGTGCCGTGCCAAATTTTCAAAAGATGGCCACGACACACAAATGGTCACGGCACGGGACACGCGTGCTGTGCCGTTCCGTACAGTAACAATGTCATTCCGTGACCGAGCCGGCTCCGCCGTGTCATTTTTCCCATTCTAAGTAAAAATATGGCAAAAGCTAGCATCCCCCAATTCTAGTAGAAAGGTGCAGTACCAAACATAGTGACAAATGAATTATTTGGATTCAGTTCGGCGGGGTAAAAAGTTCGTGTTTCAGAAATAATCCGGGTATAATTCAGAAATGATTCGGAATTATCTGGATCGGAGATCTAAATCTCACGAGAGAACAACAAAAATCGGGGAAAATTTTGTAAAATTCGCAAACAATTTGATCAAAGTTCAGTTAACCGAATAATTCGGTATTCGATTCGCCATCACCAAAAAAATAAATTATTCGCCATCACCGAAAAAATAAATTATTCGCAAATCTTGTGACTATACTGCCAAAATAGTGGGCCCGCCTCATGGTCCAGTGTAATAGAAAAAAACTGAAAACGTATCTTAGCATTGAAATTACACAGTATTTCCTTTGTCAAATGAAATGTGTCTCTGAGCCTGCATAGAGTGAATTGTTTTCTCAGTCTGGCGCTTGACCTTAAGGTAAGGCCCTAAATAATTAAGAAAATATTAACAATGGTAACTGGTAAGGATAAAAAAATAAAAAAACTTTGGACCAAAGGATCCTTTATAGATTCAGTCAGTACCAGATTAATTTGAACAACTTTGGAGCAAGGCATTTCCTTCGTCAAAACTCAAAACATGAGAAAAGATTGCCAAAAAAACTACCAAAATTTTTATTAATAACCAAAAAAATAATCAAATTACAAAAAATAACTCAGTTTTCAACAAATTTCCAAGAACAATCATACCGCTAGATTATCCAGCGTTGGAAATTAGAACAAAGTTCCATGTTGAAAATCATGTTCTGGAAATAGAAGGTGTTCTGATTTTTTTATTTTTGTTATTGAAATATTAAAAATATTTTTATATTTTTTGGAAACTAACTATATAATTAAATTTACTAGAAAGACTGCGACAAATAACTTGAATCAACATTTTTCAGGCATAATTTATTGCGGCTATAAATAAAATTAAAATATTTCTTAATATGTTACTGGAAAAAAAAAAAATTTCAAATCTGAGTTATTGATCCCGGCTCAAAAATCACTTCTAGGTAAATAATTTTTTTATCGTGATCCTTCTAGTAAATTCAAATTCTAAGGTACTCTGTCTATTTTTCAAGAAGCTATTTTATATTTTTTATATTTAAATATTTTCCAAAATTACTTCTAAAGAAATGAATGAAATACCTTAGAATTTGAATTTATTTGGAGATATGTTCTTGCACCATTAATATTGGACAGTATTAGCGTACTAATTTGAAAATATAATGTTCTTGCGACTTTCTTCGACTTATTGTTTCAATTATTTAACTTTTTGACGCGACATTTCTTCTCTACGCACATAATTCTTCTCTTTTTGACGCGACATTTCTTTTCTACGCTAAAATTTATCTTTCTCTCTCGCCTCCTCCTCTCCTGCTCCCCTAAAATTTTCTCCTCATCAAAGGAATGCTGGCATCAAATTGAAGAAAATAAATAAAAGTTTACACATCTTACATCACAACTTAACTTGCGGATGAAAATAAATAAACCAGTTGCATAATCAGCCTAAATAACATGAATTGAAAATTAGAAAGAAATTCTAAAATTAGCGAAACAGTTTCAATTCCTAGTTATGTTGCTCAAGTACTTGTTAGAAAATAGAAGGCAGTTGCTTGCATAGTAACAAATGAATTATTCGGGTTCGGTTCGGCTAGGTCAAAAATTCGTGATTCGGGTATAATTCGGAAATGATTCGGTACAACAAGAAAGCAAAAAAAAAAAATTCCAAAATTCAAAATTTAATTTATATAGAGTGCTACATTAGTATGGTCACAGAAAACTGTCTCAAATTCATTATGCCTCTCAAAAGCTGAATTCGCATCCTCTGAGATATCTCAAACTTTGAGTGACTTTTTGGAAAATCTCAACCGTTCAATTACATTCTGCACAAATTTCAAGGCACAATTAATAGTGGGCCCCTGCGCTGCCCCCAATAGGCACCGTATTGAGATATCTTAGAGGATACGCGCTTTGCCTCAGCCCCACGCTGTGAAATTCAAAAATTTTCCTCAGCCCACCCTACCTCCAAAATTTTCAAAAATTTCTAATGCTGCGAATTTTTCGAATAAAACGCGAATAATTCATAAAAAACGTTTTATTCGCGAATATATCGGTAAAAATTCGGTCAACCGTTTTATTCGCTGTTCGGTTCGGAAACCTCCAAAAACATTTTATTCGCGAATAAAACGCGAATCATGTTACTATGGTTGCTTGTGCTGGGGCGAAGTTAATCCTTGATTAATTAGAGAACATATTTAAGGAGAGAAAGAGAGGGTGCTAAGTTAATCATTGATTAATTATAGTTTTAAGAATATTAAGCATAATTAATCTTAGTTTTGGGTACATTTGATATATACTAAAGTTATATTGGGTAAATATGTGAGTTATTAGATTTTTAGATGGTAAATATGTAATTATAGAAATTTGGATGGTAAATACGTAATTCACAGTTTTTGAGTGGTATATATGAAATTGGAATGGAATGAGAGTAGGTCCGATGCCCATCGGACCTACCTTGGTTCGATGGGTGATATGACCATCCGATCTGCATCAAAATCGCGTGTTCTGCATCAAAATCCGTGTAAGACTGTATCAATTTCCGTGTGCATAGATCTTGATGCTAAACGTACAGTGATAGAGCTAATTGAACCTAACTCTAGATCCGATGCCCATCGGACCTACTCCTATCTCAATTGGAATGATAGAAAGTGTAACAATCAATTGCTATTGGTGCTTAAATGATAGAAAGTGATAATTGGTGGACATTTTGAGCTAGAGTGTCTATGGAAACTTGTCAAATTTTCACTTGAATATTCAGCATTGACATTTCGCATTAGAAATTTGCAACTCATTACGTCAGCTTCCTAGATCACTCAAGCTGATGATATCCACCGACTTCTTTCTATCCTTAACAAATCATTTTCTTATTTATATGTTCATTCAATGAATAAATATATCTGTTTATTGCCGTATTATGATAACAATTTATAATAAAAGTAAATATATTGAAATTTGATTTCTGAATCTTCCATGCCTAATGATTTTCCATTGACATTATATATTTCTTTTTTATTTGACTATCTATATGCTAATTAAATTATTTTATCAGGTAGAGCTCAAGCTTTTTTTAATCATTTCTCAATTGTCTTGTGAGTGGTCATGTGACTTTCCATTATAAGATCAAGATTCATCCTGTAATAACTTATTTCAACAATAACTTACTTCAGAGTTTAAACTCCACACATTTCTCTATAATTATGGTTTATATATGAACTATATTCTAATGACGATGATTTTCATCGTATACAAAAAATAGTAACAAATAAAATAAAGTTATATATTTAATTTTCTGCACTATATTAATATGTATATAAAATTAAGCAAATTGAATTAATACTCGTTTGAATTATGAAAATGAGATTGGGTTTTGTCCAAAGAGCTTTGGACAAAGTCTCATCCAAAGCTAAGCTTAAACGTCCGATTTGCATTGAGATTCATACAAATATATTTAAAACATAATAAATTTAAATGACTCTTTCAATCTAAATGTCTATACGGATTTTGATGCATATCGGACGGTTTAGGTCCAGCTTTAGATGGGACTCTCTTCAAGGCCATTTGGACAAAACCCCCACCCTATGAAAATAGAGATTTATAGTCAATGCATGAAATAATTTGTACTTACATGTTTGTGTATAACATAGTAACTAATGCAGTGAAAATTTTAATTTTAGATTCACAACTAATGGAGAAATTACCAAAGTTCAATTTTGTTCCTATATTTCCCTTGGAAATATATTAAGTTTAGAATTAATCAAATACATAATTGAAGAAAAATAAGAATATAATTTTAGTGACAAAGACATGATAATTTTATGGAAGGTTTGGAATATCTAGCAGAGAGAATCTTGGAAGCAATGATTTCATTTGCTGCTTCTGTGTAATGAACACCATCCCAACTAACAGCTCGGGTGCCAACGGGACATGCCGTTGCAGTTGGCTGCCCGCATGTCATTAGATTTCTATAGTTGTATGGCGGTCCTCCATGACCACAGCATGCCATTAGTGGATGCTCAAAACCTAAGATACAAAATACAAATATCAAAAACACATTAAAATGACAATATATATTATTACAAGCATGAGAGATAAAAATATATAACTATATATAGGAGCAACACCAAATCTTACCATATGCTGTGTGGTTGGCAAAGAGGTCATACTTGATAGCATACATATCAGTGCAAACAATGGTGAGGTTGTGGTATTGAGATGTCAAGTCTTGGCACATGTGATCCAGAAGAGCATTAAATGCCATAGCAGCATTGTTGTAATCCGCAAGGCATCCCACGGAATCAAGCGTGCTGTTCTCTTTCTTCCTCAGTGCAAGCGTCTGTGGCAAGCATCCCAGTGGCCCCGTGTTGTATATCCATAATTTTCTTCCTCCATTTGCTATAATTGACTGATTTCATAGATTGATATATTTAATATCAGTATATTTCAGCATTTGTACTAGCCGATATTAACAAAAGAGTGAGGCAATGGTACAATGCATGACGCGGATTGACCTATACTATGAATCAATATATTTTTGTTCTCCAAAGTATAATAATATACTTGTAAATCAAATTTTACATTTTTTAGATTTTTTTTTTATTCTTTTAGATAAGTCAATCACTTGATCTAAAAATTATAGACCATTCAAAACTAGTGTTTTTCTTCCTATCTAAAAAAATACTAAAAATTGCTAAAAATGTAAATTTTAGTATTTAAGTACATATTCGTATGGAGATCATGTTGAATGGCTCACATCGACTATTTGAAGCTTGAAAACAGAAATATTCATCCATAGTATGGACCAATCCACGCTATACATAGTACCATAGCCTCACTATTAAGAAAATGGTAATTTATCAAGTCCATATTGAGTCTCAGCTCAGCATATGCATCATATCTATTATCAAGTCCATGCAGGCCAAAGCAAGAAAGAATAAAGTGGTAACAAGTAGCAACACATGTTTTAAAATGGAACTTACAATAATTGCGTCTTTTATCCGAGAAACACTAGCCGGAAGCGTCTCCAAAACTTGTTGATATGTCAAATTGGCTGTAAATCCCATCGAGACATCATTTTGTCCCATGTCGAATGAATACACCGCATCTTTGAACTCATCTTCACTGATTAATGATCCAACACCTTGTATATGCTCCACAACATTAATTATAACCTTAATTGTGAACTCATTTCTTTAGATGGAATGTGTATGAAATTAAGATATTTAAAATCTAATTAGGGATCATAGAACAAACCTTGTGGCCTAAGTTCTCTGGTCTTATTCTTAAAATGGAGGAACTGGAGCACCTGAGTGGATAAAGGAAATGGAATTGCGGTGGTGACAGTAGCCGCACCGGCCACTGCGAAATTAACTCCGTGCTCAAAATTAGCTCCAGATGATTCCAAAAAGTGGCTCAGAAAATTTATTTTCAATCCTTCACCTGTAAGAAGAAATACTCAAGTGGTGGAATGCAGCAGGACTTGACTTCCATTTTGCATGAAATGTATTAATTTTGATGTACCAAAATCAGCATTTTGTGTGTTTTTTTTTTTTAAAGTATGACAGGTATTCATAAAGGGAAGATGGGGCAGATTGGTATATTATATAGTAAGTGGCCTCAAGTGAAATTTCACCAAATCAAAGCAACAAACAGAGAAATAAGAATCAGATGAGAAGAAATACAAATAAAGTCAATGTAGAGTCGCCCATCACAGAAGCGGCCAGTGGTCTGATTGAAGAATGTTCGGCCGGCTGGCGGGCCGAGATACAAGCCAAGGCCAGCCATGAGCCCTCCATTGTCAGAATTTGAATCTCCAAAGTTGAACAAGACGCATCTTGAGTCGACACATTTCATCAATGGAACAAGTATTACAAGGATCAACGCTAGAGAAAAAGAACCATATTTTGTCCCCATTGTTTCCAGTACTAACAGCAGCAGCTATCTTGTTTTACTTTAGATGCGCCTTTTTTAGTGTGATTGAAGTTGTACAGGGAAGAGAAGCATTGACTGAGCATGAGACATGCCCATGTTAGTTTTATTATTTTATTTCATCAGTATTGAAGAATAGTTTAAACAGGGAGGCCACTTGACAATAATATAAGACCTAGAAGATAATTAAGCAAATGTTTGACTTTCAATTTATTCAGAAATGAATTGTTTCTCATATTTTTAAATGTTACTGATTGTACTATTTAAGGTAATAATCAGTAAGAGCCATTTCTATTAACTAATTAGAGGAATTAGTACCAAGAAAAAGGAAATCAACTTGGGTTTCCTTGGCAATTCCACCAAAGGAAATAGATTGGGCCTTCATTTAATGGCCACTCTGCAGTTCTGATCAGAGAGTATGCTATTGCTAATACCTTTCCTCCAATATTTGCTCAGCTTTATTGGATCCAATTTAGCAGAGTACTCAAATCTTGATCCAATTTGGCCCAAGTTCAGTAAGATCTGTTTGGCAAAGGAAAATGAAAAGAAGACATGACGGGGTCACTTCCAAGCACAATTAAGCTCGCATTCATAGAATTAGAAGCCTCATGTTCTGACAAATCTCACATAGCTACTCTATAGCGTGTACAGAAGGTCACATTTACACAAGTTCATTAGACAGTAGCCCAAGTGATAGTATTACCCCTGTATTTTTATACACAAGCCTGTCTAGAGAAGGAAAAACGTGACGTGACTAGATTATCACGCCGTGACATGGTCACGTCACGTCACGTGGCCAAAATTTGTTTTTACGTAACTAATAACAGCGTGACTAATTTCTCTCTCTAAAGCCTGTCTAGAATTTTGATTGAATTTTTTTGAAGATATCTCACTTTATATAGCTGCATATTAATAGTCTGTATGGATTATTTTGCACACAACATATTTGAGAATCTTTTTTTTTTTTCTCTAAAGTTGGGTTAATTAAGGTATTTTGTTTCTCCTTTTTCCTCCAAAAAGTAGGGTTAAGGTAAAAATGTTCGAACTAATAAACAAGCATTCAATTATCATGAGCTTAGTCCAACAGCAAATGGAGTGCATGTGGCTTATAACCGGAGTAATACGAAGTTGCTGGAACAGAGAAATCACAGAGATTTACAAGTCTTTGCACTAAATGATCCAAGCAGCATCTGTACAGCTACACGTGATTTTAAATGAATAATACAGAAGGCATCTAGGTATTAATGTCAATATCTACAAGAATGATAGATTACAATTCGACTCAGCTTGAACTCCTTTTTGCTGTTGTCAAAATAATATTACTTCTAAATGGTTAGAAGCCCCATAATCTTTTAGCTCAAAATATCCATAAGGTATATGAGATGTATAAGCTTTTAGGTTAGGAATCCCTGTACATAAACAGCAGACAAAATTCATGAGCAAGAAATTCTAAGCAAAGTTTACATGTATGGTCCTAAGTAACAGAAAGGTGTTATTTCTAGCCTGTAAAAAGGGATATGTGCTGCTATCAACAGATGAGAAATATATACAAAAATTTGTAAAAGATGCTCTAGTATCTCTACTGTCGTATTAACAGTGAATGCCATCACAGGAAAAATAGTCAAAGTTTGGACATCCCATGTGTTGTAAATACAATGCATGATATTACCCATTGGTTCTTGAGTGTAAATCATGATTATCGTTTTGCAGGACAACACAAAGTAGACAACACACTTATAGGAAAGAATAAAACATGTAAAACATTTCAGAAGTTTATAAATTCTACTAGTAAAGAAACAGTATTTGCACAGGAATAAAGAGTAGATATATCTCAATCTAGTACCTGGCAATTCTTATACTTCGAAAAGATAACATTAATGTTAGAATAAAGGACACCATGGACAGGCATAGGTGCTCCAATGAGTGGCCACTTATAAAGTACCCATTTGCATTGTAAACTTTTCTATCAGCAAAACCCTCAAATCTTGCAAGAAGATAAAAACCTAGTGAAAAAGCACAAAACCGAGAATTAATACTATATGAATAAATTTCAGTTCTGTACCTGTGAGAAGGTTAGGAGCCAAAATGTACTGATCAGTTATTGTCAATGGGTGGGTCATATTTAACCCCTTTCTGCTTCTTCTAATCTTGGGTCCTTTAGTGCTTAATTGTTCAACCAAGAGCAAGAGTGTAAACTGTGTTGAATTGAGGGCCAGTTACACAGTCAGGGACTAATGGAAGCTAATAAGAATTAATTGAGGGTTAATTGCAGAAATTGGGTAAAACTGGATTTTATTGTACAGAATAGCTTTAAATCACTAGCAGGGTATAAATTAACAAACCTGTAGCTAACAACCAAAATCTGGAAAAAGTGTACTTGGGGGTAAGCAAGTAAACCATTGTGGGAATTGCAATGCAAGGCATTAGATGAAGCAAGATGCATAACCGCAGATCGTCAAATACCCTGCAACCAATCCAGTTTTAAGTCCTTCAGTGTCCCAACATTTAATCTTTATAGGCATCTTGCCGATAGTAGCATAACCAGCCAATATTTCTTGCTTTTACAGGACCTTTTTACAATAACACCCGACCATTAACAGTAAGCACAAATTAAGGGAGATGACATAGTTGTGCTTAAAAGTATTTTCCCGTGTGGAGCAACATATCACATAATATGCAGTTTATACAAATTTAAACCTGGTTTTGACCTCAATTCCTTCTCTTAGGAGTGAGATAAACAAGTGAATATTATTAAAAAATCATACAACAACTAATGTTCAGACAATTTGCAAATATTAACACGGAAAAATACTGGACTGATATGCAAAAATTTCTTTCTATATGAATGGAGAAAATTATAGAAAAGAGGAACAAAGTGAATCACCTCTCACATGCAATGCTAACTAATGCCAGAGCTAAAAGAGAAAATAAGCACGACAGTCCAAGCTGCTCATTGACTCTCTCTATCACTAGTAGAGATAAAAGTGAAAATGACGAAATCATCATCTGTATTAAGGAAAACAATCATACACTTAGATTCAGGTGGTAAAGAAAGGAACAACTTGTGTACCTCAAAAGGGAAAAATAAAAAAGGCAATATCTTCTGATATTAGTCTGTGGTGAAAATTTTCTTGGTACCAGTGATAAGATAATATTTTTATTAAAAGGAATTTCAGTTGAGATGATTTAGTTGTAACAGTGTTTAGTGAGGGGGTTATGGTTCTTAGTGTTGGGTTTTACATTTTTATGATTTTATCTACAACTTCATTGCTTCGGTAAAACATTCCAGTATCTGGTACTCCATATCAATATAGAAAAAGAAAAGTAAAAAGAAAATTATTTTGCAAATAAAATACATAAATACCGGTAACCTGTCCCAGATGATCCGGTCATCATCAGGCTTCAAGTGATAATAGGCAGATCCAAATCCTGCTAAAGCATTTCCTGCAAAATAAAATGCCCATGCTACTGTCTCTCCTCTCAAGCTTCACCAAAAAAAAAAAATAAACAATTCAGTGAACAACTGCACAGCATCACCCAATAAGCAAGAAATCTAACAATATACTGTTAAAGTCCTTATTCCCACTCAAGGCTTGTGATTTTCATTCAGGGAACAAAATATCGGTACTACGTGCAAATTAGGATGAATGGAGATGGGTTAACAGACCTAAGGTTTTGGATGCCTAAACAATACACCGAACTTCAAATGGCGTAAGCACAATACATTGCGTCATCCAAATAAATGGGAGACACAGTATAAAAAACAAATTGCAAAACTAACTCTCTGAGGCATTTCTTCCAACATCTTGCAGGTAAATACAATACTTTACACCATCCTAATAAAGGGGACAGGCAGCACACACAGCAAATTGCAAAAACATTTGCTCTGAGGCATTTCTTCAAACATCTCACAGATGCCCAATGAAAGTATACATAAATATCCCTGTACCGACCCCATTATCGAATTATGCATTACCGTGCTATCTCACTAAGCAACAAAACTAGAACAAATTGTTAAACTTCCAGTAAATAATTGCTAAAAACTTACTGATTTCCACTTATAAACAGGATAATAAATGCCGTCGACTAAAAACATAATTTCCTTTGGAAAACACACAAAATTAAACCAATTTTAGAGGTGATGCCAGAAGGGTACAAGTAATTTACCTGATCCCAAACCAACCACCAAAGAGGCACAGCACTAAACCAGGAATTCCAAAGAGCAATAGAGGATACGTAGTGAGCACATTCAATGTATTAGGTACCCCTTTGTAAAAATAAAAAAAGAATAAAATCAATTAAACTGACACAGAATAAACAGAAAAAAGAGGGAATTTCATTTCGTGCATTAATTGGACACTCACCGGCCAAGAGGGTCCGCATGTCGGCGAAGAGGTGGAGAGAGGGGGAGTGGGGGACGCGAGGGGTGACGAGAAGTAGAACGACAAGAAGTAAAGCGGCGGAGAGAGCAAGGCGCAGGCCATTCTCGCGGCGAAGGAGATGGCGGAGGTGGTAGAGCTCCGACGAGAGGAACATTGCTTTCCGCTTCGACTCGGCTCTCATTTGATTCTATACTCGCCTTAATTTTTTTTATTTATTAGGCCTTTATTTTAGGTTAATTTTAAATCATCTTTTTCATGTTTGTTACATTTATTCATGTTTCGGGGTTGTTTTGCTAAAGTTACTTTATCAGGTTTTATGTTCTTTAATCTTATCAACTCTGAAACCCTAGTAATGACTGATAGCATCACAAACCCGTCATACTTAAAAAAATAAAAATTATTTCACAGGAGATGAAGGTTAAAGTTTTTAAATCAACATCAAGTGTATGGGTATGTTTAGTTGTAAAATAAAAATAAGTTAAAATAGTTAAATTAAAAATAATTATTTTTTGTCTTATTAGAATAGTTAAATTTTAAAATTATTAGGAATAATTTATTCTAATAAGACAAAAAATTTGAATTCATTATTCTAATTATTCTAACCTAACAAAACACCCAATAAGCTATTTCAAATAATCTAATAAAAAAAATAACATATTTTCAATCCAACCAAACATAGCCCAAGTATTTTACTCAATTTTAAATCTGTAATTCTATTACAAACTAAACACACTACTAACTTCTAAGTCTTCGCCACAAATCATAGACTAACAATAGTTACATGTAAATCATGGTTAATTTTTTCTTTAAATTTATAAATGAATAATTATAAGAGGAGGGATCGGATTACACCATTTTTTTTGACATACTTTGACACCTACTATTTTCAAAGTCCAAATAGTCGATCCAAACTGTTCAACATGATGGATATATTAAAATGTGCTTGGAGATCAAATTTTACAATTTTTTTGAACTTTTTTACTATTTATTAAGATGGTTAAAAAATCGTTGTTTTCAGACCATTGAAAAACAGTGATTTTGTAACCATCTTAATAAATAGTAAAAAAATTCAAAAAAAATGTAAAATTTGATCTCCAAGCACATTTTAATATGGTGATCATGTTGAACGGTTCGGATCGACTATTTGGATTTTGAAATCGCAAAATTGGCCTATAAAAAAAACAATGTCAAGATGTGTAAAAAAAAAGGTGTAATTGGATCCCTCTGCAGGTTAAATCAGCTATCAATTTTAATAAAGAATAAAATATATGACCTAAAATAAAACACTAAATTCGAGTTATTAGTAGTGCAGCTAATAAACAAAAAAAATTAACGTAAAAGTTTATTTATTTGGGATAAAAAAGTAAAAAAGCACGAGAGGTTTAATGGAAAAATAACTTATGATAGAAGTATTGACGGTACTTAAGTAAGGGATGAGAGTTTTTTATTATAAAAAATATTTGAAAATTAAACTCAGATCAATATAAAATGAAGCTTCCAAAACAAAGTTTACATTTGTTGGCGCATTGTTAGATATATTAGTAGTTCTTTTTCAATCAATTTTAATCAGTGAGATTTAAAAAAAATGATGCGAAAGTTAAAGATCAGATTAATTAAAACAAGATGTGAAAATTAAAGATCAGATTAATTAAAAAAAAAACTAATTTGAAATAATTCTGTCAATTTCCATTTTTGGGCAAACACGAAAATGCAAAATGTAACTGAATACTTCAAAATATAGTTAACACTTTTTTTTGTGCAAACACAAAGTGACTACAACTCTACAAGTCAAAGCAAATAATATCATATCAAATATGAGGAGGGATCGGATTACACCGTTTTTGGTGACATCGAATGACATTGTTCATTTTTAAAGTCCAAACAGTCGATCCAAACCGTTCAATATGATGAATATATTAAAATGTGCTTGCAGATCAAATTTTACATTTTTTTTGAATTTTTTTACTATTTATTAAATACTTTACAAAATCATTATTTTCAGACCATTAAATTTTTGTACCCATCTTAATAAATAGTAAAAAAATTAAAAAAATATATAAAATTTGTCTGCAAGCACATTTTAATATGTCTATCATATTGAACGGGTTGGATCGACTGTTTGGACTTTGAAAATGGACGATGTCATTCGATGTCACAAAAAAACAGTGTAATCCGATCCCTCCTCATCAAATATAATAAATGAGATTTTACTTTGTGTATATATGATCCGGTAGCTCTAGATAATATTTTTCTCAAATAAAAAAAAAAAAAAAAAAAGCTATGACAAAACAGTAGAGAGGTATATAGACAACAACTTAATTTGAGAAATTGAATTTCTCAAATTGAGTGTTTTATTTTTCCTTTTCTTTCCACTGAAACGAAACAATTTGTGGGTCATTATTTATGTACCACCACGAATAAAATACAAAGAAGCAATAAACACAAGTATAGACTATTGCATGATCAATTTATGAAACCTGTTGTCACTCGTCAGATTTGTGTGTGTATGTGTTCTATTATTATTTTGTCATCAATTGACTTAAAAATTAATTATTTTTTCTCAATATGAGTGACTTCAGCTGAAAATTCCAGAAATTTATTTTTAAAAATTCCAGAAATCGGTGTGATTGTGTGTAGCCGCAGTTTACCATTTCCAGCATTCCAGACAGTTTGGAATTATAGAATTGTTTATCAAGAAATTAATAAAATAAGAGGTATGGAGAAAATTGAAAAGAAAAACATAATTGAAGATCAAACCTTGGTATTGCATCTAAAATCGTATTTGTATCTTGTAAAATCTTCTCTCAAAAAATTATTGTAAAATTCATATAAAATAAACTGTTTGGAAATTTTCCGCGTTCTTTATATCAAATTATCGGTTTAGCGTGTAGAATATTATCATGGACTTTAATTTCAAGAATTCCAAATCGCATTTGTGTGAATTTCAAAAATTAGGTTTTTAAGGCGTTGAATTAACCAATTTTCTAAGAAATTAATTAGATAAGTTTCTTAAATAAATTCCCAACTTTTTAGAGCTCAACAAGCATATATATATATGTGCGTGTGTGTGTGAAGTAGAGCGCCTATACGTAAAAGCCCTTGACCTCTAAACGTACAAAAAGTTCATTAATAATTAATAATTAATGTTGTTGTCCCCACACTTTAATTTTGTGAGATATAAATGTACGCAACTAATTTGAAATAGCTCTGTCAATTTTCATTTTTAATTAGCAAACACGAAGATGCAAAGTGCCACTTAATACTTTTACCAGTATCAAGTACAAACAACAGAACCAGTTTGCGACATCATATTTTTCCACTCACACGCCTCACTATCTAATTCTGATTCACCACTCTCAAGCCATAAGCTCAACATTCTATTTATACAATACTACATGTCAGTGGTAGTTGAATATTCTATAATCTAATTTTCCTATTACCGACTTTGTATTGTCGGTTTACACAATTCTCTTGATTATACAGGATAGACAAAAATATAGAAACTACTAACACAATCTTATTTTTACCGACTATAGGAATCTCTTAGATATCTCTTGAATATTCCATAAGCAATTTGGGCATTGGGCCTTCGGTGCTATGAAATTTAACACTCCTCAGCACCAACTTGATTCACTTGAAATTTTATTTTGCTGATTGGTTTTTTTTTTTTTTTCTGTTCTCTCCCCCTTGAACTAAAATCTCATGTGGCTCCTTCAAGTAATTTTTTTTTTATCAATGTAGTTATTTTGGAATGTCGATTCAACGCCAAGCTGATATGATTGCCACTTCTTTTGAACTTCTAACCTTCGGAACATATGTATCCCAATAGTTGATGTTGGATTTTTGTATGGAACCTTTTGTCATCAATCTTATTTTGTAGTTATTAGCCTCACCACGAGTATTTAACTTTGATTTGTAGATACATTTATCACCAATGACTTCACGATCTTTTGGTCGATTTGAAAATTCCCGAGTGTGTTCATTTCAATTATGTGTATTTGGTCCTCTATGAACTTCTTATTTTCATGCTTCTCGGACTCTTCAAAGATTTAAGGTTCAACTATTGAGAAATTAGATGACTCGTAAATTTCAGGTAAAGATCTTACTTGCTTGGGGAATGACTCCGATATTGTAGACGCTTCTTTAGCTTTTCGACTAGCACTCAGGTTCGAACCTGGACTTGAAGTAGTACTTGAACTTGACTCGTCTTGGCGTTGTGTATCACCTTTCTCTCGTGGCTCGATCACCTCATTTCTATAACTATACAATTCTAAACAAATATCATACCAAACATTAACTTTTTTTTTTTGAAAAATTCCAAACATTAACTTTAATAATAATATTTTACTTTTTGTATATATGTTCCGGTAGCTTTAAATGATACGTATTTAAAAAAACAAAAACAAAAAAGATTATGATTAGGATAGTAGGGAGGTATATTGATGATAACTTAATTTTAAGAAACTGAATTTCTCAAATTGAGTATATTATTTTTCCTTTTCTTTCCATTGAAACGATAAAATTTTTGGATCACTATTACTGGACCACCAGGAAAGGAATGACATAGAAGCAATAAATAAAAGTATAGACTATTGAAAGATCAATTTGAGAAACATAATAATAAGGCCATCATTTGCTCAGTTCAACTACTGAAGAGCGGGTCAGATTTAGTGAATAATGAAAATAATGTTAGAAAATATTTACCGACCTTTTCTCAAACTTGAATCATTTAATGGGTTTTCGGCAATGATGTCATTTCTTTTTCTTTGATTTTCTAGCTTCGACCCGCTACATTTTTTATTGCACAACATTTTCGTGCAACGATTCTCGTGTATCTAAATGTGTTGCCAGGTAGTCTTCAACTTAAATCATTGCTTTTACTTGCAATACAGATGTTTTTACCGTATTAAAAAAAAAATTGAAAGCACAATCAGAGAAATATAGAAAGCTAGAATAGACATCGCGCTGACCGACATTTTTATTAATATCCAAAGTTAATTACAAATTAATAAATAAACCCAAAGTAGTTGGGAATATATAAAAATATTCATACCGGCCATTTTATGGCCAGTTTTAATTTTTTTCGGTACCGGCCAGAAAATAGCCGGTACTAATTTTTTTTTTTTTAGAGATTACTGAAATCTAACACTAAAAATTTGAATTTATTTTTTAAATATTTGTTGGATTACTTTTTTTGATATATAGTTAGCATATTTATACTAAAATACACTAAATTACTTGAAATTATGTTAAATTACACTGAATTGCACAACATTACGCTAAACTATGTTAAATTATGCTACAATATAGTAAATTACACTAAATTACATATGAATAGAGATGATATCTTCATTGAGAAGGCAAAAAACGACAACAAAACTTCAAACGGTCATAAAATGGCGCTCGGGTGTTCGATTTCAGTAAATGATCACTTTTCGGAAAGCTTGCGAAAATACGCATGCATTAGTACTCGCTTTGTTAGATTTCAAAATTCAGAATTGCCAAAAAATGAAGGGAAGAGCCTCAAAACTTGAGTTGAAGTTTCCAATTAAGATTTTTATTTCTATTATTCAATCTACATAGCCTAGTAAATTAGTTATGTAATGAACTTGTAGAATATCAATTTTTATTATTTTTGAAATTTTTTACTATTTTTTATGATTTATGAAAGATGGCACAACATCGGCCTAATTTAGCATAATATAGCGTAATTTAGCGTATTTTAGCATAATTTAACATAATTATTGCAATTGAGCGTAATTTCGTGTAATTCAGCTTAATTTAACTTAATTTCAAGTAATTTAGCGTATTTTAGTATAAATATGCTAATTATATATAAAAAAAAAGTAATTTAACAAATATTTAAAAAAAAAATTGAATTTTTGGTGTTAGATTTTAGCATCTTGCTATTGATTCATAGTCTCTAAAAAAAAAAATTAGTACCGGTTATTTTCTGACCGGTACCGAAAGAAATTAAAACCGACTAGCTAGAAAATGGCCGGTATAGATATTTTTATAAATTCCCAACAACTTTGGGTATATTATTAATTTGTAATTAACTTTGAATATTAATGAAAATGTCGGTCGCGCTGATCTAGCTCATTTTATGTTCTATCTACTCTACATTCTACATGTAACGAATGAATTTTCTTTTGGATGATTTTTCTATTATATCTGTCAGTGTTAATTTCTTGTGCGTTCATGACTCATGTAAAAGGATCATCTCCATCGGACTGTCGTTCTACTATAGTGTTGTTTATTTTAACGTGATAGATTTTTATGTAGTCAACAATAGCTACTTGTATTTTAGTATTCTATTTTCACTCATTATAAATAATGTAAAAAAATTTGTAAGTTAATTTTATTACTTTTTTTATTTGTTTATCAGTTGACTTTATACTAAATTAATTCAGAACTTTATAAATTAATTTGTAAAGTAGATTGATTATAAAAATTTGAATTTGTTAAGTTCTGAAATTAAACTCACTAGTTACAAAAACACTTGATAAACTTAAAACTATTCAATATTTACTCTTATATAAACTTCTAATAATATTTTCTCCAATTAAATTAATATTAGAAAGTAGCACGTAGCTTCGAATTCGTATCACATGCATAAGGTAACAGAATATTCTGTTTGGATCTGGATTGTCCAATTAGAATCCACTCGATTATTAAAATTGGTTCGTGTGTTCCATCTCAGACTAGATTGACTCCGACTCCGATCAAACAACTGTAATCCAAAGAAATTTTTTAAAAACCATAATTAAAAAAAAAGAAATTAGCAAACCAACATGATTAGTTTGGTTTTTACAAAAACCATAAGAACTGAATTGGCAATTCGGTTCCCAGTTTTTTTTTCTCCTAAACCCGAAATGCCAATTTGGTTCCCCCCCCCCTTTTCATAATTTTTCTGTTTCTGAAATGGTGTAGCTTTTTGTGTAATATCTCGGTTCAGGGTTTTTTCTGTGGAGAACCGAATTGGGATTTCGGTCCCACCCCCTTTTTTTTTAAGACAAATAACTAAAATGATGAAATATAATACTAAAAAATTGAATTTTTTTTTCCCTTTGTCAAATTACTTTTTTGATAGCATATTTATACTAAAATAAGCTAAATAACTTGAAATTATGTTAATTTATGTTGAATTACACTAAATTACTTGAAATTACAATAATTATGTAGAATTATGCTAAAATACGGTAAATTACATTAAATTACGTATGAATAGGGCCTATTTTGTGCCATATTTCATAAATCATAAAAAATAGTAAAAAAATTCCAAAAATAATAAAAATTTGTATTCTACAAGTTTATTACATAACTAATTTACTGAGCTACGTAGATTGAACAATAGAAATGAAAATCTTAATCGGAAACTTCAACTGAAGTTTTGAGGCTCTTCCCTTTGTTTTTTGGCGATTCTGAATTTGGAAATCTAGCATCATTGATTCTGATGCATGCGTATTTTCACAAGCTTTCTGAAAAGTAGTCATTTGCTGAAATCGGACACTCGAGCACTGTTTTATAGCCGTTTGAAGTTTCGTCGTCGTTTTTCACCTTCTCAGTGAAGATATCATCCCTATTCATACGTAATTTAGCGTAATTTACTGTATTTTAGCATAATTCTACATAATTATTGCAATTTAACGTAATTTAGTGTAATTTAGCGTAATTTAACATAATTTCAAGTTATTTAGCGTATTTTAGTATAAATGTGCTATCAAAAAAGTAATCTGACAAAGGGAAAAAAAATTCGATTTTACCATATTATAATTCATCATTTTAGCTATTTGTCTCTAAAAAAAAAGGGGGGGACCTAAATTCCAATTCTTTTCCCACAGAAAAAATCCTGAACCGAGATATTACATCAAAAGCTACACCGTTTTAGAAACAGAAAAATTGTGAAAAGAGAGGGGAACCGAATTGGCATTTCGGGTCCAGGGGAAAAAAAACTGGAAACCGAATTGCCAATTCGGTTCTTATGATTTTTGTAAAAACCAACTAATCATGTTGGTTTGCTAATTTTTTTTTTTTTTAATTATGGTTTTTAAAAAAATTTCTAATCCAAACATAAATTTACGTTAACTCATAGGATATTAGGATATGAATTCCCCAAATTCCATCATTTTCAAGAATCTGTCTAGCACATCACATAAAATTCGGAAGTCAAAATCAAAGTTCGTTCTAGAAGTGAAACACAATAGATAAAAAAGATATCGCAAGGATCAAACAAAATCACGGTACGGAGGGAAATAAATCTGCTGTTTCCAAAGGGATAACAGCATTCTATTATTCTGATCTCAGCCGTTTATCTTTGTTGAGATTCGGGTACAAATTTTACTTTCTTGAGATTCGCACATGAAAAACTTTGAAAGGTTAGGATAGCAATAAGAAGGTTCTGTGATTTCTTTGAAATAACAGCAGATTTATTATAACCAGTACGGAGACACACATAATTACCGAGTGGTTCCTGGAAAAGATTGGTCGCTACCTCAAAGTCCGCACAAGTCTTCGTCCAGACAAGGCACAGACACCACGTCCCCATCCCACCTTGATCTTCTTTCTCTATCCAGGATTCTCTCCATCCCTTTTATCACCTTTTTACCTTCTAACTACAGTAACAAATGAATAGTTTGGATTCGTCTCGGCGGGGTCAAAAATTCGTGATTATGATATAATTCGGAAATTATTCAGTACAACAAGGAAGTAAAAAAATATTTCACGCTTTTTTACGTTTTTCTCGCGAATAATTTGTGATTCACGTTTTATTCGTATTTTATTCGCAAATAAAATGTATTATATGTTTTTTTACATTTTATTCGGAATTCGGTCTGGCAACGTAAAAAAAACGAATAAAACACGAATAATTCGCGTATATTGTTACTTTCCTCTAAGAAATAGTCGATCGGATTACACACTTTTTTTTGACACATTTTGACACCTACCATTTTCAAAGTCCAAATAGTCGATCCAAACCGTTCAACATAATAGATATATTAAAATGTATTTGGAGATCAAATTTTACATTTTTTTGAATTTTTTTACTATTTATTATGATGGTTACAAATCGTTGTTTTCAGACCATTGAAAAACAACGATTTTGTAACCATCTTGATAAATAGTAAAAAAATTCAAAAAAATATAAAATTTGATCTCCAAATACATTTTAATATATCTATCATGTTGAACGGTTTGGATCGACTGTTTGAATTTTAAAATCACAAAATTGACCTATAAAAAAACAGTATTAAGATGTGTAAAAAAAAAAAGGTGTAATTGAATTCCTTCTCAACTAATATATAGCTATGTATGTATAACGGTAACAATACATCATGAGTTAGACACGTGTCGGTCTTTAAACGTGAAAGGAAAACCATTTGGCTTTGTTTAGAGTTCAACATCATTTTGGTAATTAATATTTTGTTTCCTTTTATCTTTTCTAGAGAAGGTTAATTAAAAACTATATTTATCGTGTTTGGTAAGTGAAGTAAAATTAAAATAAAGGAGCAATTAGAGTGTGATGTGCTCACTAAGAGGATTTGGTAAACACAACTTTAAAAGTCTATTTGATCATCTTCAAACGACCAATTTAAACTGTTGAAATCTATCTAATTCATGAGTGATGCATGTACATGAAATATTTTAAAAAATTTAAATTTATTTAGTACAAAATCAAGCGGTAAAAAAATAAATATTTTATAAGTTATTTTATAATTTGTTTTATGTATTTATTTTCCACTAGTGTTAGACAAGAGACAAGCAATTCTGATCTTACAATTAATATCCACATCTCGAATTTACGACAATCAATCGGTGAACGTACATGCACATGGAGCGGGCAAATCTCACGTGTCTAATTTGTCCTTGGTCAAAAACAAGTCTATCTTTTCATACATTACTAAATTATTATATTACCTTCGCAAAGGGAAGGGAATCATGACCGGATTGATTTTAACATATTTATTTAGAAGGCGGGTTTACATGGATGGATAAGTGATTATAAAAACTATATCAAGTAAATATTGAACTTCCCGGCGACAATATTAATTTGGGATCGTACTTCAATTTCATGTCGAAGAAGTTATCCCATTTGGCACCAAAATGCTCCATCCACCCTTTTGTTGTTGTATAGTGAGGTAAATATTGTTTATATTTAATCCCCGCTGATTTGCAAAATTGTAAGATTTTATTATTTTGTTCTTCCAAAAGCTGCAGATTATCTCCAGTACTGGCAGCTGAACGCAGCAACCCAAAAGTGTAGAAAATTTCTTCATCGGGAATCATTGTCGACATCTTAACATCCCACCTAATTAAAACATATATAATTAATTAAGCATATAATAAGTAATTAAAGATGCAAAAATATATATACATAAATATGAAAATATAGCTAGAGAAAGGCTAGCTGAAAATAATTAATACATACTTGTTTCTGTTCATGGGGTAGATGATAATGATTCCTGCAACCGAGTTATTATTAAGAACACCCTTAATAACCCCTGCATCAAAATCAAGTATCCTGGATTTAGGCACAAACAGGTTTAGCCATGGATGAGGCACCTCCCATTCGCCCATTTCGCGTAGTTTCACTTCTCCGTCATGTACCCGATCCAGAAATTCCACATAAGATACATTTTGCATGAATACATATCCTGGCACATAGCTTAACTCTCCAAGCAACAATTCAAGTTCCTGTCAGACATCACCAAAAACCCTAATTAATTTCAGCAAAGATCGAGGTCAATATATATATGTGTTCATGAATATTACATGCCTGTAAAATTTAATAATATTAATTTCTGAAAATTTATTTTTGTACCTGTTTGTAATATTTTATAAAATCAAATTGTAAATTTTTAGACCTTTTATAACATTCAAGAAAAGTTAAGTTAAAAACTGTAAAAATTAAAACATAATAAGGAGCAAAACACGTGGCTGGCCACCAACCGTACCCCTTATGTGATATATATAAATCTTTGTTTATGAAATTGTAGAAAAATACATACAATAACTTATTCTTTTCAGAGGAGGAGGGTTTAAATGTTTCTATTTTTGTACCTCCACCGTACCTTCATTTGTAAAACGTTAATAACTCAAAATTTAAATCATAAATGTCAAAATAAAACCGTTAGATGTGATCTATATATGTTATTTTTTTTATGTGCTCATAAAAAAAAAATCACATTTCGGTTATATTATTATGCGAATTAATAAGTTGAAACATCAACGTCTAGAAATTATTCACATTAGTACGTTTTTACAAGCTCTTGATGACAATCAAAACAAAATGGAAAGTGATTTTTTTTTTTTTTACACGTGTATAGATAAAATGATGTAGATCATATCTAATGGTTTCATTTTTTACAAGTGCATAGATAATTAATATCAAAACTATAATAAGATAATTTATTTTAAGTCAGAAGATCTACGAGATAATCCTCCATTTCTCCAACAAACACAAACCCTAATTTTCAGCATATATATATATATAGCTGTAAAGTAGAGAGCATATTACATAAAAGTCCTTGACCTTTCTCTAAAGTCTGAACGTACAAAAAGATGTTCATTAATAATTAATGCCGTTGTCTCCACATTTTAATCTTGTGAGATATAAAATGTACGCAACTAATTTGAAATAGCTTTGTCAATTTCCATTTTTGTGCAAAAAAAAAAAGGTGCAAAGTGCAACTTAGTATTTCAAGATAAAGTTAACACTTTTTGTGCAAACACAAAGTAATTAATATCATACCAAATAGTAGCTTTAATAAATGAATTTTTTACTTTGTGTATATATAGTCCGGTAGCTCTAGATGGTATGGTACTATTACTGAACCAGCACGAAGGATAAGGAAGCAATAAACACAAGCATATATAGACTATTGCACTAGCTACATCTATATATGCATGCATGCATGCAATTTCGTCCTACAAGTTATGTTATGTTGACAGGCCAAGATGCCTGATTCAACCACCTGGAAACATGCAGCTATAATTTAACCCTGATAGGTATGTATGTGGTATATATAACTTATTCATTCCTCACATATAACATTATCATGTACATAAACTTCTGTGCTTAGATGATTAAAATAATTAATTAAGGAACTATCAGATACTGGTATGGGGCTGAATTACGCACATGAAAATCATGCCTCCATTCCATATAAATGGTCAAGGTCAAGGTCAACACATTATACTCTATTTTCTTTTTTGTTGAGCTGGAGATTGATAATTTCAAATTTTTTTACTGTTGTGTTTACCTTAACCTTTATACTGTCTTATTACGCATTTACATATATACAACATCGTGGACATGTTTTACTCAACATAACAAATTAACTGGCCAAACAATTTTCAATATAATTTACCAGTATTGTGTAACTGAAATAACAATGTACCGCATACCTGATTCACCTGAGCCGCAATGTCCTCAGTGTAGTACACTACACCTTCTATGTAGTAAACACCACCAAGTCCATGATCAGAGGCAAGCTGACTCATTCTGTCATAATCTGTGTCAGTGAAGAATTCAGGTGATCGCCAGCTCCCGATCAGCCCCTGCTGCACCAAGAATGACCCCTCGACATAATCAAAACCTTTTCGGTTGTTGGTTGATATGAGGCGCTCTTGATCGCGAGTGAACATGATTGCATCTGTGTAGATAAGTCTAATCCAGTGCACCTTTTCTGGTGCTTGGGAGAGAGCTATGCGTGCACGAGTAATGACACCGAATTGGCCCATTCCACCTAGCACGGCTAGGAATAGGTCTGAGTTTTGGTCTTTGGAGCATGTTATTATCTTCCCTGTGCCTGCATGATTATAATCCAATAATAATCAATAATTCTTTTAATTATCTTCTATATTGAATTTAATATTTCAGCAAGAAAAATGCTACTAATTTCTGAAGCCATTCCAAAGCTTCTTCGAAACAGTACTTAGAAATTCTAGATAAATGACTAAAATACCCTTTTCCTGTTTTCCATATACCGGGAGAAGTTCATAAAATAACAAGTTGCAAAAGAAACTACATAGTACCAGTAATGACATCCAATTCAAACACATTGGAGATCTGCGGCCCATATCGGAAAGTCTGTCCGCTGATACCTCCGACCGAGAGGGTCCCACCAACTGTCAGATGAAGATAGTCTGTCCATGATTTTGGAGCCAGCTCATACTTCAAAGTCTCATGCAGGAGATCAATCCATAGCTGCTCTCCCCCCACATCCACATAACGGTTTACTTCCGACACATTTATGCGGTTGCTATGGCCATAACTGAGAGACCTCATGTTTATGACTACTCCATCTAGAGCAGCTGCCTGGCCATTTATTGAGTGGCCATTGCCACGAGGGGCAATAGAAAAAGGGTTTGAGGAAGTGTATGAGAAACTTATGAGGGTAGAAATATCATGCGGCGATGAGGGGTACAGCACAGCAGCCGGACTTGACGTCGTGAGGTTGCCGTAATCTGTTGAGACTGATAAGATAGATTGTTCATCAGTTCGAATTTTCGATGCTATTTCAAGGGAGAAGAGATCTTGAGGGAGTGAGATTGTAGAGATAGTTAGGGTTTGAAGGAGTAGTAATTGCATGTATATCAGAGAGAACAAGTTAGCGGTTTTCGAAGCCATGATGTTAGAAACTGTTTTACTTTTCCCTCCTCTGTGTCGATGTTGTTATTGTATGGTTTGAGCTTTGAGGTTGAATATTATTAATGCCTCCGTGCTTCAATATATATAGCGTCAGAAACTGGCTATGGCAAGAAACTAAAACATGCGGTTGGAGTAATCTGTACGCGCGAAATTACTAATTAAACCCAACTTCTTATTTTTAATACGGCGTTTTCTTTTAGTTGTTTTTCCGGCTATATATCACGTACGTTATATTGAAACGGGAAAAGGTCCAATTAAACTGACAAACGAAACGTCTGAAAGTAATAGAGATATCACTAAGACGTACTAATTACTTAATTAGTCATATACTATTTTAAATAAATAAGATGAACATGTAACCCAGAGGTCTATGAAAATATACAAAAAACATACAAGTTGTAGAAAATTTTGCAAAAGCAATAAACCAGATGGTGTTGAAAAGTCGAAATATATAATCTGATTTTCAAAGGTATAGGACTATGAGAAAAGTAAAATGGAAGAGATATAAACCACTAAGCTAAAAACTTAATAAAATCCCACAATTATATATCCACGTGAAACATATCGATTGTCAATATATGATTACTATAAAGGGCCGAAAAAATTAGGGTATGTTCAGCAACATGAAAATTTTGTGAGAATGAGAGTTTCAGTTTGTCAAATCAAAGTCATTTAACCCATGAAATTTTTTAGAATATAGATGTCCAACAAATGCATGGAAATTTTTTTAGGATGTTTTTTTTTCTTTTTATAGAAGATATAATACTAAAATAAAACTATATTAAGTGTATTGATACTAATAACGGATTATGATCAATATGATTGTATATATTAGCTAGATTCTAAAATTATTTAAATGAGTGAATTGACTATACATTGCAAAGTGATATCAAAATAGAAACTTAACTTAAAAATTAGTCTTGTTTTTTGTTCAATTAAAATTTCTTTTACTTTTAAAATCTGTTTTATTTAATTATTTTTAATTTCGTAATTGATCAATTATTATGTACTGTTGAAATACAATTTGAAGTTATGTTTAGTCTTGTGTTTCAATTTTTGTTTAATCACAATTTAATGATATAATTGGGTCATGGCGTTGATGATCCCATGTGCAAGTTAATTTTAGTTTAATTAATTTAATAAACATTGATAACTATAATCCCTCTTTTAATTAATTAATAACCAAGTTAACTATATCTCTTATAAAATCATAAATCATGTAGTTTAATTATAAAGCAGACACAATTTAATTAATGAACGAAAGATGCAACATGTTTCTCATTTTGCAAGAGTTGCGCCATTTGGAAAAAAAAAAACGGAACTTCCAGTCAATTATTTTTTCCCTCGTAAAATCTGAAGCGGACAAGGTATATATACCCATAAGAATTGTGAAATAGAAAATAAAACTTCAACACCAAACAGCCAATATGAAGAATACCTACATATATGCATGTCTACTTTTCCAAAAAAAAAAAACATGGTAATTGAGCCACCAAACAGGCCTTTATACTTGCATCATAATATATAGAGACTCAAACAAGATGCCAAACAGTTCACAAATTTTATAACTAGTGTATTTCAAAAACACGACTTGTCGGGCACGAGTACCAAGTACCAACATGACACTGGTCGTCAGGGGTATCGTGTTTGGACATGCACATTAATTGTACTGTGTTCTTGCGGGTGTTGTGTTTATTTTATAAAATTTTAATACAGCACGACACATAATCTAGCACAAATGTGGTTAAATATAGTTGGACATAAATGGATCTACTTATTATAAATTTTTGAAACCTAGGTATAATCTGTAAAAATTCAGATTTAGTAATATTTTCCTTCTTTTTAGCTCTAGACTGTCCTAAATCCCATAGCCTTAATTTCTAACACCCAAAAAAAAAAAAAAAAAGCCTTCAGCTAGGATAAAAGGAAAAAAATAATTGGCATACTACAGAATTCAAAATCCGACACAAAATGCTTAAATATAATAGCTTGGCTCGCCGAAACAAGCTTTAGCAAGCCGTGTAGCTAGTGCTATTAAATATGTTGTGTTCATCTCCGGTACTATAAGGTACAACAAGTCTGAAATTTTGATGTGTTGACACAGCACGGTGCGTGAGCCAAACACGTCTAAACACAACACGGCACACAGTTTCAACACATATATACTTAATGTATCTAACAAATTAAAAAGGCCCAAACTTAAGCTATATTTGAGGAGAATTTATTCAAGAATATTCTCATTCTAATTTTCAAAGAGTAATTTGTGAAATACTTTTTGAGAAAAAAAAATAAAAAATCTAGCCTTTCAAACTTTATTTATTTACTATGAAGAATCTTATTTAGCATTCGTAGTCACAGATTAACTTGTATATCTAAGGATGGTTCTTAGAAATTACGGAATATTTCAATGAACTTAATTACATCTGGACAAATTAACTTGTATTTTCCAAGGTCCCCAATTGGGCCTGACTGATCGAGGGAGGTATTCTACTATTTTTACCCAAGTTAAAAATAATGTGAGTCTATTAGCGTACGATCTGAGCTGTTTCAGTGCTATCCCTCGAGTCTCGACCAATGTTATCAGAATCGGACCGGACGTCGTTCCGGTGAAACTCCAGGTTAACGGTTCACTGGTTGGACCGGTGGATCAACCGTTCAACTGCTGGTTTTTTAAAATATTTATAATTTATAATCCAAAAGTATAACTAATTATTTATTTGTGTATAAGCCTAAGCAAAGGCGAAGTAGTGCTGATACAGTGTGAAACTTTATAATCACACTATGTAATTGATATACACACATGATAGTGCGAAATTAAGAGACAGAAGAAATAGCTTGTGCCTACAGGCCACAAGCATATGATTATTATTCTATCTACAAACTTCCATTTGTGTATGTGATAAGTGATAACACACATGCATTTTATTTTCAGTTTTCAACTATAGTTAAGAAGCTCATGCTCATGCTCATGCTCGATCATTCATGAAAAAAATGATCTTAATTAATTGGCACAATAGTTTATTTCACTAAGTGGAATCAATCTGGTATTCAATTTAATCAAGAACTGAAACTATTGTAGTTCATATGTAAGAAATTTTACTAACAAACACTTATTAGTTTATTGTAAATTAGACTAAAAGAAGCTCAATTAACACACACTCCCTGATTCTTATCACTATTTCTCATATCACCAGTAATTCATTTAACTGATCAATTCTTTTACAGTGTGAAACTTTAATTTCTTATCACTATTTCTCCTCTAATGTATCTTCCATCGCCATTAAAATTTTCCGTACTCCACAATTTATCCTGAAAGCACATCAAAGATCAAACGTTTCTACATCCGCCTCTTTCGTCCCTTCACAAAATAAGCATCATTTCCAATCGATACCTAGAGGGTTGAGGTCGGGAAGGGCTTGTTCAGAGCAGCACGTCAGTCCTTTTCGTTCGATCTCCGACATCAGATGGCGTGGTGGAAGGAGAGAGGTATACGAAAATTCTTATCCGGGAATGAATATATTTTGAACCGTTTTTTTTCCGTCCGATACTCTGGTTTTTTAATAAATCCCGGTCGATCGAACCGGTTTTGACCGGTATGAAAGCAGAAGCGATTCTTTAACAGAACTGAACCGGATAGATGATCAGGTCTGATTTATTCGGATTAACCCACCTGTCCAGTCCGATTTTAATTACACTGGTCTCGACTGACATTTTTAAAAATACCCTAAGTTAAATAAAGATTAATAAAAATGACCGCACCCGTAACATTTTATTAAAAATGTCCAAACTGATCATTATTGGCCGGTCCAGGATTTAATTTTTTTTTTTTTAGAGACAAATAGCTAAAATGCTTAAATATAACCCTAAAAAATCGAATTTTTTTTTAAAATATTTGTCAAATTAATTTTTTGATAGTATATTTATCGAATTTTTTATTAAATATATCACACAGATTGTTTCTTGTTTGAACATACATAATAAATGATGCTCAATATTAGAATGCTGGTTTTAAAATATTTGTCAAATTAATTTTTTGATAGTATATTTATCGATTTTTTTATTAAATATATCACACAGATTGTTTCTTGTTTGAACATACATAATAAATGATGCTCAATATTAGAATGCTGGTTATTGTCAAATTAAATTCACTATCCGCATGCGAACACCAAACATCAGATAAGTAATTTTGATACAAGTTCTGATTTTTACCATGCTGCATACGACACTGTCACTAGCCGCAAACGGGTCGTTGTGTGTCTACCGATGATAAAAAACTCTAACTCAATTTTTGAGATACTAAATGATGTTTTTTTACAATTCTGATTCTGTTGACCCCCTAGGGATGATCCCGAGGGCGCTATTGCCCCCATCTCGTCCCAAGGTTTCCGAATTGGGGTCATACGCGCAAATCAGAGTTTTCTAGCCAAAGTTATGGCCGTTTAAAGTTCTTTTAAAAATAACGATGTTTTCGTGCAAAACCACCGATGATGCACTAATGCTTTATGCACGGCTTGTCGACGGCAGAAGTGCATCGATTTTCATTACAAAAACATCGACGACGCACCGATATTTTTTCAGCACTACCCTGCTTAATTGCCAATGCTATCGCTAACGAAACATCGATGTTTAATTGCAAAAACATCGATGCTAAGGCTAACAAAAACATCGATGTTTAAGTCCTAATGTTTTGTTAGCGATGTTTAAGTCCTAATTATTAACAAAGTAGTGGTACCAATAAAAATTCTAATCGTTGAGAAGAGAATGATGAGAATGTAGAAATTTTTGATAATTTTGAACTTGATTGGAATGATGATGATGAGAATGTCGAAAATTTTGATAATGTTGAACTTGATTGCAACGACGATGATGAGTTGGATATGAATATGGAAGATGAAAATGTAGAACACGGGTTTACTGAAAATTTGGAGGACATGTTACGTGATATGAAAGATGAAATTAGTGATAAATTTCAGTGTTGGTCTAATGAATCCCAAAAGCCGTTGTATCCTGTGTGTACCAATTTACAAAACTGTCAGCTGTGTTGAAACTATTTAACTTAAAAGCAGATAATGGTTGGAGCGATAAGAGTTTCACGGACTTATTAAAGCTTTTACGAGAAATGCTCCTGGATAACAACGAGTTACCCTGTACAATATATCAGGCGAAGAAGTAGATATGTCCAATGGGTTTGAAGATCGAAAGAATACATGCATGTCTGAATGACTGTGTATTGTATCGTAATGAGTACGAGGACATGCATGTTTGTCATAAATGCGGTGTTTCACGGTATAAACGTAAGGACTAGGACACTGAAGAGTGTAACGACTACAAAAAGGGCTGGCCTCCGGCCAAGGTAGTGTGGTATTTATCGATAATACCGAGATTCAAACGGTTATTTGCAAATCCCAAAGATGCAAAATTATTGCGTTGGCATGAAGAAGAGCACAAAAAGGACGGTAAACTAAGACATCCGGCCGATTCTCCTCAATAGAGAAACATTGATAGCCATTTCAAAGAATTGGTTCCGAAATGAGAAACCTTAGGATTGTGGTGAGCACAGATGGAATGAGTCCGTTTGGAAGCTTGAGCAGTCGGCACAGTACTTGGCCAGTTCTTTTATCCATCTACAATCTTCCTCGGTTGTGCATGAAACGCAGGTATATAATGATGTCATTACTAATCCAAGGACCCAGACAACCCGGAAATGACATAGATGTATATCTCGCACCATTAATTGAGGACCTCAAAAAATTGTGGCGTGATGGCGTCCTCGTGTGGGATGCGTACAGCAAAGAGGTCTTTAAATTGCGGGCCATGGTGTTTTGCACCGTAAATGATTTTCCCGCGTACGAGAATTTATCGGGTTACAGTACTAAAGGAGCAAAATCGTGCCCTATCTGTGAAGATGACACGCAGGTGCTGAGGTTGAAAAAAGTGCTGTTGATTTTTTCTCAAATTCGAAACCTTCACTATAATTTTCTGATCGTAATATCTAACGTTTTTTGTAATTCGTACAGACCTTATAGAGATTGGTACCAGGATCGCGGCGCGTACACTATATTTTTGGAGGGGTGTATCGCCGACAACCCCTCAGAGCGAGTACCAAAGCCGAGGGATCGGAGAGGACGGGTCCATGGTCTTATCCCTGCTGGCGCACCGTTCGCAGCCACGGTATGTTTAATTTTAAATTTCAAGTTAAAAACTAACAATATTTACATTTGTACAACTTTTTCATATATTTTTTTCTTTGCAAACATTATATCTGGTCAAGAGTTGCGTCATAGGGGCTACGATGGCCGTGACCACGGGTTAGAAGAGGCTCGGGAAGGTCCTCCTCAAGCACAGCGTATCGGCAGTGTGCTAGTGTGGGCACAGGGCGCGTCTCGACGCTCTACTGAGATGCGCTGGCTTGGGCGGAGTTGATGCGGTGGATGACATATCCGACGAGCCTGAGCCTGATGTCTACGTCCCGTACACTGGCGATGAGGCCATGTTTAGACCCGTCCATGACGCTGAGACTGTTGGTCAGGTGTTCGACCGAGCTGCCAAGTTGATGCGCGACTTCGGGCGTATGGGCATGGGATCTCAGGCTGATACGGCTGCCGAGGTATAATTGTAATTAAAATATAGAACAACTGTTTTTGTTTTTCAAATTTCTTGATTAACTAACTTGTAAGTTACTGCTGCAGGGTGAGGAGGGGGAGCACATTCCGGAGTACACTATCTCGGCAGACGGACTGTATTCTTTGGGTTACAGTCCGACTCAGACGGATCCTCCTGCCTATCAGCCAGGGTATGTTCAGACAGAGCCCTTCCCGGAGTTTCCTGGACAGTCCTCACAGCATGCCCCCCTTGATGACCCCATTGCCAGACAGGCGTATTTATTCACGCATCCTGAGTCTGGACAGACTACTGTTTTTGGTCCTGGAGTACAGCAGACATCCGAGATTGAGGAGGTTCGTGACGAGCCGGTCCAGTCTGCAGATGTCCAGGCGGAGGACTCCACAGACACTACAGACTCAGGAGATACTGACGAGACGCCACTCTCCAGGCGGGGTCGAGGGTTCAGAAAGAAGAAGTAGAGAAAGATGTATGATTTGTAAATTATGTCAGATACTGGACTTATTTGTTAGATTATGTCTCTTATTTTTTTTGTTAGTTTGCTATTTGTTTTGGTTATTTATTTATTTTGTTCATTATATCACTATCTCCTCGTACAAAAAAAATATTTGAACCATACGACATATATAAAATATTTCAAACGAACCACATTTCTAAAATAACTTGCGACAAAATACATAAATTTAAACAACATTACAAACTAAAACACAAATACAATTATTTTTATAACACAATTACCAAAAAAAGTAATAAATAAATAAAAAAGAGGGACCGCTCAGCCGATATGCGGCCCCCTGGGACGGCTCAGCCGATATGCAGCCCTAGGGGCCGCTCAGCGGATATGCGGCCCTTGAAATGGGGCCGCTCAGCGGATCTGCAGTCCCCAGAAAATGGGGCCGCTCAGCTGATCTGCAGCCGTGCTAAATCTAGAATTCCTACCAAACGGTGCCGTTTTGATATATTTTTTTCTGACCTGTGCTATATTTAAAAATTTCGGGTGTGAACGAATTACATAGCTTATGTGAGTCAAGCAACAGATGCTTGTAGTGTGTGAACGAATGACCATATCTTGTCCTAAGTCCATGCCTGTTTCGGTTTTAACTTTTCTTATGTATCTTGCTACGAACAAATACCAAGCTACTATTAATGTTGTGTATTCATAATGCATGCATGACTAATTATATACGTGTACGTAATGTGTACACTTAATTTTGGTTGAAGAATTAAAAAGCATCAACTACGTACCGCAGGGGTTTTGCACAATCTTTTTGTTTTTAAAAATTAAAAAAATTCATTGGTCAGCTTCGAAAATAATTAGGGCTGAATCAATGATATATTATGTTATATATTCCCACCTAAATTAATTGAATCAGTAGTTCGATCTACTCTTCGTCGCATCTTTAATTACACGACCGGCAACACAACACATAATTCAAAAGAAAAACAACAGAATCATTTAATATCCATCTCTTTTCCTACGGATCCATTCTCTTCTTTGAGAGAGACCAAATCATTAATTCGATTCATGATGGAGACAGTTATAGATGACCAACCTTGTGGAGAACTCAACAAGGATAGACCGTATATATGAAGGATAACCGAATCAATGATTCCATATTTATATATTATTTTTAAAGAAAAATAATCATCTATTTATTTAAAATCGATTTTTTTATTTTTTTTTTAATCTTTTTTATTAAAAGAAAATTGGGGCATGTCCGCCGCCGTGGAGAAATGGATGAGTCTAAGATTCTAGAAGAACTTTTACGTCCTGGGAGCAAAAAAAAAAAAAAAAAAAAAACACTAGAATAATTCAACGATACGAACAAGCTTCCGAAGATACAATCCGATATGATGACATCATGGAATCAGATTCGGCATTTATTTTAGACATCTATAATTTTGTCAGCAAATTTTTGTAATCCAACTTTTTTATACTTTTTCCACTGTAATTTTTAAACTTTCAAGGACAAAATTTAGATTTTAGTTTTGAAATATGATAATTGCCAATCTCCGGTCAAATTTCTTACCTCTAATTACCTTTAACCTGAATCACCTTCTGGAAGATCACTAGTGCATTTACAACTGGCGCTAGCGTGTACAAGCTTTTAAACCTACTTGTGCAAGTATTTAACCTAGCATATCAAGTTTTTATATGTAACTTTTCAAGAAGAAAAATAAACTACACATATATAACTCAAAAATATTTCATTATGAATCTAATTTAAAAGAGAAAATCGACTAGAAAACGCGTGCAAGTTTTTAAACTCAACATATGAAACATTTAAACCTAGCATATTAAGTTTTTGTACATAGTGTATCAAGAATAAAAAAAATAACGGCACAAATATAACTCAATAATATTTCATGATGGATCTCATTTGAAAAAGAAAATCGAATAGAAGACATTTGTAGCTTATATTTGCAAACTTTCCTCACAGATCATTGGAAAAATGAGTGAAAGTTTTTAAAATATTCAAAGTACAATATTTATACATAGAATATGAAGTCTTTCAACATACGCGTGCAAGTCTTTAAACCCAGCATATGAAGTCTTTGAACCTATCATATCAAGTTTTTATACGTAGCATATAAAAAAGAAAATAAAAACAATGACACAAATATAACTCAAAATTACTTTATCATGGATTTCATTTAAAAAAAATCGAGTAGATGATATTCGTCATTTTAGATTCATAAAATTTCTCACAGATTGTCGGAAAAATAAATGAGATTAATCGGAGGAAAAAAAAAAAGTGAGTGCAAGTCTTTAAAAGATTCAAAGTTAAGTCTTTATACATTGCATATGAAGTCTTTAAACCTACATCTGCAAGTATTTAAACCTAGCATATCAAGTTCTTATATATAGGATATAAAAAAATAATATCAACATAAATATAACACAAAAATACTTTATCATGGATCTCGTTTGAAAGATAAAATCTAGTAAATAAAAGAGATCATTGTATGCTATATACCAGATTGATTAGAAGAAAAATAAAGAGTGGGTGTAAGTCTCTAAAATGTTCAAAATGCAGTCTTTACACATAGCATATAAAGTCTACAAACCTACGCGTGCAAGTGTTTAAACTTAGCATATGAAGCCTTAAAACCTAGAATATCAAGTTTTTATACGTAGCTTATCAAGAAGAAGAAAAAAATATTGGCACATATACAACTCAAAAATACTTCATCATGAATCTAATTTGAAGATAAAATTGAGTAGAAAATATTCATAGTTTTAGATTCGCAAAATTCTCATAGATTATCGGAAAAATGGACAATAATGATCGGGAAAAAAAAAAAGAATGGGTGGAAAAATCTTTTCTTTTTTAGCTAGGAGGTAAATTAGAAGAAAAAATAATTGACAGTTGAACTAGTTGGAGAACGTGCTCGGAATAGACGCTTGGGGGCATCACATTTTCTCTTTATTTTTTTATATTTTTTAAAAATCAAATTATTTTTCAAGGACTAGGTTAGTAAAGATAAATATTGAGGAAGTAAGTTTGTCCTCCTCTTTAAAGTTTAAGGATATTAAATAATATCTTTCGAAATAAATTATTTTAGTTTTTTCTTCTTTTTGAAATTAGAGAGCAAATAATAGTTGGAGAGCCAAGTTACTTATGTATGACTTATAAATATTATTAGATTAAATATTAGAGTGGGGCTAGGTTATTATGCATAGTGCGGATTGGTCCATACTACAGATCAATATTTTAATTTTCAAAATTCGAACGTTCGATCGGAATCGTTCAACATTATCTCCATATGAATATGTACTTGTAAATTAATTTTTATATTTTATATTTTTACTATATTTTTTAGATTAGTAGAAAATAATATTGTACATATCGATTGAGGCATATAAAAAAGAGTAGTGGGACATGATTGAGGCACAAAATCAATGGAGTATTTTAATCCTACTCTTTTTTATATGATCCAATAGTTGATCCAATCGTTCAATACATTGTACATATCAACAGTATCTCGAAGGATACTAAATTTTACAATTTTTTATTTTCTTAAATATTTTTTTATAATGCAAATACTCTTAAAAATAAAATTTTTGTACTAAAAAAAATTTAAATTTTTTTAAAAAATATTTAGCAACTTGAATCAACAACTGGACATAAAATAAAAATTTGATCTAGCTATTTGTATTTTGATGGAAACACAAATGTTTATACAATAAACTAACACTTGTATGACTTGCAAATATTTGATTAACGAATTCAAAATCGTAAAAGGTTTATAATTGCGTTGGGACTCGGTGTGCAGGGGAGATTTGAAGAGATTTGGGGAATTTTTTTTAAAAACCATAATTAGGAAAAACAAAGTTAGGAAACCAACATGATTACTTCCGTTTTTACAAAAACCATAAGAACCAAGATACCAATTTGGTTCCAAGGTTTTTTTCTCTAGAACCGAATTGGCATTTCGGTTCCAACCCCCATTTCACATATTTTCGTAAGAGCTGCCACGGAAAATCCAAAATAGGCCTGGATCCGAAATCCCGCTTCGGGTTTTTTATTTTGCACTTGGAACCGAAATTAGTATTCGGTTTTTTATTTTTTGCACATTGGAACCGAAATTAGAATTCGGTTTTTTATTTTTTGCACATTGGACCCGAAACTAGCATTCGGTTTTTTTTTTTCAACTTGGACCTGAAATTAGAATTCGGGTTTTTGTTTTTGCACCTTGGACCCGAAATTAGCATTCGGGTTTTTTTTTTTCACCCCGAGAGGCCCCGACTCCCCTCTTCTTTCTTCTTCCCCTCTCTGGCTCCTCCTCTTCTTTCTTCTCTTCCGAACCAAATCAGTTTTTTTTTTTCCAACTCTCAAAATTTGGTTTTCTTTAATTCTAATTACATATTTAAGTATAATTTTGAGAGAAGAACAAGAAGAACTTCAGATCTACAAGTTTCGTGAGGTATGTGGTTTAATTTTTTTTTTGAATAAACAATCCGAATTTTAGTGTAATTTAGTGTAATGTTAGTGTAATTTTAGTGTAATTAGTGTAATTTTAGTAATTTTCAAGAAATTGGGGGTGCATGTAGATAAATTTTAGTTCATCAAATTTATTTTAATAAATGTAGAACAATTTAGTTTTTTTTAGTCTAATTTAGCGTTTTTTAGTGTTTAGGGTTTTTTTTTTTTTAATAAATAATCCGAATTTTAGTGTAATTTTAGTGTAATTAGTGAAATTTTAGTGTAATTTTAGTAATTTTCAAGAAATTGGGGGTGCATGTAGATAAATTTTAGTTCATCAAATTTATTTTAATAAATGTAGAACAATTTAGTTTTTTTTTAGTGTAATTTAGCGTTTTTTAGTGTAATTTAACTAATTGTAGAATTTATTTATTTTGGATGTAGAGTAATTTAGTTTTAGTAATTGTAGTAAGTTTAATACATGTAAAGTAATTTAATTCATTAAATTTGCATGTAGAATGGTAATTTAATACATGTAGAGTAATTTTGTTTTGTTAATTTTAACTAATTGTAGAATGGTAATTTAGTACATGTAGATTAAGTTAGTTTTAGTAATTGTAGTAAGTTTGCATGTAAATGAATTTTGTTCGTAAAATTTATTTTAATAAATGCAGAACAATTTTGTTTTTTTTAGTGTAATTTAGCGTTTTTTAGTGTAATTTAACTCGGCCAAGTAAAAAAAAATTAGAATTCGGCCAAGTAAAAAAAATAATCAATCGGCCAAATCAGAGGAGCATATGTATTTTTTTTTTGGATGGATTTGTTTTAATTTGTACTTTTATTGATAATGTAGTGCAAAATTGATGACGAGCAACCCTCCCAGGCCTTACTGCAATTGCCTCAAGAACAACACAAGTTATACAAGGCGAATACGACGGTATTAGTTTAATTTCCATTTGGATTTAAAATTACGGATGAACTTGTAAGTTAGGTTTAATTTTTGTGGTTAAATTGTTTTTGCATGTCAATTATAGTTGCAGCATGATTATGCCTTGCATCCTGGTCCTCGCCAAATGGGCGTCAATTACAAACATCGGATAAAACAAAGTTTGGTGAATTTAGGTTTATATCAGATGACCAAGGTGACTAAATGTCATATTGACAAAGGATTGATCACTGCTCTCGTGGAGAGGTGGAGGCCCGTGACGAATACTTTTCATCTTCCAGTGGGAGAGTGCACAGTGACATTGGAAGATGTCAGCTGTCTGTGGGGCTTACCTGTGACCGGTAAAATATTTTTTTTATTAATTTACACTTCTGTTATTAATTTAGATTTAATGCAAATATATGTTTATCTAACATCTATGTTTACATGACGGGTCGTTTCCGGACATACCGATGATAACTGGTCACAATTGATCTTGGAATGCCTGGGACATGAAGTATACGATGGTTACGAAGATAGTGATGATGAGTTTTTTTATACAAAGGTGCTGCACAAAGACGAACCCAACGAGACAAAAAAACAATCAAAATACTATATGCGACTTAATTGGTTGAAGGACCACTTTGGTATGGAATTTCAGTTTACTGACCTGGAGACAGTCAACCGATACACCCGAGCCTATTGCATGGACTTGTTCGGGTCTGTAATGTTTCCTGATACGAGTTCAAGTTTTGTCCCGATAATGTACTTGCAGTTCTTAGAGAATTTGAGACCTCGGGATGTTGACTACAATTGGGGAGGTGCTGTGCTTGCTTGCCTGTATCGTGAGTTGTCCCGGGCTTGCAGATTGAAAGTGGCTTCGATTAATGGTCCATTACTACTACTCCAGATGTGGTCTTGGACCCGGTTTCCTATAGGTCGGCCCAGACCCAAAAATGATTTACCATTTGGCGGCGAAGTCATACTAGAGAGACTACCAGCATCTACCTTGGCGCGGGATTAGAGACCAGGCTGTGTTTGTGTGTCGCTTGTGGTGCATCTATTTCTGGGAGGTAGAGATGGTCTTTCCTGAGAGGGTTATGCGGCAGTTCGGATTATTTCAGACAGTTCCTCCGCTGGCTCCACTACCCTTTACATATCTTGACAGTTCCTCGGATTATTTCAGGCAGTTCCTCGGCCATATCATCTTCTCCGACAACCGAGTCACCAAGGTCAGAGTTTGTGTCTGAGTCAGTATCATTATTCAGCCGGTCAAAATAATTACACAAATCATCCGATAATTGGGGGGGTCATCACAATATATGGGTGAATTGTGCACTGGTATGTCTCTGCTACTTCCAGGTACACTACCCGGGTATGGGTCATAATTGGTCTGACTAACAACTGGTACAGACTCAACCACTAACTCAAGAAGTTTAAAATTCAGTACCGGAGTGGCATGTCCAAGCACCATCTGCCATATCATTTCGTCGTCTATGTTAAATAACTGGTACTTTTCTGTTGAGCCAGGTGGTGCCGTGTTCAAACGTGCCCTGATTGTCAGATCGAACTGGTCAGGAAGCAAACGAATGCCAACATTTATTTGTCTTCTTAGCTCATCAAGATTGGTTGAGTTAGTTACAAGAAATGTGCAGGTCGGTGTGTCGAAAATTGCGCGTCTGTGGAACACATTTATTATTATTCCAGACATTTCCTGAACACAAAATTTCACAATTAACATTCGATATCATTTTTAATTTTACAATAAAAAAAACAGTCGTAATTGAAAAAAAAAACAATCTTAATTGAAAAAAAAACTTACTAAGTTCTTCAGACGAAAGCTAAAAACACAATGCCGGAGCCGATTTGTAGATAACAAAATTTAAAAAAAATAAAACTCTGCTCTCAGCTCAAAAAAAAAATGGAGGTTGTGCGTCTGGCGTCTGTGGAGGAGAGAAGAGAAGAAGGAAGATATAGCGTGAACTGGAAAAAAGGGGGCAGGACCCGAAATCACCTTTCGGTTCCAAACAGATAAAGGTAAACCCGAAACCAAATTTCGGTTCCAAAAAAAAAATGAAAAAAAAGGTAACCCGAAACCTAATTTCGGTTCCAACAAAAAAAAACCCGAAAGCTATTTTCGGTTCCAACAAAAAAAAACCCGAAAGCTATTTTCGGTTCCAAATAAAAAAAGGTCAACCCGAAATAGGATCTCGGGTTTTGGTCTGCACACCAAATGCCACACAGATTTTCGGAAAAATTGTGAAAACGAAGTTGAAACCAAAATTACAATTCGGTTCCAGGAAAAAAGAACTTGAAACCGAATTCGAATATCGGTTCTTATGATTTTTGTAAAAACAGAAGTAATCATGTTGTTTTGCTAACTTTGTTTTTTCTAATTATGGTTTTTAAAAAAAATTCAGATTTGGGTCTGAATTAATATATAAGATATGAATCTACTTGGAAGATTCTTAGTACAATTAAGCACATGCAAACTATGACCCGTAAATTAATTTCTTGTCAGAAGACCATTCCTTTGTCTTGACAATGTACCGACCGGATATATAGGTGGTAACATTAAAAAGGAAAATTTTCTTTGGTGAAAAGGATCTGACATAGAGCTGAGCTGGTTGTGTAATCTGCTAAGAGATTTGTTCTTTGACAAATCCATCTCAATCCTTGTTCGTTAGTATCACCAAGATCCCAACAATAAGATCTCACATTATGACATGATACTACAATCTAGAATCTAGATAGTGTGGTCGGATGCTGACCAATACGTATTCCGATAAGTATTATACGTCACAAATAAAAAAGTTAAAATGTCAAAAACATATTAATACTTGGGTTCAATTAAAAATCTCAAATTTTCAAATTTTAATAGTCAATTTGAGCCGCTCCTTTTCGAATTGATTTTTAATTAATTTACCTAAACTGAAAGATAATAGCTAACTAATATTCTCCGAAATTTTTATTAATATATATATATATATTTTTTCAAATTGTATATCTTTTTTACAAGATTTCGAAAAATGCCCAAGTAACAATTTTATTTCACGGTTTTGTGTCAACTTTTCACAAATTAAATTCACGGTTTTAGCCCATCCAAAACCACAGACAAATCCATGATTTCGAAGAACCGGAAAAAAAAATTGCGCTTTTAGGCTAAAACCGTGAATTAAATTAATGGTTTTAAAAATCCCAATTCCAATTCAAGTCACAATATTATTATTTTTCCAAAAATAGAAGGACTATAATATTTTATGTATTTATCTAGAAATGACTTTTAAACCGGGATCAATAACTCAGATTCAAATTTTTTTAATTTTTTTTCAATAACACACAAAAAAAATATTTTAATTTTTCTTACAGCCGCAAAAAATCCGGCCTGAAAATATTGATCCAGGTAATTTGTCGCAGTATTTTTAATAAATCAAATTATATAGTATTCCATCTATTTTTAAAGAAATATATAAAATATTTCTAATATTTTAATACAAAAAATAAATAAATTATAACATTTTATGTTTAATTAAACAAATAAAAAAACCCTACAACCGTGAATTAAATTAACGGTTTCATGAAAAAAAGATCTAAACTGCAATTTTAATTTCCGGTTTTACGAAACCGTGGATTTGTTATGCGGTTTTGAGAGGGCTAAAATTGTAAATTTAATCTGCGGTTTGGACATTTTTCGAAATCTTGTCAAACAGGATGTAGAATTCGATTTTTTTTTGGATATTAATAAAAATTTCGGTAATATTCTTAACAAGTTCTTAAATTTGTTCGAGTAAAAGAAAATATATGAATCGAATATTATGTATAAAAGAATGCTAGAATGTATTAATAGCATATTTATGCATGTTTGTTCACAGTTTTCATCAATTTAGGCCACATGTATTATCTTTGAATCCACCAAAATCTATAGGTGATATCTAATATGCATCAATCCTTTCCACGTTCATAAATTTATTCATTGAAATTCAACATATCCATCAAATATGACAAAATTCTTCGACACTCAATTTACAATGTTTTTGTTCACAATTTTAATGAATTTATGCGACATTAATAATCCTAAATTAACCAAAACATATAGTTAACATCTAGTTTTAAAGTCTTTTAATTTTTATTTATTTTTTCATACTCAAACAAATAAATACATCAAATATATATATTATGCATAAAGTTCATCTAAAATGTACCTGTACCGCATTTGTTCATCTAATAGTATAATTAGTGATTTGACCTGTGATCACAAATTAAATCCGTTACTTGTGCAAGCGACTGGACCAGGTCAGACATTATTAAAAACGGTAAATAATTAAGGGTCTTAGACTTAGGTGTTAAACTTAATTAATTATGTGCTTCAAATTAAATATCATATAATATAATAGTGTCCAGAAGATCAAAGTAAGATTTTATGTACGTGTAAAATCAAGCAGTTTGATCAAAGAAGATTTTGGATTTGACATATATAAACATTAACCCGAACATAGTTTTCTAACTCGATATTGATATGTACTGTACTTTGAACAGCCAGGTTATTAATTAGAACTAACTAGTCAAGTATATGATCTTATTTGGAAGATTTGAAAGCCCCAGTCAAGATTCAAAAATCATAATTTCTTTCCGATCGACCAATATATATGGTTTTGCTGTTCTTGTCACCAATATTCTCCAAGATACGATACGGATCCAACCACTATATATGTGACATTAATTAGATTTTGACCAAGGCAAAATTAATATAAAACTATAATTGACACTGAAATATATGGTGAGCAGTGAACATTTAAGTTTTTTGTGACCGTTACTCTTAATTAAGGAGATTTTGGATTTTGACATAAATATATATAAACCCCAACTTAGTTTTCTAATTAATTAGTCAAGTATATGATCTTTGGAAGATTTGCATAACCCAGTCAAGATTCAAAAACTATAATTTCTTTCCGAGCAATATATATGATTTTTGCTGTTCTTGTCACCAATATTCTTCAACATATGAATATGATACGGATCATATATATATACCATTAATTAGATTTTCACAATGGAAGATTTAACTTCGAAACTATAATTAAAAATACATGGTCTCTTATGAAGATTATGATTTCAAAATATGAATAGTAGAAATCATTTGCTGTAATAATATCAGTCATGAAATTAATGGTAATGCATCAATGCATGGGTAGAGGTGCTATCGGGTCGGGTAGGGTCCGAATACTATTACATTTGGACCCGTACCCTAAAAGTGTTCGGATCCGAATTTCGATCCATATACTTATTTGTTTCAAATAGGGTCGGGTCCGAATCCGGATACCTATCTATTCGTAGATATTTTGGGTCCAATATTTCGGTTCTGGGTAGATATATATCTATGACTTGTTTATGGATTATCGGGTCCAGCTCCGGAGCAGGTACATGTCGCAACTCACAAGCATTTAAGAAACACTTTATGTTTAATATAATTATAATTTTTTAAATAACACAGAATGGTGGATTGTCGGTTCCCGGAGTGGGAAGATGTGGAGGTATTCAGACTCTATCCTCTATGATACCTCGCCTGTATAGCAAAAGTTCGACCCCCATTTCATGGAACTCTTCACCTTAAATAGGTCTTCCCTAACCGTCATTTTGTGTTGTCAGAACAGTTAGGGGAGTCGCATAAGGGCGGTGACACTCGCATAGATAGCGGTGACGATAAGCCAAGTCCGGGCTGGAGCCGGTCGAGCTTTGTCGGATGAGACCATTTGGGCTTTGTCGGGTGAGACCCAGTTGGGCTTTGTCAGGCGAGACTCAGTTGGGCCTTGTTGAGCCGAGTTGTTATCGAATCATGGGCTCTACTTTCTTTGATCTCGGGTTGGCCCCGAATAGGGGTCCGAATCCCGAATTGTTTTTGGCCTAGGACCGGCTTGGTGAGGGCCTTTGGCACATGGCCTTATCATTATCCCTCAAAGCCGGAATGCATTAGTTTTGATGCTTTCAAGTTTGTTACTTTTTGAGTAGAATATTCTTTCTTTGGATTGAAGGGTTTGTTCAGCCTCCAAGTTATGTTTGTCTCAGAACCGAGCAACTTGGTCAGCCCCCAAGTAATATTCGTCTCGGGGCTGATCGATTTGGTCAGTCACTGAATGGGTTCGTCTCGGGGCTGAGCGACTTGGTCAGTCCCCGAATGGGTTTGTCTCGGGGCTGAACAACTTGGTCAACCCCCGAGTGAGTTCCGAGTGAATTCTTCGTTCCGATTATTTGTAAGATGTACTTTGGGTGCGCTAGTGTTTGATTTGTTGATAAGTAGTCGTTTCATTGTCTTGAGGAAAAACTTCGTTATATAAGCAAGTTCTGCCTTGCCTCCCTCCTATTATATATATATATATAGATAGAGAGAGAGATATATATATGCTATCATGTTTTGAGAAGTAAAGAGAGTGTTTTACTTCCTACTCATATCTCCATTTTCAAAGTTCAAATAGTCGATCCGAAGTTATCAACATGATCTTCATATTGATATATTCTTGGATCGAGACCAAATTTACATTTTTTGAAATTTTTTTACTATTTTTTAGAATTTTTGAAAATCACAGCTTTTCATTAAATAAAAAATAATAAAAAATTCACAAAAACACTGATTTTCAAAAATTCTAAAAAAAATAGTAAATTTTTTTTATATATATATATTTTGAAACTTTTATTATGATTGTCGAGATGTGATATATAGCGGGTGAGAAATAAATATGGTGAACGTTGAAACACAAAGCAAATAATAATCATATGAAAAGAAAAACCAGTGTTCTAAATAGCGCGCTATAGCATTTTTGGACCCCAAACGCTAAGCTATGACATCAAAATGTGCTATTTGCGCTACGGTCGCTGTAGCGGTGATAGCTGTTCGCTATAACGCTATAGCGGTCCGCTATTTGCGCTATGGCTGCTATATACAATATGGACTTTTTTAAGCAATTTATATGGGCTTTAAATAAAGACCCAAAAAAGCTCAAACTGAAATTAAATTTGTTGCTACTTGCTACAGATAAATCAATTTGAAATTTGGAATAGAAATAGAAATTTGAATAGAAAAAATAGTCTAAACCGAAATTGAAATTTGAATAGAAAAAAAATAGATTATGTCATGAATCATGATGCTTAAGATATTTTTAATAGGAAAAATTGATAGTTTATGATATTACTATGGATATTTTGAACCGCAATTTGGACTTTGTACGGGTTCAATATGAATATTATAATTTCTTAATTACTTTGGTGTTATTTATTGTTCTATGAGACTTTAGATATGTTGATATTTAGTACAAATATTAAATATACGGAATGTAAAAAAAAAAAAAACTATGTGGCATAGCTTCCGCTATAGCGACGCTATTCGCTATAGTTTTTTTTGTAGCCTTCCCGCTATGACGCTATTTAGAATCTTGAGAAAAACACATGCCATAACACATATTTTATCATACAAGCAAAAAATTAATGGGAGGAACAGTTGAGGATTGAAGTTGGTTTGAACAGATTGTTCGTTTCGTTGAAAAGGACGAGATGGGTCTTCATTCTAACTGTAATTAGTTTTGTTTTAATTAATTGTAATTTGGCCATTAATTATGTTAGCCAATTTAGATTTATAAGCTTGATGTTTGTATTTGCAGAGTTTGTTGAGAATTTGAACAATATTCATTTCATTACAATTTCATATTTTTTTTTTAATTCATCTAAATTGCGTAAAATTAGTTCAATATGCAATTACTTTTATTTGGTGACACTATCTGAGTAAGTTATTCATGGGGTTTAACAAAGTTAGATTTAAAAATCAAATCAAATAAAAACTGTCTAATATTGCACAAATTGAAGAAACACTAGAAGAGAATTTCTCTAAAAAAAGGGAAGTGAATGCAGATGGCTTCTCATTTGTATGTTGTGATAAATTTTTTTAAGATAATTGTTTTAAATATCTACTAACAATTTAATTGATAAAAAATTATTTACAACACATCAAATGATATTTAATTCAAGATCTACTTCATTACTTTTTTTAATTCCTCTAAACTATTATATTCTTATTCTTATTCTCACTATTCTCCCAATCGCCATATTCCCTTATTCTCCTATATCTTTCTACGACTTAATCTGCTCTAATGCGACAATTGCCGTGCTATGATCGAGATGGTAGGAGAGACTAGCTCTCGCACTCCAATGAGTCTGTTAGAATATTTTTGAGTTGAAATAATCTTCAGTTGATCCGTTGATCAAGAATCGAGACAGGTGTCAATCATAAAATCGCAGAAAATATATAATCTCTACAAATCTATTGATTTGACATTGAAACTAACTGCAGCTGGTCATACAATTGTATACAGTATATATACCACGGGCTTGACTTGAATGTGCAATTGTTTTTTCTTTGAATATAAAAAAAAAGTATATATGTACTTGAAGAAATCTATAATAGTGCCGTACCTGTAAAGATACTGTCAAATCTTATATATGTACGTGTGATCTCATGGCAGTGTGGTCAAAGAATTAAGATACTATGATTTGACATTTACATCAAATCCAAACTAAGTTCTCATATTGCTATAGTGCACATGTTGAAGTTACAAGATAGCTATAGCCAAGTATAAAATCTTATTTTGAAGATTTGGATGCCCCTGTCAGTCAACATTCAGAAATTGAAAATCTCTTTCCTCCCAGTTTACACATACAGCGAAGTTGTTATAGTCATCAATGTTCTCCTTTGAAGATATGATACAGGTGCAACTGCTATGACATTGATTAATTGGAATATTAATTATATGTAACTTCAATTTCTCACTTCTTTGCTTTTGCAATTTTTATAAAAAGTATATATATAGAGAGAGAGAGAGAGAGGTTGGCTAATATCAAAACGTTTGTTCCGGAGCTGTGGTGCAACTAATTAGTTTTCCGATATTCAAAGTCCAAACGGTCGATCCAAACCATTAGATGTGATCTCTATATTAAAATGTGTTTGGAGACCAAATTTTATATTTTTTGGAATTTTTTTTACTATTTATTAAGTCAATTTTAAAATCACTGATTTTAATAAACTCTGAAAATTTTCTAGATCATTGAAAACAACGATTTTAAAACTGACTTAATAAATAGTAAAAAAATTCAAAAAATGTAAGATTTAGTCTCCAAGTACATTTTATTATATATTAAATGTTGAACGATTTGGATTGACCATTTGGACTTTGAAAATATAAAAATTGAAACATTTGTTCCACGGCCTAGGAACAAACGTTTTGATATTAGTGAATATATATATAGACTTTATCAAAACTAAATGACAACCATTAAAAGTTATGTCTTAATTAAAAATAGAAAAATAAACAATTACGCATCGATATTACTAGCAAGCGCGTATTTCAAAGGATATAAATAATTCAGAGTGAGACTACATTGCGTGTATTGATCAATACAATGAACAGCTGATATGAACTATTCAACATTATCTCCGTATGAAAATGTATCTTTAGACTAAATTTTGTATATTTTTTTATTTACTTTTACTATTTTTTAAATAGATAGAAAATTACTACTTTTGAATGGTGTAAATTTTTTTTTATTCAAGTATCAAGTGGTGTTTAAAGCAAAGTGTTTAGGAGATCCGTTTATGGAAGTGATTATGAAACCTAAAAGAAAAGATATATATATTCATAATCTAGTTGGATGGATCTTTACTCAATGTCTTGTTTGCTTGTAAGGAACTTGACCGATCGACTTATTCTCTACTAAAAGCCTAAAACCAACTTTAATTAGTTCATAAGAAATAAATAAACAAGATAACCTAACGTCACTTTAATCTATGCTTTTATGAATTGGCTTCTTCACTAAAAAGAAGACAGAAGAGAGAAGAGCAAGCATTTATTGGTTTCCTTGTTTGAATAAATTAATAATAATAATCGCTTGACCTAGCTAGCTAGGCCGTTTGCTACCTTTTCCTCGCTTCAAATGGGCCTTTATTTACAGCCCAAAGCATCAACAAAGTAATCGATATATCCAAGCACATGCAACCTGGGTCGAGAAAAGATTCAGGATATTGTCTTATGAATATATAAACAGTGATATATTTGTGGAGACTGACATTTATTCATTATTTTACGAAATATGAAAAAGAAGGTTTAATTTTTCACCAATGAATTGATTTGATTCCTCCAGACCAAAAGCTGAGTCCGACAATATTGGAATCGAGTTACTATTTTTCACCAATGAATGTGATGTTGTTGGAGAATAGTAAAACTGAACATTGTTCAATTTGTCATTTCCTTTCCATTCATATAATTGGGGTCGCCTTCACTGTGCAACTGTCTGTCGGCCTATCTAATTTCTCTTAGAAAATATGCAATCCGGCCTACCTACAAACATATATATATATGTCACCACTCAAATGTATTACTAACAATTCAAAAACTTTCTAAAACAATTACTCCAAACAAACAAAAATGAAGGTACTGCAAAACCTTACAATATATAAGACCACGCCCAACTTTAAGAAGAACCTAATTTTCACATAAAAATATTTTTTCAGTTATGTAAATGGGTAAAACAAAAGAGAGAGAATGCTACACACACACACACACAAAATTTTGTGTATATATACATAAAATTTTGTCTCCAAGCACATTTTAATATGAAGATCATACTGAGCGGTTCGGATCGATTGTTCGAACTTTGAAAACAAAGAAAAAGACGTGGAACATGATTAGAGCACAAAACTAATGGTGCATTTTAACCCTACTCATATATATATATATATATATATATATATATATATATATATATAGAATGGCTAATATCAAAACGTTTGTTCCTGAGTTCAGGAACAAATGATTCCGTTCTCCGATTTCCAAAGTTCAAACAACAAATCTAACGTTAGATGTTCAATCTATATTAAAATGTGCTTGGAGACCAAATTTTACATTTTTTGGAATTTTTTTACTATTTATTAAGCTAGCTTGAAAACCGATGTTTTTCAATGCTACAGAAATTTAATAAAAACAGCGGTTTTCAAACCAGCTTAATAAATAGTAAAAAAATTCCAAAAAATGTAAAATTTGGTCTCCAAGCACATTTTAATATAGATTGAACATCTAACAGTTTGGATTTGTTGTTTGAACTTTGGAAATTGGAGAACAAAATCGTTTGTTCCTGAGCCCAGGAACAAACGTTTTGATATTAGCCATTCTCTATATATATATATATATATAGAGTATGGCTAATTTGCTTCCGGAAGCATTTCGGCCGAGGTGCTTACGAGGGCATATCTTGCAATTTGATGTTCAAACAACAAATTCAAACCGTTAGATGTTCAATATGTATTAAAATCTACTTGGAGACCAAATTTTACATTTTTTGGAAGTTTTTTACTATTTTATAAGCTGGTTTGAAAACCGCTGTTTTCAATGCTTCAGAAATTTAATAAAAACAGCAGTTTTCAAACCAGCTTAAAAAATAGTAAAAAAATTCCAAAAAATGTAAAATTTGGTCTCCAAGTAGATTTTAATATAGATTGAACATCTAACGGTTTGAATTTGTTGTTTGAACATTAAATTGCAAGATATGCCCCCGTAAGCACCTCGCCGAAATGCTACCGGCAGCAACTTAGCCACTCCCTATATATATATATATATATATATATATGAGGGTTCAAATGACTCCATTTTTCATGCCTCCACAATGCCTCTATTTTTAAAAACTTTAATAACTCAAAATTTAAAACTTAAAATTCAAAATAAAACCGTTGGATATGATGTACATCATTTTATCTATGCACGTGTAAAAATTTATGACATTTCAATTTTATTTTGGTTTTCATCAAGAGTTTGTAAAAAACGTACTAATGTAGATAATTTCTAAACGTTGATTTTTCAACTTATTGATTCATATAAAAACAAAATCAAAATGTGATAATTTTTATGAGCACATAGATAAAATGATGTAGATCATATTCAATGGTTTTGTTTTGACTTTTAAGTTTTAAATTTTGAGTTATTAAAGTTTTTAAAAATAGAGGCATGGTGGAGGCACAAAAAATGGAGACATTTGAACCCCCCCCCTCATATATATATATATGAGGAGGGATCCAATTACACCATTTTTTGACATGTCTTGACACTCTTTTTTTATAGGTCAATTTTGCAATTTCAAAATCCAAACTATCGATCCGAACCGTTCAACATGATCATCATATTAAAATGTGCTTGGAGATCAAATTTTAAATTTTTTTAAATTTTTTTTACTATTTATTAAGATGGTTACAAAATCATTGTTTTCAGACCATTGAAAAACAACGATTTTGTAACCATCTTAATAAATATTAAAAAAATTCAGAAAAATGTAAAATTTGATCTCCAAGCACATTTTAATATATTCATCATGTTGAACAGTTTGAATCGACTATTGGACTTTAAAAATAGTAGGTGTCAAAGTGTGTCAAAAAAAAAGGTGTCATTTGATCCCTCCTCTCTCTCTATATCTCCATTACATTATTAAGCACGTTGGGTGTCCGATCCGCCAACGGCTACGATTAAAAGATTAATTTTTGGATTTAATCTCAGCTCTCCAATCACATAATCTATCTTCTTTTGATTAAATACATATGTTTTATGTGTAGAAGTTTAAATTTAGCTATAAACATACTCGCTACACGTACCGCCACATGATGCGTTACAATTAAAATTAAACAGACTCTAAAATTTAGCGATATAATTATATATTTCATTATTTATTTGTTTCCTTATTTCTCTCTCTCCAATTGAAATTTACTATACGGCGGATCACAATGCAAATCAATTTTTTATTCACTTTCTTATTTATCTATTTCCTTATTTCTATACATATTACTGTGATAAATCTAGAATATATTTCTAATTTTGTTTTTTTATGAAAATTTGTCATTTTGTATGATAATTTATTTTTGTTATCTTATCATATATTCCGTTGCAACGCACGGGCAAGATACTAGTATATATATATAGATTAGCTATATATATATTATGATAAATAAGCTAATCGATAATGCCAATACGTTTCTGCAGTTAAAAATGTAAAATGCATTAATTCCCCATTAATCAAAGGCTAACTAACTAGTCGGCAATATGGTAATGAATTTGTGGTGGAAAGCATTGGCTTAAAATGGATTAAAGTGCATGTGCGTGCATCCTTTAAAGTGATGTTAAATGCGGCCGCATGGCCCGCATGGCCCGCATATGCATTTGCAGTAGCAAACCGCACAAAGAATTATCATACGGCCTACACTATGCGGATTTGTGGCCCTATATGCGAAGCTGGGTTGGATTTATGTTGCCTACATAGGATCTGCGAACAATACGTGCAGCTAGGGCTTTTTGCTGATGTTTCCTTTCATATGTACACTAGTTACTATATAGAGTTTCAAATAAATTTTGTCCTTTACTTGTGGGACTAACAAATTTAGTGAGTCTAGTCAAAAAGCGAATTCCCATATGGGCCACGTGATTCTCTAAATGGAGATATCCTTTTAAGAATGCACGTGAATGCTGCTGCAATTGTTTTTCTTCCATTTGAATCATTTCTTAACACCCTTTTTACTCTTCTCCATTTCCATTTCCATGGATATCTCCATTTTCTCATTTTTTTTAAGTTTCTGATTTGTTTTTCTTAGTTTCTTACTTTTTTTAATTTTATTTTCTGATTTCTTTTTTAAAATTTGGTATAATCTGGTTGTATAAGTTGGTTAATTAATTAATTTGATTGCAGTTGGTTAATTTAATAATTTAATTGTATTTAAAATCCGCATATATATAAGTCCACATTAAAATCTGCATATGCAACCGCATGCTGCATATGCGGTTTCTGCATGCATGAAAAAAGACCGCATTTTACAACATTGATATTTGCTAAGAAAAACATAATTGTGTCATCAGTGCATGCATCCTAAGATAAAGAAAAGCCAAAGTGTGTGTGTATGTGCATGCATCCTAAGAAAAACAATGTCAAGTGGGGGCCTAGACAAGAGAATCCAGGTTAAAACCTTTGTATGAAGATATGATGCGATATGAAAGAGGATTCGGGTGACGTGGCTGGACGATGGTCGTGCATGGTCATAGAAACCAATTTTAGCATGGCAACCGTGCAACGGGACATACCTCATGAGGATCCATGATTCATCATGAGTCATGACAATTAATAGTGCGATTTTGCAACTGTTCCTAGTACTACTGCTGCTGCATGTTGCGCTTTATTAGTCCCCTACCTAGTTTATCTCGTGACTTTTATACAACCCCTACCCTATTCCCTATTCCCTATTCCCTATTCCTGCTCCTGCACCTATCCATACACCATATGCTCATAGAATTCAGGTTGTAGAGGAGGCGCCTCTGTATTAGGGTCCGGATCCCCTAAAGTAACTCAATATTTGGGTTTTGGATCGGGACTGTCCGATTCGAATCTGTCACTCAGAATTGTCTCGGAATTCGAATCCGTCGCTCGAGATGTGTACGCTCCACTTGAGATGGATTGTCGTGGATTCAAATCAGACGGTTCCGATCCAAAACTCAAACATTGGGTTACTTCACTGGATCTGAATTCTCTGTATTATGAACAAATTAAATTGAGAAAAAACGTTAACATTGCTTAATTAATATGTCTCAAGATAATGCTGTGTAGACATAAAATGTGTTTGGAGATCAAATTTTACATTTTTTTTTAATTTTATTATTATTTATTAAGTATTTTATAAAACTATATTTTTTAATGTTTCAATTGTCTGAAACAACAGTTTTATAAAATATATAATAAATAGTAAATAACTTCAAAATAATTTAAAATTTGTTCTCCTAGCACATTTTAATATAGAGATCATGTTGAACGGTTTGGATTGACTGTTTGGACTTCGAAAATTTAATAATTGAATTGGTAGTTCCACGGATTTGGAACTACTGCTTTGATCTTAGCCACTTTTGGATAGAGTCCGGCTAGCGTCCAAACGTTTGGATAGATGCCTATATCCAAGTAAGTCATTTTTGCGATTTCAAAGTCCAAACAGTCAATCTGAATCAATCAACATGTTCTCTATATTAAAATGTAATTTGAAACTAAATTTTACATTTTTTTAGAATTTTTTAGAATCCCAGTTTTGATATGGTAAAAAAATAATAAAAAATTCATCAAAATTGGTTTGATATATATATATATATAGAGAATGGCTAATATTAAAACGTTTGTTCCTGGGCTCAGGAACAAACGATTCCGTTCTCCAATTTTCAAAGTTCAAACAACAAATCCAAACCGTTAGATGTTCAATCTATATTAAAATGCGCTTGGAGACCAAATTTTACATTTTTTGGAATTTTTTTACTATTTATTAAGCTGGTTTGAAAACTGCTGTTTTTATGAAATTTCTGCAGCATTGAAAAACAGTGGTTTTCAAACCAGCTTAATAAATAGTAAAAAAATTCCAAAAAATGTAAAATTTGGTCTCCAAGCACATTTTAATATAGATTGAACATCTAACGGTTTGGATTTGTTATTTGAACTTTGGAAATTGGAGAACGGAATCGTTTGTTCCTGAGCCCAGGAACAAACGTTTTGATATTAGCCATTATATATATATGAGGAGGGGGTCCCATTACACCACTTTTGAGTTACCACAAAGTTACCCTCCTCATTTTCTACATTTTCAAAGTCCAAATTGTCGATCCAAACCATTCAACATGATTATCTAAATAAAATGTGCTTGCAGATCAAATTTTACAATTTTTTTGAATTTTTTTTACTATTTATTAAGTATTTTACAAAAACTAGTCAAATTCAGACCATTGAATTTTGTACCCATCTTAATAAATAGTAAAAAAATTCAAAAAAATGTAAAATTTGATCTGCAAGCACATTTTATTTAGATAATCATGTTGAATGGTTTGGATTGTTGATTTGTACTTTGAAAATGTAGAAAATTAGGAGGGTAACTTTGTAGTAACTCAAAAGTGGTGTAATCAGATCCCTCCTCCTCTCTCCCTCCCTCTCTCTCTCTCTCTCTCTCTCCATATTAAAATGTGCTTGGAGACCAAATTTTTCATTTTTTTTAATATTTTTACTATTTTTTATTTATTTTTGAAAATCACTGTTTTTCATAATAATAAATAAATAAATAAAATATGAAAAACAGTGATTTTCAAAAATCCATAAAAAATAGTAAAAAAATTACAAAAAAAGTAAAATTTGGTCTCCAAGTATATTTTAATATGGAGAAGTTAACACGTTGAGCACTTCAAATCAACTATTTGAACTGTGAAAATCACAAAAATGAATTGGTAGTACCAAGGCCTTGGTCATACCACTTTGATTTTAGCCAACCTATATATATATATATATATATAGAGTAGGGCTATTGTACTTCGCGAAGTAAAACTTCGTTTTACTTCACGCTCATACACCCATTTCCAAAATCCAAATCGTCGATCCGACCGTTCAAGTTGTTCTCCATATTGAAATGTGCTTGGAGACCAAATTTTACATTTTTTGGAATTTTTTTACTATTTATTAAGCCACTTTGAAAATCGCTGATCCATTGTGAATAGTAAAAAACAGTAAAAAATTCTGGACCAATGGATCAGCAACTTTCAAAGTGGCTTAATAAATAGTAAAAAAATTCCAAAAAATGTAAAATTTGGTCTCCAAGCACATTTCAATATGGAGAACAACTTGAACGGTCGGATCGACGATTTAGATTTTGGAAATGGGTGTATGAGCGTGAAGTAAAATATTGGTTTTACTTCATGAAGCACAATAGCAAAATTCTATATATATATATATATATATATATATATATAAATATAGAGAGAGAGAGAGAGTGGCTAATATCAAAACGTTTGCACCAAGGCCCTCGTGCAACCAAGTCATTTTTGGATTTTCAAAGTCCAAATGATCAATCCAAACCGTTAGATGTTCAATCTATATTAAAAACTGCTTGGAGACCAAATTTTACATTTTTTGGAATTTTTTTACTATTTATTAAGCCACTTTGAAAATTGTTGATCCGGGTGAATAGTAAAAACAGTGCAACCAAATTCTGGACCATGTGATCAGCAATTTTCAAAGTGACTTAATAAATAGTAAAAAAATTCCAAAAAATGTAAAATTTGTCTCCAAGCATATTTTAATATAGAGATCACATCTAACGATTTGGATCGACCGTTTAGACTTTGAAAATTCGAAAACCATTCGTTTACATCAAGGTCTTGTAGCTTAGTCACTCTCTCTCTCTCTTTCTCTCTCTCTCTCTCTATATATATATATCTATATATATATATATATACAGAGAGAGAGAGAGAGTGACTAAGGTCAAAGTGGTAGTTCCTAGCCCCCGGTGCTATCAAGTCGTTTTCGGATTTTCAAAGTCCAAACGGTCGATCCGAACCATTCAAGTTGATCTCCATATTGAAATGTGCTTGGAGACCAAATTTTACATTTTTTTGGATTTTTTTACTATTTATTAAGCCACTTTGAAAATTGCTGATCCGGGTGAACAGTAAAAACAGTGCAACCAAATTCTGGACCATGTGATCAGAAATTTTCAAAGTGGCTTAATAAATAGTAAAAAAATTCCAAAAAATATAAAATTTGGTCTCCTAGCACATTTCAATATGGAGATCAACTTGAATGGTTCGGATCGACCGTTTGGACTTTGAAAATCCGAAAACGACTTGGTAGCACCGGGGGCTAGGAACTACCACTTTGACCTTAGTCACTCTCAATTATGTCATGATTTTTGGTCTTGCAATGATATTAATTAATAAATATTAGCCAATTACGTCGAGAATTACTTTAAAATTTTAAAAATTAATTAGTATACCTGAAAACGGTTCCCCGGGAAATTAATTGCTAGCTTTAATTACTCTAAATTGTGGGTGTCATGTCCTTTTCTTTGTAATTGATTTGTAATTTGCAATTCGTCAAACAATAAGAGAAACATGTAGTCAAAAGAATATATTCATTATTTGAATGAAATGAGTTCCTTTCTTCTTTAATACAGCACACGGATCATAACTTTGGTTTTTTTGGTATAGTTGGAATGTTAGGGTGTTAACTCTTTGATAGGGCCATGTTCCACAGGCCCTTTTACTTGTTCTAAACTGGGCCATAAACGACTGGGATTCGGACCTCGCTAAGAGGCCAACCCGATGTCATATGAAAAGCCCAAATATTCACTAAGTCGGGGCCCAATACAGCGGCCTCAAATCATATAGCCTTAAATGGGGTTTTGATAACCAACATACGGGATGATAGTGGAAACGGCTAGCTTAATGCCCCCATCCCAGTAACGGCTGACATAACTACCCACGTTCCCCATAACTGCCCGAGATGGCAGTTATGGCTGGACTATATAAGACAGTGATTCCCATGAATAAGGGGACATTTTTTCCAACCACAAGAGAGATCATACAGGATAGAGTCAGAATCTCTCACAATCCACCCCGAGTTCGCATCACCTTTCACACCTCGGCCTGCCATCTTTTGGCAGGACGAATCTTACTCAGCCCAACTTCCCATACGGCCTCATCTCCCGAGATAGGACGTATCAACCACCGTGGGGCCACGCCTTTGCTCATACAGAGATTTAGATGGCTCAGCAAAACACGTCAGTTCCGCTCCCACCAGGAGTTACAATCCCGCTAGGTGCAATGATCACACCACCTCCCCTTGTAACCCCGCTTACAGGGAACCCCTCCCACAGTCAGCCTCACGCGGCGAGGCCTAACAATCCGATAATACGCCCTTCTGGTCCTCAACCGACACAACCTCGCCACACAGGCCTCGACATGGCTGCTCACCCTTTGTTTACCGAAGGACACACGAGCCGGCCATTGTTTACTGAGCAAACACCGCTACTCAGTACTTATCACCCACCATACATACCGCACTACACTCAACAGACGCCATTTTACCCTTATGGCGCGACCACCTACACACCGTACACCCCGATGTACCTCCAGTATCCTTATGCGACACCACCTGCACAATGGGGTCCGGGAGGCGCTCAAGGGGTATATCCAGTGACAGGTCCAACGCCACATTCCCAACAAGTACCGCTGCGACCTATAATCCAGACTGTGCCACTAACTGCCCCGGAGGCACCACATTCCCGGCCTCTATCAGCAAACCGTGTCCTTAGTCGACCAGTTAAAATTCCTCCCAGAAATTTGAACTCTCAGTTCATAGATGTTCGAACTGGTAGTGAAACAGATACGCCCATCCTGCCGGACCAACAGGTCCAATCCAAACGCCAGGACCAAAACATTCCACTGACAGGAGCTCAACAAACCGAAAGAAGACAGCAGGAAGGGCAAGGCGAAAGTAGGGAACCTGATCCCGAAAAACAGCCCCAGGTTGAGCAACCCGAAGTTCGCCATAACAATGAGCGCGAATCAGCCAACCAGGGCAGAGGTTCCAGACCGTCACGCCGAGAACAGTCGCGCTCCCGCAGGGAACGCGAACGAAGCCCACCCCGAGGTCGGGATAGAACTCGCCGAGATGATCATAGAAGAAACAGGCGATCACCTACCCCGACCCGAGGCGTAAATATGGCTCAAATAGAAGAATTGATTCAGACAAGGCTTGCGGCTAAATTGGCCGAGATAGAATCCCAGAAGACAGGTGCCACCTCTCGACCTATGGGGATCAACGATGGCCCACTCTCTAGAGACATCTACCGCCATTCCATGACGGATTTCAAGTACCCAACAACTCTTCCCAGCTTCCGGGGCAGCGGTGATACTCAGGATCCGCATAATTTCGCGTACGGATTCCTTGAGCGACTTCGCCTCCTGGGAGCCACTGACGCCATCATGTGCCGCGTCTTCACCACTTGTTTAACAGGTGAAGCATGGGACTGGTACATGACGTTACCCCGGAGGTCCATCAACAAATTCAAAGACTTCGCAAAATTATTCTTGGAGAGATACACGATTATCAAGCCACCGCAAGCTACGTGCGAGATGCTTCTGGACATTGTCCAGGGACAGCGTGAAAGAACAGGTGCGTTTGTTAATCGATTTGTACAAGCATCTCGGCGAATTCAGAATCTCAATGAGGAATTCGCTTTAGCCGCTCTCAAGAAAGGACTCCGCAAAGGGGGTCCAGGTACTTTGCGATACGAAGCTCACATGAAGAAGATGACCACTTTGAGGGAGTTTGTAACTTTTGCTGAGGGTTACATCCGTGCCGAGGACGACAACGGGAGCCCCACGAGGTTTCGATCTCAATCTCCCCGTTCAACAAACAAACAGCCAGCTCAGGACGGGTCTCGCAACCAAAGAGAACCTCAGCGAAACCAACGGGTACTGACAGCATTTTGTGAGGTACGCTCCTCTCACCAAGAAGCGACATGAGATGTACAACATCATAGAAAACATGTTCGATCTTCCCCCGCCGTTGCCGAAAAGCATTTTTTCGGTGATAGATAACTCAAAAAAAAATGCGAATATCATGAATTCAATGGGCATTCCACCGCGGAATACTTCCAACTCAAAGACATCCTGGAGAGACTAGCCCGAGAGGGTAAGCTGGTCGAGTTTATCAACCCCGATTTCTTCAAAAAGTTCTTCAAGAAGTACAATGGTCAAGGTAAGGTTTTTAATAAACCCATTCCATACAGGCAGGATTATATGGGACCTCGGGTTGGTGAGGTCAATCCCCAAACCCGGGATGGTCCCGAGATAAGGCGCCCGGTATAGCTTTGTTAAGCACCTCATACATAGCATGATGTGCTCTGGGCGAGATAAGCCTTTTTTGCTTACATTCCATGTATTTTACTTAGGCCGAGATACAAGTTTTTGTATGGTTCTAAGCAGTTATCAATATATATATATGATATTATTTTTGATTGTCTTATTTATTGGGTCCGAGATATGAACGAAAGCCTTTTAAGGCAACGAAATGCGTCTTGGTTAATATTCCCGAGATACACAACATAAATTAATGTAGTCTTAAGAGACGACGAATGTTAAACCAGTAACATGGCTTTCATTTTTTATGTCGGAGACATTTATCGAAAACCCCTCGGGGTAACGCATATGTTTTTCGCGACATACCTTTCCCCGATGTTGATCATTTTTGTTCAACATAAAAAAGAAAAAAAAGGGGACAAGGATATACATCAAGCACGCTTTGTTCATTTACAGAGATATTCAAAGCATGAACCGAGATAAAGATGTTACGTCACAGACATATAGATAACATTAATAAATGTGTTTTATGAGTTATTCACCCTTAAGTCGAAAGCATCTCGCTGATGCATTCCGACTTCGGGGGCTAATGATAGGGCCATGTTCCACAGGCCCTTTTACTTGTTCTAAACTGGGCCATAAACGACTGGGATTCGGACCTCGCTAAGAGGCCAACCCGATGTCATATGAAAAGCCCAAAGATTCACTAAGTCGGGGCCCAATACAGCGGCCTCAAATCATATAGCCTTAAATGGGGTTTTGATAACCGACATACGGGATGATAGTGGAAACGGCTAGCTTAATGCCCCCATCCCAGTAACGGCTGACATAACTACCCACGTTCCCCATAACTGCCCGAGATGGCAGTTATGGCTGGACTATATAAGACAGTGATTCCCATGAATAAGGGGACACTTTTTCCAACCACAAGAGAGATCATACAGGATAGAGTCAGAATCTCTCACAATCCACCTCGAGTTCGCATCACCTTTCACACCTCGGCCTGCCATCTTTTGGCAGGACGAATCTTACTCAGCCCAACTTCCCATACGGCCTCATCTCCCGAGATAGGACGTATCACCCTTCGGTTCAATATAAGTAAAATTAAAAGTTATTAAGTTAAATTTTTATTCAATTATATAAGTATAATTCAAACAAATCCCGATCACAAAAATTTTCCTATGACATTTTAGATTATAGATGTATTAGAACTTGTAATTCCGGACATTAATTTATGACATTTTAGCTCGATTATGTATTAACTAGCTAGGGTTATTTCGGGTTTCGCTCTGAACAAAGATATATTTGCTGAAGAAATGTTAATATTTAAAATAAAATAATTTCTACAGAATTTTGAAGAACAATGATTTCTTTTTTCAAAATGTTTAATATATATATACAACGATTAATATATGATTAGTTAATTGCGTACTAATACAATTAGGATATCAGAAGCCTCCTAATTAAAAGCCAACTCGGTAATGTTATTAATTAAGTTTGCAATTAAGAACTAATGTCATAATTCTTCTCAACATTACAATAACATTTTGTAATGTAGTTCTAAACTTCTAATAATGAACTGATGTCATATATAATTCTTGTAATTCATTAGTTTTAAATAATATGTTATTGCAACTTTATAACTTTTTCAGACATTAAATGCGATTGAAGAAAACTAAAAAAAAAAACATGGATCTCGTATGTATATATGTACTCCCTTTCCCTTAATTAGACCCTTCATTGATTTTCAATATTTATTATACCTAATTGTTTACTAAAATTTGGTCCAACAAATTTTAGACCTCGGTATATTGCATACTTCTTTCTATGATCACTATTCATAGTACTTACCCTTAATCAGTAATCGTTGATGACTAATTTTCAAATTAAGGTGTGACAAAATGACATTTAAGAAATTAATTGTCAATCAACTTAACCACTTTCATCATCATACTTAATCTAATTATCTATAAATTATACCATTTTTTATATAATGATCCAATAACATCCTCGTTACTATGTTTTATTTAAATTTAAAATCACTCATTGAGCAATAATCTTCAGCATATATATTTTTAACCTATATTCAATTTATATTACATTTCTATTATTTTGTATAGTGCATGATAACCATAATTGGTATGGATTATTATACATTCCGGCACTTCACTAAAGTTTTTCAAAGCAAATATATATGTATGAAGAACTTGGGATTTCTAAGCAAATTCCATGTTATTCTATAATTTAATTTTAATTTAGATCATCCTCCGCTAGCAGTCTAGTTAATTAAAACCTTGATTCTAAATAAATTAAAGCGATTCAGGCACATCTAAATCGATTTACTAAACCATGTAGGTTTGTTCCATAAATTATGGGAAGAAGATGTGAGAGGAGGGAAGGAGAAGAGACAGTGTAAAAGCTTATTTAATTCTTTGTCTGAGGCCTTCTTTAAGGCAGGATCAGCATTCAAAAATGTCACAAGTCTTCTTTATTTTGCATTCTAGATAATACTCTCTTATATTATTCTCTAGCCTTCCTAGTGACTTTTAACAATATCCAACGTTCAATTTTCCTTGAGAGGAAAATGAACCCATTCTTCATGATTAAATGGTGGTATATATCACTATCCATCTATCTTGGACATCTTGTTCAACAAGTTACTTCATGATAAGTTTATAAAAAGAGATGAAAAGGAAAGAGTTTCTAATTAGAGTACAGAAAAAGTAAATAAAAACTTTTGTCACGGTTTCTATATATCTCATTTCCTTTCATTTCCCACCCCATCCCTCTCCTCCTCTAATCTTTTCGCTAAGCACACCGTGGGTGTTCAGCTGCAAGGCTTTCGCCTCCTTAGTTGCTTAAGCTAGCCGAACAGTTGTGCCTTAGACAGGTTTAGAGCACCTTTCTTAAACTTCTTTAGAGCAAATTATTAAGCTGATAAAATTCCAAGCTTACGGCACAGTGCCTCCTTAGAGCTCCTTAACAACTTTATACACTCTACGCTTCATTGCTCTAAGCCAAGGGCAGCTGAACAACTTAATAGGAGTGCAATGGAGATGTCCATTCCATCAGCCACTGAAGATGATCACCAAGCAACTGATTAGTTAGTTAGGCGCTGATTGTTAGTCAGTTACAAAGATTAGCATACTGTTAGACAATGTAACTAGATTAGAAGGTTGACTTACTCTATATATACCAGTACTTGTAATTGAAAACATTAGTGAAGAAATACAAAACATTTCTACATCTATCTGTATCTTTCTCCTTTCTTTACATTCTCTAAAACCTCTTATGGTATCAGAGCCCAAAAGCTTCATTTTTTCTTCTCTGGAACCTCACTTCCGCTGACACAATGTCATCCAATACCACTACAGCCTCTAATCTTGCTTCTTCTTCTACATTCATCCCTGATTCTGTCATCCAAATCACAATCCCAGTCTCGACTAAGCTCGATCGCAACAATTTTCTTACCTGGAAGTCGCAGATCGAGCCAGTTATTGATGGATTCGGTTTGGCTCAGCACCTTGATTGTTCTCTGCAACCTCCTGCTACTCACCTCATCATTGACGGGCAATCGGTTCCCAATCCGGCATTTCAATCCTGGCACAAACAAGATCGTCTCTTGCTAGGGTGGTTGCGTTCTACCATCACTGGCCCGATTCTCTCTCAGTATGTGGCTTGCCAGTCGGTTGCCTCACTGTGGAAGTCTCTACACAGTGTGTTCTCGGCTATTTCCTCTGCACGGGTTATGGAACTTCGCCGACTTCTTCAGACCACTACTCGAGGTGGTCGTTCGTGCAACGATTACTTTGAGCAAATGAGGAGCATTGCTGATCAGCTCTCGGCTGCCGGAGAACCGATTCCTGACTCTGATCTGATTCGCTCTATTCTGTCTGGCCTTGGTTCTGAGTTTAATTCGTTTGTGGTTGCCATTACCACAAGGTCAGATCCGATCAACCTTGCCGATTTACACGGGTTTCTTCTCTCGCATGAATCGCTCATCACCTCGCAAACCATGGCTGGTTCGTCTTCTTCTCTTTCTTCTTTACAGAATCCCTCAGCTTTCTATACAGCTCCTAGATCGGGTTTTAAATCGGGTTTTAGACCCGGTAACCCTAAATCTGGCTCTTCTCAACCCCAGCGGCCATCTTTCTCCACTCCTAACAGGCCGACTGCCCCTCTTTTGCCTACCCCTCCTCACAAGCCCACTGATGCCTCTCGGCCTTCTAGGCCTTATAACCCTGATCGGGCCGTGAACTGTCAAATCTGCTCCAAGAAGGGCCATTCGGCCAAGATTTGTTGGTATTTGAGTGATGCAGCTGCTGCACAAGCTGCTTCTAACTCTCAGCCTCCTTTTCAGTCTCATCTGGTTCAGACTGAGGCTCAAGCCTTTCATGCCAATGTCACTCCGCAAGCTCCTGGTTCTGTCAGTTCTGACTGGTTCTTGGATTCCGGGGCAACTCATCATGTTACCCATGACTTAAACAATCTCTCTTCCTATATGCCATATGAGGGGTTTGATGCACTACACATTGGTAATGGTACCGGTATGCATATTAAACACATTGGTTCTTCTTCTCTTCTTTTATCTAATCACAGTTTTGCATTACTTGATGTGCTACATGTTCCATCCTTTACTAAGAATCTCTTGAGTCTATCCAAGCTTTTACGGGATAATAATTTACTCATTGAGTTCTTCTCAAATTTTTGTGTTATTAAGGAGCGCCACACATTGAGGCCGCTTCTTCAAGCAAGGCTCCTTAATGGACTTTACCTCCTCTCTTCTACTCCTCATGCTTACATTGGAGAGCGTGCTCCGGCGGATCTTTGGCATGCAAGGCTTGGTCACCCTTCACCTTCTACTACTACTCGAATTTTACATGCTTTTTCTCTACCATGTACTTCAAATAAATTGTCCTTATGTCATAGTTGTTGTATGGCTAAGGCACATCGCTTACCCTTTTTAGCTAGCTCTTCTTCTACTTCTAAACCGCTAGAGTTGATTCATTCGGATCTTTGGGGTCCCGCTCCTATTGTATCACATAACGGTTTTCGTTATTATGTGATTTTTGTTGATGATTTCACAAGATATACATGGATTTATTTTTTGCATACCAAGGATGAGCTTATTTCAGTTTTTACCTTGTTTAAATTACAAGTTGATGATTTCACAAGATATACATGGATTTATTTCAGTTAAGCGCATTTTGCGGTATCTTCTTGGCACCGTTTCTCATGGCATTCTCTTGAAACCGGCTTCATCCTTTGTTCTTCATGCTTATAGTGATGCCGATTGGGCGGGTTCCGTTGATGATCGTCGCTCTACTACAGGTTTTTGTGTGTATCTTGGCTCTAATCTCATCTCTTGGGGCTCCAAAAAGCAGCCGACGGTTTCTCGTTCGAGTACGGAGTCCGAGTACCGTAGTTTAGCCTCTACTAGTGCCGAGCTTGTGTGGCTTCAATACATGCTCACCGAATTAAAAGTGTCTCTTGCTCATCCTCCTACCCTATGGTGTGACAATGTCGGGGCTTCTTTTCTTGCATCCAACCCTATGTTTCATGCTCGTACTAAACACGTTGAAATTGATTATCATTTCATACGTGAACGGGTGGCTAACAAGTCCTTGACCATTTCCTTCATCTCTACTCATGATCAAATTGCAGATGCTCTTACCAAACCCTTGGCAGCACCTCGATTTCTTTTCCTCAAAAACAAGCTGACAGTTCATGCTTCCCCATCAGCTTGTGGGGGGGCTAATAGGAGTGCAATGGAGATGTCCATTCCATCAGCCACTGAAGATGATCACCAAGCAACTGATTAGTTAGTTAGGCGCTGATTGTTAGTCAGTTACAAAGATTAGCATACTGTTAGACAATGTAACTAGATTAGAAGGTTGACTTACTCTATATATACCAGTACTTGTAATTGAAAACATTAGTGAAGAAATACAAAACATTTCTACATCTATCTGTATCTTTCTCCTTTCTTTACATTCTCTAAAACCTCTTACAACTTCTTAGCACAACTTAAACTCTTAATTAAGCTGCAACACTCTAAGCCTCATTGCCGAATACCCTCATCCTGAAAAAGAACTTGAAAGGACTTAATAGTACTTGTCTTATATAGAATTCATGTTAACTCCAAAATCCATTTATTTTTAGATGTCTTTACAAAAAATTAAACCCTTATCTCCTTTTAAAGAAAAAAAAATCATCACACACACACACACACACACATATATATATATGAGGTTGGCTATTCTACGTATATAAGCATATGATGGCATATGCTTATAAGTCATTTTTGTGTTTTTAAAGTTCAAATAGTCGATATGAAGTGCTCAACGTGTTCTCCATATTAAAATGTGTTTGGAGATCAACTTTTATATTTTTTGAAAATATTTTACTATTTTTTTAGAATTTTTCAAAATCACTTTTTTTGAGGATTATTTATTATTTTTCTGAATTTTTATAGCATATTGAAACACTGTTTTAAAAAATTCTAAAAAAATAGTAAACAATTTTCAAAAAATGTAAAATTTGGTCTCCAAGCATATTTTAATATGGAGAACACGTTGAGCACTTCAGATCAACTATTTGAACTTTAAAAATACAAAATTGACTTATAAACATATGCCATCATATGCTTATATAAGTAGAATAACCAACCTCTATATATATAATATAGTTCCAAACATCTTATTACTATATCACAATTAATTCGGTCACTTTGCTATCTAGCTTGTTTCTTTTTTTGTAGTAGACCAGACTGACTAGATTCACATGCGCTCAGTTTTAACCTAGTTTACTGAATTTGGGATCTACAGCAACTTGTCATGAATTACATATGGCCTACAACATTAACTATTACTACTAAATTTCTATATGATGAAACGTAACAGTCCCTTAATTTCCGAGTTAATTTCTCTAATAAACAACATGCACTGAAAATATATCTTTCCTGATTAATGACAGGGCTTGCGAAATATATTGAAAATAATGTATAAGTTTAATTATCATGCATATTATCTAGTGGAAATATGCATCCATTTCAACTACAACGCTTCAATTCGACGGCTATGATGATCTATTAAAGAGATTATATATATATTATAGTGTGGATTACTAACGTAGCATCGGCTGAAAGAGGGAATTTTCCTATACCGGCCCACCGAAATTTATTATGTGTTTTAATTGTTTATTTGCCGAGGACTTGATAATTTTGTATACCGTTATTTTTTTATTCCATCATTAGCTAACTTGAAACGTACGTTTGACATTGTTTTAATTTACAGATAGAAATCTTTTTGGAAAAATGACAAGTTGCATTTATTTTTTTGTAAAACAACAGGAAGACAAATGATAAGTTGCATTTGCTACCTAACTAGAGAGAATCTCTGATATCGTACTCCGTATCTATCAGACACCGACATTACATATGCTCTCCTCACCAAAGGGAACATATAAAAAATAATAAATATCTTCTCTTCTCTTCTCTTCTCTTGTTATATTATAACCCCACAAATCACAATATATACAACAAGCATCTTACATAGGCACCGAACTAAATATTTACAAACCCTAGTTCCCTTCCCACCCCCCTAAAGCTAAAGCTCCCCACCGATAAAAATGGTTTCTCTGCCTATGCCCAGATCAATCACCATTAGTTTCACTTCTCTTTTCATCACAACTTTATTCATCTCCACCTTCTCTCTTCCCCAAGAACTATTTGCTCTTGATTTCAGCTCAAAGTTTCGTACCGACAAACAATCTCTCATGTCTGTTGCATCTGATTTTGGCAACCTGACAGAATCCATCCCTGCAACAGTATTTTACCCTTCGTCCCCTCACGACATTGCCGCCGTCATTAGTTTTTCCTACACCAATTCTGCCCCTTTATTTGTTTCTCCACGTGGTCATGGACACTCTATCTATGGCCAGACATCATGTCCAGATGGAATGGTCATACACATGGAATCACTAGGTCAAGATCGTACCGACCGGATAAATGTATCGGTTGCTAACCGATACGTGGATGTGGGAGGGGAGCAACTGTGGATCCATGTGTTAAATGCGGCACGGAGACATGGTCTAGGGGTAAATTCATGGACCGACTACTTATATCTGACTGTCGGTGGGACCCTGTCAGTGGGAGGGATCAGTGGCCAGACTTTTCAGCATGGGCCTCAGATATCGAATGTACTTGAATTGGATGTCATTACTGGTACGGTGGTACACAATTCTCTCGTATTTATCTTCATTCTTTATTTTTTTTAAATCTGTTTTCTGTGACATCTAATAACCAAGAATTTCTAAAAGTCTCCTCGTAGGACAAGCTGAACCATAAAAATTTATGTTGATGCCCATCTTGTTTACATGTTAGTTAAAATTAAATTATGCACTAACAATTAACTTTCCTGGCTTTTGTTTTATTTTATTTTTTTAAATAGTGGGCATGTAGCTAGTGCCACCGTTTTTACATATTCAAAGTAACTATACAAGATAATGGTTGGTTAACACTTAACAGTTCTCGCTGGATTTTCTTAATATGTACAATTGTGTAATTTAGTTGTCGTCCTTCCTCACATTTCAGAAATTTAAAGTTCATTTCAGTTTTTGAATCACGGTACTCAAATGTAAAGAATTTGTACTGCATTTATGTTACATGGATCAAATGTTTCACCTATATATGAGCTGGAATAATGCTTTTCATGACATATATATATTGTTTAGTTCAGAATTTATGTATCTATAAAAGATCAAGTAATTATACATACTATAATTACTAATTGACAAAAGTGTTGCCCACGTTTCCATTAAGGTACCGACTTCTGAGCACACTAAAGTATTCCTGTTTTCTTTTCAGAGAGAAAAAAGAAAAGAAAAAGGAATTCTTATCTTTAATTTCCAACTTTAGAACCTATATTCTATTGCATTTTCAAAGGAAAGCTTATCTTTGAAGTTTAAGTGCATTAGCTGAAGTTATAAAAAAATTTCAAGCCCAAAAAATTCATTTTTGATGTTGTTGGAAAAAAAACATAAACCAAAAAAGGTCACTTATATAAATGCAACACAGTAGTGCAGCTAAAAATTACATTATAATTATTTTATTCCATTACATTATAAAAAAAAACAGGTAAAGGTGAGCAAGTGACCTGCTCCAAGACCCGCCACCAGGATCTATTCAACGCAGTGCTAGGTGGTCTCGGCCAATTTGGGATCATAACACGGGCCCGCATACCGCTATCACCTGCACCAGAGAAGGTTAAATGGGTTCGACTAATGTACACCGACATAGTCACCTTTACAAGAGACCAGGAGCGTCTTATATCTGTTGATGATGAGAAGGAACGCCTTTCTGGGTTTCTGAATTATTTGGAAGGTTCTCTTTTATTGGAGCAGGGTCTGATTCACAGCTGGAGGTCGTCGTCATTTTTCTCAAAGAATGACATTGAAAGAATAGTACAGCTGACGGCCAAGCACCGGCTCACAGCTCTCTACTGCCTCGAGCTGGTCGTTGCTTATGATGAAGATATAGCTACTCAAGTAGATCAGGTAAATATATATACCTTGTTTTGAAATTTAGTTAATTTATTCATACGGGTTCTATTTAAAATCTCACAAGAGTGTGAAACTTTATTTATTTCGTTTTCAAATTTGAGCTGCATTGAACAGAGGCCCTGCTCCAGAAGTAGGGTGAATATCTTTTTTCAAATTACTAGATATGAACATTTTAAAATTGAGTAATGCTACATTAAATAATTTTACGAGTACAAATTTAGTAAAGAATTTTGACTATTATATCCAAACTAGTATAAAAAGGGAGAGAATGTTTAATTTGGACCAGTTCATAATTTGAAGTAATTAAGAAAATATTTATTAATAATTATAGATTAAAATAAATTATTTAATACCTTTAATAACACAATGAATATATATATGAACCATTCAACAAAAAATTAGAGTATTGAATGAATCTTTAGAATTTTACTACAACAACGTATGTTGTACGTTGTAATACTTGTAATCTTTTGTTATGTCATTAGCATTATTCTACACTATATATATATATATATATATAGCTATATACATATACATTCATAAACTTAATTCCCAAGATGTAAATTGAAACTAATTTGACATAATTTTGATCAACTTATATATATATACGATCAGTATCACCATATTTTCTTAAAACACTCAATAACAATTAATTACCTTGGTCGTTTCTTCTTGTTATTTCGAATAAATTAATTAATTAATTAAATCAATTGTATTATTTGAGAGCATCAATGTGCTTCAATATTAATTATTTTTAACTGGGACGTCAGTCGTCGGTTAAGCCAAATACTCTGCCATAATACTGGCACACGCGACAATTCGTGCAACTTAACAAGACCTGGCATAATACTGGCACATGATTCGCTGCCACTATATTAAATGAGTCACGTTTTTTTCTTTTTCTTGTCGTTTTATTTCTCTCTTTTAAGGTACCAGGGGGAATCTGCTTAGCATTTCTCTCATCTCAATCCAATCAACTAGCTACACGTGGCAGTACTTTGCACTTTTTCAAAAAAATCACACTTATATATATGTCTAGTAAAAAATTATTCTCAAAACTAAAAGTACATATATAGTTAATTGTACCATTGTCACAGAATCGGTGGCATATGTCCACTTTTATTCACATGTCCCCATCTTATCTTAATATTTTTATCTTTAATTTCAAAGTTCAAACAGACAATTCGAACTGCTCAACATGATATCCACGTCAAAATATGATTGGAGATCAAATTTTATATTTTTTGAAAAAAAATCTACTATTTTTTAAGATAGGTACAAAATCACTGTTTTTCAAAAAATTATGGACCATATGATTTTGTACCTATCTTAAATAATAGTAAAAAAAAAAATTTCAAAAAATATAACATTTCGTCTTCAATCATATTTTAACGTGGATATGAGTGGTTCGGATCGTCTGTTCGAACTTTGAAATTAAAAATAAAAATATTGAGAGTACGATGGTCATAAAGTAATGGGGGCATTTGAGGCCTCCTCTGTATAGTTAATTAAGTTTGTTCCCGTTAAAAAAACATTGTAACCGCAGTAGTCAAATTTTCTAGCAGCAGCTGCTGCCGACATTTAGCTCTCCACTGAGAATCAAAATTTTACAAGGCATATATATATAGTTGTATTAACATTTTAGAAGAGGAACAGTCGACTGACAGCTGGTTAATAGTGTTTTCAGTACATGTAGGCCTCAATGGTCTAAAGAGACTGTACAGATACGTCAAAAAACACAAAATCCTAAAGGACAGCGACCTAGTACTGCAAATTGGCATTTTCATACATCAGACATCCGATACTTGTCATACATGTTTTTTCAGCATCCATGTATGAACATCAAGGTACACAGAACAGAACCATGCACATGTAAGCGTTTACACTTAACACCAAGCGCATAGGCAATGCGTACAGGAACAGGCCATTTTAGATCGCACGGCCACAATTTAGTATCAAATGTATATATGAATATATATATGCTCACTGGTACTGTCAACTGAGAGATATATATATATCAACAGGGCCGAGTTGTCAGGTCTATCTTGCTACATTTGGCAGTTTCCTTTTATTTTTATGTATGCTTCATCAAATGAAACATATATAGTGGGGGCATGGTTATGGCATTTTGGGTTGCATATACATGACAATTGTGTTGTCTCTGAGGTACAGGTATATTCTTGTTTGTTTAATTAATTAGTTGAATAGGGAATATATACTTCTGTTCTTGTTGAAAATTAATTATGCTGTTTTTTAGGAACTCGATCTGCTACTTGATGATTTGAGCTTTGTGCCGGGATTTGCATTTGCACAAGAAGTAACCTACGTTGAGTTCCTCGACCGGGTACATGATGGAGAGGTGAAGCTGCAAGAGGCTGGCCAATGGCAAGTGCCTCATCCTTGGTTGAACTTGTTTGTACCTAAATCAAGAATAGTGGATTTTGATGCAGGGGTTTTAAAAGGGATACTTGGTAAGGAGAAGGCCATGGGTCCAATTCTGATCTATCCAATGAACAAAAATAAGTAAGTTTTAATTTAATTTGGAAATTATTTCATTCAAAAATAAATTCTTCTGAGTTATATATCTTAAGCATTAATTAATTGCATGCATTTACCTTTCCTTCAATTGTTTCCAATTACATGTCAGTGGTAATTTAATGTATTTTATGATATTAAACAGGTGGGATAGTGAGATGTCAGCCGTGATTCCAGATGAAGAGGTTTTCTATGCCATCGGGATATTGCGTTCGGCGACAAGAGAGAAATTAGAAAAAATGGTGGATCAAAATAAAAAGATAGTAGAATTTTGTACCATGGAGGGTATTGGTTTCAAGCAGTACATGCCACATTACAGGACCAAAGAAGGATGGATGAAGCATTTTGGTTCAAAATGGGACAAATTTGTGGAATTGAAGATGAAATACGACCCAAAAGGAATTCTAGCTCCAGGGCTGAAAATATATTAAGTCTCTTTGTTAGAGGACAATTAATTATATTTAAATTGTAGAGGATATATTAATTAAGCCTAAACATGATGACTAGACTGTACGTCAAGTAGAGCATTGGAGTAAATAAATTTTATGCTAATTAATCTAGTTTAATTTCATAAATGAAACTAAGGGGTGCATATATATATATATATTGGTTTCATATTCAACATTCACATGCATCGACATCGATCGTGGCATCTATATATGCAAGGACGGTTCATGAGATTTTTCTGAGAAAAAGACGATTTCATACTCAACATTGCTAGATTTCTTTCCATTTTAGAGTACACACATCTATCTATCTCTGCTAGCTGATGCAGCATGCATCATTTCCCATAGGAAAGTAAAATCCATTTCATATATAATCAGCTAGCAATAGAATATACACTGATACACATCTCTATATATTCTCTGCTGATGCAACGATCGAGCATCTTTTCTTTTCCCCATATCAGATACTTCACCTGTGATCTGGACCTGCATGCTCCACCAAAATCCAATACATATATAATCACACGACCACAACTTCCGTTTTGTAATTACTTGCACAATCGAATCGAGTTCAATATTTTTTTTACGTTAAATTTATGGGTAATTTTTCTTATTCTGTCAATTACTGAATGTAATTAATGTTGGTTTTCTTAAAATTATATATATATATATATGCGTTATTCTATTTTTAGTAAGGTACGTGCTTATTGTAATTGCTAAGAAGAGTTCAATTTTTTTGTATTTAATTACTAGTTGAAAATAAAAAGAGACCTCTCAGGAGGAAAAAAATAATTATCCTCATAATAAAATAGGTATATGCGTATATCTATTCGTATTCATATGGGGGCGGATATGAATTCGAATACGGATATTTTGTTAACGGATATAAATATGGATAATTATTCGGATCTGGGGCATATATCACTTTAATTAGTTTCGGGCTTGAAATATAATTAATGTATATATATTTATTACAAGTCCAATAAGTTTTAAGCTAATTAATTACTCAATTACCCATACTTATATTTCATCTTTTCTTATGGTTTATAACTATTTTGGTTTAATTTAATTATGTCCATAACTAGGTAATTAATTTTTATTAGTTAATATGTAAACTTTTTAACTAACAGATTTGTTACAGAAATATTATATATGTTGTTATTTTACGAATGTATATATATAATGTATATATATTTTGTGAAATATGTGATGATTTTATTTTAATATTCAAATTATATTCATATTTATGTACACATTCCGTTAATATTTAATTTGTAGTCGTATTCGTTAAATGTCTTATCCGTATGCGTATTAATTCAGAACTAATTAATCATATCAGCAAATAAATAACGAATACGGATACAATTTAACTATTATCCATAGATATCTGATCCACTACCTCACATATATAGCTGGTTTTGAGACTAACAGATACCTCTGTGCAAATTCAGATCCTCCCGGTACCGTAATAAGGAATCTTTTAGAATTAGCGGATCTCAAGTCCAATAATATTGCCCCTTGCACTAGTCCGAATCTTAAAGCATCTGGGAGTTAATCTCAAACCGTAAGGTGAGGAGAATCTTTTACGGTACTGGAGAGGATACTTTCACTACTACAAAAAAAATACTTCACCGTCGGTTCAAATTGCAATCCGTAATTGAGTTCCAAACCGATGGCTATCGCCCCGATAGGAGAGGTATACAAATGCCATTAGCTAGAACTTATGGCAATCCTACATACGGTGTTCGATATTTGACGTCATTGATCCTTCAATGTCATCTCTTGCGTTCTTCAACCGATGGCAGATGTCACTTACATCATCTGTTTTACTGCGTTGGAATTTGGCCGGTCTCTTGCTTATTTTAGCTATGCCATCTGTTACTAATTTTGAGCCGTTAGTAATTTACGTGAATATATATATATATATATATATATATATATATATATATATATATGAGTAGGGATCCAATTACACCCTTTTTTTTTGACACATCTTGACACCGTTTTTTTTATAATTCAATTTTGCAATTTCAAATTCAAACAATCGATCCGAACCGTTCAACATGATCACCATATTAAAATGTGCTTGGAGATCAAACTTTACTTTTTTTTGAATTTTTTTACTATTTATTAAGATGGTTACAAAATCGTTGTTTTTCAATGGTCTGAAAACAACGATTTTGTAACCATCTTAATAAATAGTAAAAAAATTCAAAAAAATGTAAAATTTGATCTCCAAGCACATTTTAATATATCCATCATGTTGAACGGTTTGGATCGACTATTTGAACTTTCAAAATAGTAGGTGTCAAAGTGTGTCACCAAAAATGATGTAATCCGATCCCTCCTCTATATATATATATATATATATATATGAGGAGGGTTCAAATGCACCCACATTTTTGTGCTCCCAATGCACCCACATCCTTTATCTCTATTTTTAAAGTCCGAACAGTCAATCCGAGCCGCTCAACATAATCTTCATAATAAAATATGCTTGGAGACCAAATTTTATATTTTTTAGAATTTATTTACTATTTTTTTAGATAGATACAAAATCACTTTATCGGATGGTCCAGAATCTCCTTAAAACAGTGATTTTTTATCTATCCAAAAAAATAGTAAATAAATTCTAAAAAATATAAAATTTGGTCTCCAAGCATATTTTATTATGAAGATTATGTTGAGCGGCTCAGATCGACTGTTCGGACTTTAAAAATGGAGATATATATATATATATATATATATATTATTTGGGTGCATTGGGAGCATAGAAATTTGGGTGCATTTGAACCCTCCTCTATATATATATAGAGTCCGGCTAATTTGCTTCCGGAAGCATTTCGACCGAAGTGCTTACAGGGGCATATCTTAGTATTTGATGTTCAAACAACAAATCCAAACCGTTAGATGTTCAATCTATATTAAAATGTACTTGGAGACCAAATTTTACATTTTTTGAAATTTTTTTACTATTTATTAAGCTAGTTTGAAAACCGTTGTTTTCAATGCTTCATAAATTTTAATAAAAACAGCGGTTTTCAAACCAGCTTAATAAATAGTAAAAAAATTCTAAAAAATGTAAAATTTAGTCTCCAAGTACATTTTAATATAGATTAAATATCTAACTGTTTGAATTTGTTGTTTGAACATCAAATACTAAAATATGATCCCGTAAGCACCTCGCCAAAATACTTCCGGAAGCAAATTAGCCATACTCTATATATATATAGAGAGAGAGAGAGAGAGAGAGAGATAGACTAATGTGCTTTCGGTAGCACTTCGGCCGAAGTGCTACCGATTCAAAATCGGATTTTCAAAGTCCAAATGGCCGATCCGAACCGTTCAAGTTGTTCTCCATATTGAAATCTGCTTGGAGACCAAATTTTACATTTTTTGGAATTTTTTTACTATTTATTAAGCCACTTTGAAAATTGATGATCCAAGTGAACAATGAAAACAGTGCTTTCAAATTCTGGACCACCGGATCAGCAATTTTCAAAGTGGCTTAATAAATAGTAAAAAAATACCAAAAAATGTAAAATTTGGTCTCCAAGCAGATTTCAATATGGAGAACAACTTGAACGGTTCGGATCGGCCATTTGGACTTTGAAAATTCAATTTTGAATCGGTAGCACTTCGGCCGAAGTGCTACCAAAAGCACATTAGTCTATCTATATATATATATTGAGTGACTAATATCAAAAGATTTATTCCTAGACCGTGGAACAAACATTTCGATATTTTGTCGATCCAAAATGTTCACCATTCAATTAAGATTGTGCACATCTAACGGGGTCAGAGCGCCTCTGTTTTAAAACCCAGCGACATTCATATTGTCTGGGTAATCGTGGTTTACGGTGAGCCGTGCAGGGGCTTGACTAGGGTTCACGGAATACCGAGTGCATTCAAGTTGAAGGTGTCAAATGCGCTGGATTTAAACTCAGCTACATTTGGTCGCATTTACGCGGTCTTGGTTCATGATAGACCGAAACACTGACCGTTCGGTGTGCATAGTTTAGGTTGAATAGAACATGTCCAACCATCTTGAGTACTTACGAAATTAGTTCTGTATGGCTGACCTGTGGGTCCCTGACCATCAGATTTTATTTGCATACCCATTTTGTACCCAAGTACCCAGGTTAAATGCTATGGGTACCCCATGCCATGTGGCACCAACCACAATATATGATTTTTCTGAATTTATGTAACTTTTCAACAATTTTGAGTTAGGAGACGTGTAATATATCAAAAATTCATGATTATTTGAGTATAATTCAATCATGAATTTTGTTTTACAAATTTTATCTCCTATTTTGTGGTATTGCCCTACTTTAACATATGGTTGAGATGTTAATTGGCCAACTTTACTTAATTAAATGGCATCTTTGTCCAAGTAATTAATCTCCAACTTTTTAGGGTCAAACAGGGGCTAATACTCTCCTTCGTCAAGTGCGGAAAGACGGTACGGGCTAACTCCATATCCAAATCCACATCATCGTAAGGCAGACCGGTTTGTTTGGTCCCGCTTGTTGACGTCATACTACAATTTTGGTGCATTTCTAGTCAATTTGGGTATAAAAAACCACAAATATGGTACATTTATAATTTACTAATTTTTTGACACCATCGGTAAAAAAAAGGTTCAATTTTGGGTTAATTCAAACAATACAATATCAATTTTGTGCATTTCTAGTCAATTTTGGTATAAAATACCACAAATATTGTGTACATTTATAATTTACTAATTTTTGGACACCATCGGTAAAAAGAAAAGTTCAATTTTGGATAATTTCAAACAATACAAGGTCAATTTGGTCCATTTATATTCAATTTTGGTCTAAAATACCACAAATATTATAAATTTATAATTTACTATTTTTTGGTCATCATCGGTTAAAAAATGGTACAATCTTGGATAAATTCAAACAATATAAGGTCAATTTGGTGTATTTATATTCAATTTTGGCTAATTTGGTACATTTCTAAAATAATTTGGTGTAAAATACTACAAAATATAGTTTATTTAGAATATTATCAATTTTGGATACCATTCGAACTATTTAATATAATTCTAGTCTATTTTGGCCAATTTTGGACACCTATTTATAGGGCTGAAAACGGAGCCGGATAATCCGCTCCGAATCCGCTCCGAATTCGAGCAATATCCGTATCCGGATTAAACGGATTCGGATAATTCCGGATCCGGATTCGGATAATTACTGTATATGCATAATTGTTCCGGATACGGATTCGGATAAAATCCGCAAACCCTAAACGGAGCGGATATCCGCATGTATCCGATTCGGATAATTCATTTATTTCAGAGCAGCCTTTTCACTGTGCTCTCCTCTTTCTTCGCTGCTGTAAGCATACAAGGCGGGGGTTTTATATATAGAGTTCCTATCTATTATCATCATATATTGTGGGACTAAGTTATCTTGGATATCCGGAAATAAATATTTGTTTGGGCCAACTCCTTTTTTGGGCTAAGATTAATGTCTATAGCATCACTCCTTCGGCCTTTTAATTTTTTACAAATTACATATTATTTGAGCCAGCTTAATCATGGGTCTAAAGTCTAAACCGTGTCAGAAATGTATGATTCAATTAGTATTTGTATTTTCTTTTTAGCATCAGCTTAATGAATGGTTTAATTCATTGATATAATCATGTAAGAAGAAGTGAACTAAAATTTTATTTATTTATTTTTATATTTTATTTTAAAATTAGTTGTATTATAAAGTTTATATGACTCAATTATCCGACAATTATCCGACAATTATTCGTTTCGTATCCGTATTCGAAAATTATCCGCTCCGTATCCGTATCCGTTTTAGGCGGATTTGGTTTTGAATTTTGATATCCGTTTACTATCCGTATCCGTATTCGTATCCGCTCATTATCCGACGAATGTGGATATGTGATACGTGCAAAGGGTATATGTAAAAAGTTTTATCCTCAAATACACTTTCAGTTTAGATCGCAAGTATACAATCCTACCGTGTAGTATATTATCGGGTATCGAACCACAATGAGTAAGATAAATACTAAATTTTCAACTTTAAATGATAAATTTCAGAAAAGAAAGAAAGTAAAGTGCAATAAAGTAAATTTGGGGGGTTTGTAGTAAAAGTCCTAAGGTTGGGTTCAATACCCGAAATGAGTTTTTAAACAATTAAAAGTAAAAGTAAAAGAAAGAAAAGTCGGTTTGTTTTCAAGGTTTAGAGAATCTAGGGGTCTTTGGTCTACAATCCCTTGTTAATTCTATTCATTCGATATTTGCTTGAATTCATGTATGATTTGATGAGGTTTCTAACCTAATATGTTATTAAGGGTCACCTTCATGAATTAATAACGTGTCTAAGTAATTCGGACTTCACTTTTTAGGTTCTTCACCCTAGCTACCTAGACTATAAGCTCTTGTTAGTCTCTCCTCTCCTCGAATATTGGTACTTCTCAATTAAGTATATGATACCAATATCCGACTCGATTTGAGATGTCCTAATTAGGGTTTGACTTCTCGTTTAGGTTCTTCACCAAATCCCTAACCCTAATTTCTGTAGTTCCGGCTTAGATTAAATTGGTTAGAATCTTAATCTAAAACCTAAGATATTTGCATTCATAATTTGGTACTATCCTATTGATCCTAGTCAATTTTGGTTCTTTTGAAACCAAAACGAGATGCTACAATTCAAGTACTAATTATGTTTAACACAAATTATTAAAATCCCAGAAATTAACAATCAAATCCGATAAAACAATCACAATAAAAGCAAATAATCGAATAAAATAGAATTAAACAAGTTCATGCATATTGACCTAAACCCCTAGAGAGAGAACTACTCCCTCTTGGAGGGAAACATGGCAAAGTTTGGCAAAGAATAAAAGGAAATGAAATAAAGAATAATTACACCCTTTGAAACTAGAACCTCAATCTTGCCGAATCTTGCTCAAGAAACCCTTCTTCTCCTTGCTTGAAAGCTTCACCTTCTTCAGAAAATATGGCTGAGTTGTGTGTGTTGAGAGAGAATGGTAGTGGATTAATGGATGATTTGGAAGGGAAAGTTCTAGCCCTTTTATAGCAATGGATCATACCCAATTTAGAGGCTAGAAGGTGGAGTTAGTGGGTGCTCTTTTTGACATTTCTTTTCTGGCAAGTATTGCTATTTTTTGGCTTCTTAAAACGTGTCCTTGGAGTGCCAAAAATAGAAACCGTGTTGAAATTGGGTAATTCTGGCTGAATGCGGGTCATGTTCATCCGCACTGCGTGTGGTCTCACCCGCAGTGGATCTAAGTTTCCTTATTTAACTTTCCTGACTTCTGCGAATTCACATGAGTGCGGGTGAAGCTGCGTATAGCCGACCCGCACTGCGGATGGATTCTGTGTTGTTCTGAAGTTTCTGAAATTGGCCAAGTATTGAGTGCGGCTGCAGTGCGTCCGCACTGGATCTCAGTGCGTCCGCACTAGGCTCGGGAAAAATCCTGAGTAGAGCTGAGAGGTTGGAAATGCGGCCAAGTCCCCAATGCGTCCGAACTAATCCGCAGTGCGTGTTATCTCATCCGCACTTGGGTGTATTTTCGCCATTTTGCATCATTTCCTGTAATGAAAAGCTAAATAACCGCAGTAACTTGATTCCAGGTGTATTTTAATCATTTTATATTCTAAACACAAGATATTTGAGGCTGCTGCGGCATGGGTCTCCACCTCATCCATGCGTTGATCAAAAGCATCCATGCGGGTGTTGATGTTTAGGTTCAGATTGTTGATGGAGGTCTGCATGGTTTGCATAAAATCCCACATTTGCTGCATCGTTATACCTCCTTGTGCAGCAGCATCGGGGTGCACATGTTGTGGCCCTGCTTGAACAACCGGTGGCGGTGGGGGTAATGGCTCTTGTGGATCAAGGGGAGGATCCACTATCTTCCATGTGTTATAGTTCATCGGGTCAAGGGCAGTTTGGAGAGGCAAACGGTGCCGGATATTGTTCACTCCCAAATTTATCCAAGCCTCTTGGATATCATCGTATCGAATAAGCCTTGCCCTCACCAATCCGTCAAGGTCCACGCGAGTGTAACCTTCCACTACATCTTCTCCGGTTGGTATTTGTAGTGCTCGAGCAATCTTGGTAATTATTCCCCCAATGCGAACGACACCGCCCGGTTGCATGTTGTTGGCCACTGTTTTTATGTGTTTGGCAAGGTTGTAGGTGATGTGTGGCATATACACCATCTCCCCATTGTTCCGTCTAAGCATACTGCAAATATAGGTCATATCTCCTTCGTTGAAGACCGATGCGGTCTCCCCTCGGGCAAAGAGAGTATGAGAAAGTACCCGTTGGAGATAACGAATTGCCGGGTGAGAGATGTTCTTAACCCGTTGATCATTGAGGACATCATGCATCGCTAGGAGACGGAATTGATGCTCATTCATGTCGGGGAAGAACCCGAGGGTGGCTCGCATTTGTTCAACATTTTCTCGGCTTAGGTCGAATGCCTCCAATAGTTCGGTGGTGTGCATCGACACATGATAGCCTCCAAGGTTAAAGCGCATGGTTCTTGAGGCCCGATCAAACTCATATGAGGAGAGGAACTCGATAGTGATGGCTCGATAAGTGTCGACCTCGTCACAGAGGAATTCCCATAGTCCGAAGCGTTCGGTGAGCATCTGCACCGTGTCGGTGAGGCCCAACTGCCCGAGAGTGTAACGGCAGATCCACCGAGATGGTTGGAGAGTTCTATGGGTCTCGAGCGCGTTCTTGCGGAATTGTTGGTGATCATTCAATGGCTCGGCAGGTGGATATGGAAGGGATGGGTTGCTCGATTGACCTTTGCTCTTGTTGGTCCGGGTACGCTTAGTTCCCCTTGGCGCCATCTTATCTGCAAAAAATTGAAAAGAGTTAAAAATTAGGCAGATTTGGATGTATTTTGGGCTCAGTGCGGGTGCCTTTCATCCGCAGTGCGTGTTCTTTCAGCCGCACTAGGTTAAAGTTACCTCAATTTTTGCTCTTCCCGAGCTCAGTGCGGACGCACTGGCTCTCAGTGCGGATGGTCCGATCCGCACTGATGACTTGACTGTTTTTAGGGTTTTGCCAGATTGAGTGCGGGTGGACCCATCCGCACTAAAGGGGGATTTGAACCGTTTTCACCCCCTTTTGTCGATTTGGTCGATTTTTGGTACATTTTTTACAGATCTAACTATAAATAAATGAAATTTAGAGTAAGGAGAGATCAAACCTCGTTGTAGATCGCAAAAATTTCGAGGAAATACGAAGAAATTCGAGTTTTGGAGGACCGGTGCTTTGAACGGCTTGAGAGAAGTGAGATCTTCGGTTTTGGAGAAGAAAAGAGGGAAAGAAGAAATGTGGAGAGTGGGGAAGGGAGAGGAGAAGGAGAAATGGTTATAAAAAAAGGTTGTCGGGTTTGGAAGAAGAAAAATGGGGTTTTTGAGTTGAGACACGAAAAGGCGCGAAGAAATGGTGAGGGGTCGGTTTAAAGAGAACAACTGGTGCGGACGGCCCGATCCGCAGTGCGGCTTCCGTCATCCGCACCGAAAAATTGGAATTTCGTAAAAAAATTTAAAAATTAAAAACTTACCTTGGGTGCGTCTCACTCATCCGCAGTGCGGGTGTTTCTCCTCCGCACTGGGTAATTGGGTGCGTCTCATTCATCCGCAGTGTGGTTGCTTCTCATCCGCACTGGGGGAAGTTTGACTGTGGTTTTCATTGGGAATGTCTCCCAAGGTTAGTTAATTGTAAATTTGAAAAATTAAATTTAAACTAAGTAAAATAAATTGCAGAAAGTAGAGAAAAACAATAAAACCTTGGGTTGCCTCCCAAGAAGCGCTCAATTTTACGTCGTGAGCTCGACATGATTCGTGCTCACTATTGAGGTTTTGGATCATCTAGGCGAAACCGTTCCATCTCGCCTATGGGACTTTCATAATTAAAATGTTTGAGACGATGTCCGTTTACCTTAAATGCTCCACTTTTATCGCTCTCAATCTCAATTGCACCATGGTTGAACACCTTCCTTACCTTGTATGGCCCGGTCCATCTTGATCTCAACTTTCCGGGAAAGAGTCGGAGTCTTGAGTTGTACAAGAGAACCGTGTCTCCTTCGTGAAAATCTCGCCTCATGATATGCTTGTCATGCCATCTTTTTGTCTTTTCTTTGTATAACTTGGCATTCTCATACGCATCGAGGCGCAATTCCTTCAATTCGTGTAGATTGAGGATTCTCTTCTCACCGGCGGCCTTCATGTCGAAATTGAGAGCTTTGATTGCCCAATAGGCTTTATGCTCAAGCTCGACCGGCAAATGACATGCTTTTCCATACACAAGTTTGAAAGGAGTCATACCTATGGGTGTTTTGAATGCGGTCCGGTATGCCCAAAGAGATTCGTCCAGTTTGAGTGACCAATCCTTCCTTGATATGTTCACCACCTTTTGGAGGATGCTCTTTATCTCTCGGTTGGACACCTCGACTTGGCCACTTGTTTGTGGATGGTATGGTGTGGCTACCTTGTGCTTGACTCCATATTTGAGTAAAAGAGCGTCAAATTGGCGGTTGATGAAATGAGATCCGCCATCACTTATCACCACTCGGGGTACTCCAAACCTAGGAAAGATAATTTTCTGAAAAAGTTTCCTTACCACGGCGGAGTCGGCGGTTGGTGTAGCTATGGCTTCGACCCATTTTGACACGTAATCGACCGCCACGAGTATGTACTTGTTGTTGCAAGAGCTAGGAAAGGGACCCATAAAATCGATACCCCAAACATCGAATAATTCAACTTCTAGTATTCCGTTTAAGGGCATTTCATGTCTTCTAGATATGTTCCCGGTCCTTTGACATTTGTCGCACCTAAGCACATATTCCCTTGCATCTCGGAAGAGTGTGGGCCAAAAGAACCCGGCTTGAAGAACTTTGGCGGCGGTTTTGTCGGTGGAAGCGTGTCCTCCATAGGCGGATGAGTGGCAACATCTTAGGATTTGTTCGGTTTCTTCTTGGGGCACACATCTTCTATGGATTCCATCTACCCCCAACTTAAACAACAACGGTTCATCCCAAAAATATTTCTTGGCATCGGAAAAGAATTTTTTTCGTTGTTGATAAGTTAGATCGGGAGGTAGTATACCACATGTAAGGTAGTTGACTAAATCCGCATACCATGGTGCCTTGAGTTCGTGGACTGCATATAGTTGTTCGTCTACGAATGAGTCATCAATCGGCACGTCATTCTCCTTCGGTTCATTGGTAATGCGAGACAAATGATCCGCCACTGAATTTTCGATTCCCTTCTTATCCTTGATCTCTAAGTCGAATTCTTGTAGTAAGAGAATCCACCGAATTAGGCGTGGTTTGGCATCTTTCTTGTTGAGAAGGTATCGGATGGCCGCATGATCGGAGTACACAACCACCTTGGATCCCACCAAGTAGGACCGGAATTTGTTGATAGCAAAGATGACGGCTAAGAACTCCTTCTCGGTGGTTGTATAGTTCAGTTGCGCCTCGTCTAGGACTTTGCTTGCATAATAGATCACATGTGGCTTGTTGTCGATCCTTTGTCCTAGTACGGCTCCTACGGCGAAGTCGCTTGCATCACACATAATCTCAAATGGTGCATCCCAATTCGGTGGGCGAAGAATTGGGGCTGAGATTAGCGCTTTCTTTATCCTGTCAAAAGCATCAATGCAAGGTTTATCAAAATTAAATTCTGCATCTTTCATAGTTAGATTCGTAAGAGGTTTGCAAATTTTTGAAAAATCCTTGATAAACCGTCGATAAAACCCCGCATGGCCTAGGAAACTCCGCACATCCTTCACACAAGTCGGGTATGGCAACTTCTCTATCACCTCCACCTTTGCTTTGTCGACTTCCAAGCCTTCGGATGACACCACGTGGCCTAAAACTACCCCCGTTTGCACCATAAAGTGGCACTTCTCCCAGTTGAGTACCAAATTGACCTGCTCACATCTTTCTAAAACTTTAATCAAATTAGTTAAGCAATCATCAAAAGAAGTACCAAAAACTGAAAAGTCATCCATGAAAACTTCCACGGAATTTTCTAATAAATCGGAGAAAATAGCCATCATGGCTCTTTGAAATGTGGCCGGGGCATTGCATAGACCAAACGGCATCCTCCGGTACGCAAACGTACCATAAGGGCAAGTAAAGGTTGTTTTTTCTTGGTCATCCGGGTGAATAGGGATTTGAAAGAATCCGCTATACCCATCAAGGTAACAAAAATGCGAATGATTAGCTAGCCTCTCAAGCATTTGGTCCACGAATGGTAGAGGGAAGTGATCCTTCCTTGTTGCATTGTTGAGTTTTCGGTAGTCGATGCACATCCGCCATCCGGTGACCACCCTTGTGGATATCATCTTGTCATCTTCGCCCTTCACCACTGTTGTGCCTCCCTTCTTTGGTACTACATGAACCGGACTTACCCATTTGGAATCGGAAATTGGGTAGATGATGCCGGCATCAAGTAGCTTGAGGATCTCTTTCTTCACTACTTCTTTTAGATTCGGATTGAGTCTTCTTTGAGCTTCAACGGTGGGTTTGTGATCATCCTCCATTAGAATTCTATGCATGCAAAGGGACGGACTGATTCCGGTTAGATCATCAATTGTGTAACCAATTGCCTTCCGATGTAGTTTTAGCTCGTGTAGGAGCTTCTCGGTTTGTTCTTGGTTGAGCTTTGAATTGACAATCACCGGATATGTCTCGTCTTCCCCCAAGTATTCATAGCGAAGGGTAGGCGGCAGAGGTTTGAGCTCGACCTTTGGTACACCGGAATCGCTCGAAATGGCGAAGATCTGCTCAGATTTAGGTGAGTGCGGGTTCACCATCCGCACTGGATCCTCGGTGCGGACGCACTGGGCTCGGTCTTTCGAGTCTGCTGTTTCAGAAGGCTGAGTGCGGATGGTCTGATCCGCAGTGCGGGTGGATGATCCGCACTCGGGAAAACTTTCACCAATTTGATCATTTTCAGGCCCGGTTTCTTCTAGATCTGGGTCGAGTTGTTCATTCACCATCTCTTCCTCCTCATGAGTAGCTAAAATGGAATCTAAAACATCCAATCTACAAATAGAATCATTATCATTTGAAGGGAATTTAATGGCATTAAACATGTGAAAATTTACCTTCTCGCCTCCAATGTCAAATGATATTTTTCCTTCTTTGACATTAATGTTTGCATCGGCTGTAGTTAGGAAATCACGTCCCAATAGGAGAGGAGTATGAGTATCCTCCTCCATTTCAACCACCACAAAATCTACCATGACAAAGAACTTACCTATCATAACAATCACGTCTTCCGCAATTCCCTCGGGATAGCGTACCGTCTTATCGGCTAGTTGTAATGACATTCTTGTGGGTTTCAAGTCAACAAGATTGAGCCTTTGATAGACGGTCTTTGGCATAAGGCTCACACTTGCACCTAGATCACATAGACACCTCTCGAATTTGGTATCACCTATTACACATGGAATTGCAAAACTCCCGGGATCCTTAAGTTTTGGAGGTAGCTTGTTTAAGAAAAGAGCGCTACACTCCTCATTTAGGGATACCGTGCCCACTTCCTCAATTGTTCTTTTGTTGGATAGAATATCTTTCAGAAATTTTTGCATAAGAGGGCATGTGAGTAATTGCTTCGGTAAAAGGGATGGTGATGTTCAATTTCTTGAGGTGTTCTACGAATTTGGCATATTGTTGGTCAAGTTTACTTTTTACTAACCTTTGAGGAAATGGTATAAACCTATGTGGTGGAATATACTTAGGAGTTTCAGTAGGTTTTACCTTTGCCGGGATAGAATTACCCGGTTCTTGAGATTCGTTCGATGCCGGCGTATCCTCATTGAGAGAAGCTTGAGGTGGTTGTTGCTGCTCTTCAATGGTGGGCATCTTGGGCCCTTCGTATCCCGTGCCGCTTCTCAAGGTTATAGCCTTTGCTTGCTCCCTAGGGTTGATGTCCGGCTTGCCCGGAAGTGTGCCTTGTTGTCGAGAGGATGAAGAAGCTTGTTGTGCTATTTGTGTCTCTAGCATCTTTGTCTTCGTTTCTAGGAACTCAAACTTTTTGTTGACCTCATTGTTTGTGTTCCTTTGATATTCGATGTACTCCTCCATCATCTTTTCCAACTTGGAGAGTGGTGAGGGACCTTGGTAAGAGTTTTGGTTGGACCGGTATTGGTTGGAATTACCTTGGTATTGGTTGGAGTTATCATTCTCGGTTTTCCATTTGAAATTCGGATGGTTCCACCTTGTGTTAGGGTTGTAAGAATTGGAATTGAAATTATCATTTTGCCTAACCTTATTGTAGATCGGGTCATTCCTCTTATCACCTTGATTGTAGAACATGGCGTTCACTTGCTCCACATCTTCTCCTTCCATAAGGACTTGGCAATCGGCGGTGATATGAGTCGCCTCTCCACATATGCCACATGGAGCCTTCTTCGTCACAGCTTTGACGTTTTGCATTTGTGTCATTTGATGTTGCAAGGCCTCCATTTGTGCTCTCAAGGCGGTAACTTCATCGACTTTTATGATCCCCGGTGTGTTGGAGGTTCGTCCACCTCTTTCGGCTGTCTACTCCCTTTGGTTGATCGCCATATCCTCAATCATTAGCATGGCTTGCTCGGGGTCCATCCTTGACATGTTTCCACCTGCAGCAGAATTTAAGTGAGTTTTAGTGGCTATTGTACAACCTCCATAGAAGAATTGAAATAGCAACCACATGTCAAGGCCATGGTTAGGGCACAAGCGTTGGAGCTCCGCCCATCGATCCCATGCCTCGGTTAGAGACTCCCCCTCAGCTTGCTTGAACGTTGTGATCTTCGACCGGAAGTGTTGGGTCTTGAATGGAGGGAAGTATTTTCCTAAAAACAATTTCTCCATGCCGTCCCATGTACCGATGTTGTCCCGGTTGACGGTCCTTAGCCACGTTCTTGCATTGTCTCAGAGGGACAAGTGGAAGCATTTAAGTTTGAGGTTGTCTAGCTCGTCTCCTTCTCGGGCGAAAGTGCCGCAGTGTTCTTCGAAAACCGCCAAATGGGCGTGTGGATCTTCGTTGAGGGCTCCCCCGAACTGATTTTGGCCAAGCAAATGGATGAGAGAGGGCTTAATATCTCGTGGCTCTTGGCCATGAGGAATGAAGCCAAAGCGGTGGCCGTGTTGATGGTTTCGGCCATTGTTGTTGTGGTTCCCGTTACGAGGTGGGGTTAGTCCTCGTACGGGGGGGCTTTGATTACTTCCTTGATCGTCATGGACCGATTGGTCGTCTCCGTTGATGGCTGGATTTATGATTGGTGGGTCCATTCTTAGATGCTCTTCTTCGTCGTCTAAAATCGTCGGAAAAAGAGTTTTTCCTGCGCTCATAGACTGCTGAAAAAGAACTTAGATTAGTTTCCAAAAAGAAAACGAAAAAATTTGAAATAAATCGCTAAAGTAAAAACTTAGTATTTAAACTATACTCCCCGGCAACGGCGCCAAAAACTTGATACGTGCAAAGGGTATATGTAAAAAGTTTTATCCTCAAATACACTTTCGGTTTAGATCGCAAGTATACAATCCTACCGTGTAGTATATTATCGGGTATCGAACCACAATGAGTAAGATAAATACTAAATTTTCAACTTTAAATGATAAATTTCAGAAAAGAAAGAAAGTAAAGTGCAATAAAGTAAATTTGGGGGGTTTGTAGTAAAAGTCCTAAGGTTGGGTTCAATACCCGAAAGGAGTTTTTAAACAATTAAAAGTAAAAGTAAAAGAAAGAAAAGTCGGTTTGTTTTCAAGGTTTAGAGAATCTAGGGGTCTTTGGTCTACAATCCCTTGTTAATTCTATTCATTCGATATTTGCTTGAATTCATGTATGATTTGATGAGGTTTCTAACCTAATATGTTATTAAGGGTCACCTTCATGAATTAATAACGTGTCTAAGTAATTCGGACTTCACTTTTTAGGTTCTTCACCCTAGCTACCTAGACTATAAGCTCTTGTTAGTCTCTCCTCTCCTCGAATATTGGTACTTCTCAATTAAGTATATGATACCAATATCCGACTCGATTTGAGATGTCCTAATTAGGGTTTGACTTCTCGTTTAGGTTCTTCACCAAATCTCTAACCCTAATTTCTGTAGTTCCGGCTTAGATTAAATTGGTTAGAATCTTAATCTAAAACCTAAGATATTTGCATTCATAATTTGGTACTATCCTATTGATCCTAGTCAATTTTGGTTCTTTTGAAACCAAAACGAGATGCTACAATTCAAGTACTAATTATGTTTAACACAAATTATTAAAATCCCAGAAATTAACAATCAAATCCGATAAAACAATCACAATAAAAGCAAATAATCGAATAAAATAGAATTAAACAAGTTCATGCATATTGACCTAAACCCCTAGAGAGAGAACTACTCCCTCTTGGAGAGAAACATGGCAAAGTTTGGCAAAGAATAAAAGGAAATGAAATAAAGAATAATTACACCCTTTGAATCTAGAACCTCAATCTTGCCGAATCTTGCTCAAGAAACCCTTCTTCTCCTTGCTTGAAAGCTTCACCTTCTTCAGAAAATATGGCTGAGTTGTGTGTGTTGAGAGAGAATGGTAGTGGATTAATGGATGTTTTGGTAGGGAAAGTTCTAGCCCTTTTATAGCAATGGATCATACCCAATTTAGAGGCTAGAAGGTGGAGTTAGTGGGTGCTCTTTTTGACATTTCTTTCCTGGCAAGTATTGCTATTTTTTGGCTTCTTAAAACGTGTCCTTGGAGTGCCAAAAATAGAAACCGTGTTGAAATTGGGTAATTCTGGCTGAATGCGGGTCATGTTCATCCGCACTGCGTGTGGTCTCACCCGCAGTGGATCTAAGTTTCCTTATTTAACTTTCCTGACTTCTGCGAATTCACATGGGTGCGGGTGAAGCTGCGTATAGCCGACCCGCACTGCGGATGGATTCTGTGTTGTTCTGAAGTTTCTGAAATTGGCCAAGTATTGAGTGCGGCTGCAGTGCGTCCGCACTGGATCTCAGTGCGTCCGCACTAGGCTCGGGAAAAATCCTGAGTAGAGCTGAGAGGTTGGAAATGCGGCTAAGTCCCCAATGCGTCCGAACTAATCCGCAGTGCGTGTTATCTCATCCGCACTTGGGTGTATTTTCGCCATTTTGCATCATTTCCTGTAATGAAAAGCTAAATAACCGCAGTAACTTGATTCCAGGTGTATTTTAATCATTTTATATTCTAAACACAAGATATTTGAGGTTGTTTTATGATAAAATTAAGATCAAATGTGTATATAATTTATGCTTATCAATATGGTATCAGCATTATCCGCTCCGTATCCGCTCCGTTTTCACCCCTACCTATTTATCCAACTAACTAATTTAAAAACAATTTTGGACACCTATTACCTTTTCACCGCAGCTTGGTGCACTTCACCCCGTTTGAGCACCAATTTTGGTGCGCGCCAACCTATATAGCACCAAACCCTTGGTGCGCCTACCCAGTCTGCGCACCAAAGGGTGCGCCTACCCAGTTCGCGCACCTGTTGATGCGCCAGCCCAGTCTGCGCACTAACCCAATTTGGTGCGCGAACTGGTCTGCATGGGTGGTAGTATTGATAAAACCATCGGGAGGGTGGTAATCATTAATTTCGATTTTTTTTACTGTGGTAACTAAAAAAAATTCGGTTTTTTGTTGAACCCCGTTCAATTTATTCACAGATTGGATCATTTGCTTCATAGTCATCAAGGCCGCTAATGGGCTTTGGGCTTCGAGGCTGGAAGCGATATTTGTTGTTCGCCTATAAATCTCCTCTTGTTTATTTTATTTTATTTTATTTATTAAGTACAGTATTTATCTAATTGTTCCAGAGTAAGTTCCACAAGCAACCTAAGAATACACATAAACAAATAACCAGCACTCAGTTCCAAAATTCGCCAAAATTTACGATTGAAATTGATAGGCTTTGACTTTTATGACATATCAGGAAACAAATAGCAATTATAAAATAATTCTATTTCGCATAGGCCCTCTTAATTATAAAAATTCTGAAAATTGGTTTTATTCAAGATTTGAGTATATTAACATTTTGTACCAAAGGTACCAGCCAATCGTGCTTTGCAAACACCACAGCACAACCTATGAAAATAAAAGGTTCGTTAAATTTCAATTATCTCTATTATTTTGTGAACGACTGTCATCTATTTAAAGAAATTGTCTTTGCATTGAGATTCCCAATTATTAGATAGGCTGCTTATTGGTCATCTCATTTGAATGCTTTATGAATGACAATCATCCTTCCAGCTAAATCAACAAAGCGCTAATTAGTTATTACTGCAACTGAGTGTCACTGCAACTCTTGGTACAGAGGCCATCGACTAATAGCAGAGGGACCAAACAAAATTACTGCAGAGACGTAATGGAATAATTAGTAGCCTTTGAACAAATTATTGTAGCAGCGTGTGGAATGAACCACATCAGACAATACCTAATTATTCAGTAGAATTATACTTGTAAAATCTGTACACCGGTGGTAGAATTATATACAGCACCACCCAAAAAAGAAAAAAGAAAAAAATCATATTCTATTTCTTTTATCTCTTTTTTTTTTTTTTATTCAGCAGCAAAAGAATTAAGAATTACAAGTAGTAAATGAGAAGGAAGCTGCTTGTCTATCTATATTCCCTCTTGAATCCTCAAGAGCAGCAGAGAGCCTTCTAAGATGTATCTTTTCTGGAACCTCACTTCCATCATAACCATTTCCGTGAAAGCCATTTCCTGTAAAACCCCCTTCCATTGGCACTATATTTTTCCCTCTGTAACCCAACCCAGCATCCGATCTAGACCGTGCCAATTTCTCCTGCCCATCTAACGGCCTCTGTAAATGAACTGGTAGCACAAATTCATCAGTCATGCAAGAAGAGGCACTGCCCCAAGAACTGAACCTACAACTATCACTCGCTCTGTCAATCCTTTTCTCATCTTTTCCCAACACAAAATATTTTAGTTTCCCAAACAATTTTGGTTTGTTGGAGTTGCTAATTTTGGAGGAATCTCCAGAAGATTCTGATGAGTATTCCCAGTTGGAATCATCCGGGGAGGTGGGCCCTGAGTTGCATGCATAGTCATGTATTAATTGTTTGGCTCTCTCTTTTGAACTGGGACTGATTGTGATGCTTAGATCACGCGCTAGGGTTTTGCCGTGAGCAGGCTGGTGATCTCGAAGTTCGTAACGGAGACATGCATTGATCCATTTCAGGTACACCAGCTCTTCGAGATCTAGACACCGGCTGTTTTTCAGCTGTTCAATTTCATTGGTCAGTTTCTCGACTTCATGTCTGAGGTTTTCAGCTTCCTCTATTGCTTCTCTCTGAAATTATAGAGAGGGTAAATTGCATATTTACCACTTAAGCTCAGTATTTGAAAACGATATACAATGATAATTATAATACCGTTAATGACTGGAGAGTTCTGTGCTGGATATTACCATTTCAACTTTTTAATGACAACTGATACCGGTGGAAATGTACCCATGAAGCACCTAGAGGCTTGAGCTACTGGTTGAGCACATGTATTTACCAATATATAACTCTTGGTTGAATATTACAACCGTCACTTGGGTACAATAGTCCTCAGTACGACAAATGTAAGGTGGTTCATATTTACTGGTACAACAGTCCGTTCAAAAAAATAGCTAACACTACAACACTAAATGGTTCAGCTAAGATCAGCATACCTCTTTACTCGTGTGGAAAGTTGTGTCTAACTGTAACTCCACTTTCTGCAATTTGAGTTGCCGTACGAATTCCAATTTTTCCTCCCCTAAGCGTGCATTAACCAATCTCAAATCTTTCAATTTCTCTTCTAATTCATCGATTCTCTTTGACCTCGCATCCTCTCCGTTATGCATCTGTTCCATTTTTTCTCTCAGAAGTTGCACTCTGTTCGTCAGAACGTTAACTTGCTCTCTTGCTTCTTCCAGCTCAGCAATATTTCTAGAACTTTCTGACAGCTGGGCCCGCAAACTGTGGTTCTCAGACAACAATGACCCCATCTTTAATGTGTAGAGTTTGGTCTCTACATTCTTAACTTTCAATTGGTTCTTAAGCTCGCTAATTGAGTTTTCCTGTTCATTAAAATTTGAGAATTCTAGTAATTGCGATAGAAGAGATGTCTCTCTCTCTTCAAGGGAACAAACCATGTTTCTCAGGAAGGAGACCTCATTCTCAATTTCACAGGTAGACTGTATTCTGATCGGATTCACAATTGGATCTAGGTATGGGTCTGGCATGCTTGATCCAAATTCTTCTAGAACAAGGTCGTTGAATTCTGGTAATAGGAAGCCTTCTTCATCTCCTGAGCTACTTCTTGTTGGAGAAGGAGAAGCTGTGGCTGATGTGGCAGTAAGAGTAGTGGTTGAACCCTCTCGAGTTGCTTCCTTAAAAAAATGAAATAAAGCTTTGGATGATGTTTTAAGATGCATAACTGATAAGATTAAATTAGGCTTGAAACTTTTTAATTCAAGCAAATTCAACTTACCCAACTAAATTTATCAGTTATGGGCAATCCTTTCAAACAGTTTATACTTGAGCCCTAAATATTATTACAGTTTTTCTATGTAATGAATTATTTTGATTATTCAAAGATAGTATTGACAACCCAAAATTCACAAATCATGCTATAAATTAAGCAGAAGGATCAATCCTTTTCAGCACCAAAAACACAACTTAAGCTTCAAATTCCAAAACATACCTTCATAAAATTGCACTCATCTTGTGTCTGATCACTAATCTCCTCTTCTTCGTCCTCAATTACTGTTCCCAGTAAGACAAATAGATTAGCACAAACAAATTAACATAAACGATCAACTCAAACGGAATAAACCCACAAAAAGTTTCAAAAAGTTTCAAAAAGATTAAGAGTACCCAAAGAAGGAAGTGTTGAATGGGGCCGAGTCCTTGTCCCAATTTGAGAAAGCACAAATCCAGCAAAGGAGAAAGCAATTGTAATACCAATACTAACCAGAAGTGGTTGTGATGCTCTTCTTTCTCTCCTCTGCATCGTTTGTTTTTCTCCCTTTGTTTTTCTAATACCTGAATGGCCCATCTCTCAGGAAAAAGTTGTTCCAGTTAATTCAATTGTTTACGAACCCATCATAAAACCCAGAATAAACGGAGCAATTCGTGGGTGCTCCACCATAACTGCGCGATCTTTTCTTCCCAATTTGGGGAAATAGTTGCTGGAATCAATGTACTTGCAAGAAGAGATCTTTCTCTTCGTATGGAACCAACTACCTTGGCGATTGGAGTAGGATCGTACTTTACTTTACTTTACTTTACTAAAGGGGGGATTTCATTAGACTAGAATTTTCTTCTTCAGAAAAGAAATCGTAACACTTTTTGGTTTGTTGTGTGCATCTAATACTTGTCTTGTTCGGGCAGCGTGCTTTCAAGTTCCAATTGTGAAGCTGACGTAGCATCTCAGGTGTCATTATGGTCCTAAGTCAACCTCTCTTCTCTATTGGTCGAATGTATCTTGGTCAAAGTCTAGCTGGAAGGAATCACTATCGAACACTAACTAGATGGCGATTCTTTGGAGAATATACGGACTGTCACATTATGTGGCGAGTCATAACTTGGTTATCTTTGGAGAATATACGGACTGTCACATTAGTGAGGACTTATGTGGAACCAGACTGCAGTTGCGTAGGGGCACAAGAATAGGAGGTGAGCTGCTGATTCTACTGGGCAGTTATTACACTTTGTATCACAGTTCATGCCCCTTGACTTGAGATTCTCCTCTGATTGTATCACAGTTCATGCACAGGAATAGGAGGTGAGCTGCTTAGAGTGGGAAAAATGGCACGCCCGAGCCGGCTCCGTCACGGAACGGAACGGTAATGGCACGGAACGGCACGGCACGCGTGTCATTCGCGTGTCGTGACTCGCGTGTCCCGTGCCGTGACCAATTGTTGGCAAAGAAGACACGCCACGGCATGGCACGGCACGGAAATTGCCTTGGTCACAGCACGGCACGGCACGGGACACGCGAGTCACAGAATGGTAGACACGCCAGTCACGGCAGTCACGAGGCAATACACTAACATACCTTCCTATAAGGTATAATTTTATTTTAATTAAAATATTTACATTTAAATTTCAATTAAAACATTTGAATTTTAAAGAATCGTTTCATATTTTTTTTTAAATGTTAAATGCGATCAAACGTGACTAACACACGTTTAGTCACGCCACGTTTGGTTACGGCACGCGAGTCACGCCGTAACTCGCGTGCCGTGACCACCCCTCGTAATTTTTGTCACGGCACGTGAAAAATTTACTTAGTCACGGCACGGCACGGCACGTTTTTCCCACTCTAGAGCTGCTGATTCTACCGCCAAATGTTTGTGTTCCCATATTATTTTCCCTCCGCCTATCAGCGCCATGTACAAAGATTTGGTTGTAGTTTCCATCGGCAGTAAAGCTCCAGTATAAACCATCTACCTGATCTGATATCTGATATCTGAGAATTAGAATTACCCCTCCTGTCTCTCCAATACTCATGCCATAATTTTGTTTCTTTTATTGAATTCTCGTGCCATCTTATTTCCTGACTGCTGGCTCCTGCTACTTTCTTTTTCCTCTCGTTTTTTTTGAATTTGACAGATAACTAAGTTTGATCGATCAAATAAGGAGAGATCAAGACAGTGAGTAAAGAGTTATCAATGAGCAGTTGCCTCTCATATTTTACACTTTTTGAAAATTCTCAAGAAATTTAGGTGTCCCTTTTTTTATTCTCATTCATGTCTTATTTCGGTTCAATTCTTGTTCAGTTAACATGTTTAACCGGTTCGGTTCGGTTTTATTTTTGAAAACCAAAATAATGTTTGGTTTGACATTTAAACTTTGGTTCCAACCGAACCGACGGTTTTAATACCCTATATATGATTTTATGTGTCAATTATCCATATCCGAATATTAAATATATACCATAGAGGGTTCAAATGCCTTCATTTTTTTTGCCTCCATTATGCCTTCATTTTAAAGTTGTAAATAATTCAAAATTTAAAATTTAAAAGTCAAAATAAAATCGTTGGATATGATCTACATTATTTTATCTATGCACATATAAAAAATTATGATATTTCAACTTTTTTTTAATTGTCATTAAGAACTTATAAAAACGTAATAATGTGGATAATTTCTACACGTTAATTTTTTAACTTATTGATTCACATAAAAACAAAACCGAAACACGATAATTTATTATGAGCACATAGAGAAAATAATATAGATCACATCTAACGGTTTAATTATGAAGTTTATGATTTAAATTTTGAATTATTAATGTTTTAAAAATGGAGGCACGGTGGAGACAAAAAATGTAGACATTTGAACCCTCATCTAGTTTAATATATATTATTGCCAAATTATGTTATTTACAATTATAATTAGATAAATATTATAAACTTCAGTATTTTTTAAATAATATTTTTATATTTTTTTAACAAAAAATTTACCCTATCCTCTTCGCTTGCAACCAGTTTGAGGCTGTACCATGCTTCAAAGTTACTGGAAATATGATATTATACACCAGACTTCATAATAAACATTCCTATTTCTGTTGCTAGATAGTTGTTCACTTTCATGATAAGATTCTCGAAAATATTTTACCAATCAATGCAACATTTAAAGCACTAGAGAACTTTACAAGCCCAGAAGTAAAAATGTTAATGCATTTTATTCTTCAGAATAGCATTATTAAATGACATTCCACTAGAAAATGCCAGCAGACAGCATTGCATGATATAAACTCAAAATATTGTACTTTGATGCCATTAGAAAGCTCTACATCAGGGGGGCAAAAAAGGGAAAGAAGAAAAAAAAATCTGCAACACCTGGGTTGCGGTTATTCTATTTTGCAAATATAAATCAGAGAGCAGAGCATAAAAATTGCACAATCCTCCCTCTTTATTGATATCTGAATCAGGCCCCGTCACAACGCGGAAAACAAAAAAGTTGCACAATATAGACCAAAAATGCAAATCCTTTCAAATATTAGCAAAAAGGAAGAAAGACTAAAGGAATATATCTATAATGGTCATGTCTATCTGGTGCCCCTGAATTCTACAAAAGAATTGATGCTCCAATCAAGCACACCATTTCTATATTTACACCAAAACCAAGACTGCACATAAAATCAATTAAAGCTCGAAAGAGGGGTCGATTATTCTTTTTTTCCTTTTCCTCTCTAAGTCTGTTAGTCAGGCCTGCCTAGTGCAATAAATGAAGGCCAGGCCTCCCGTTACTAGCTCTTTCCTTTATGACTCAGAAAGAAAAAAAACCTTCTGAGTTAAAGAGTTGCACCTAATGCTTTAGTAAACCCTCTCTAAACTCTCTAGCACTAGTAGTTAATGGAAGAGTAGCTGATTCGCTCAAGTTTGCCAAAAAAGGCTAGGATCAGCACTATACAAGGATCGGTCTTGTATTTCCAAATTGGCAACGTGCCAATCAACTAGCCTTGCTTGGATGGTTTTGCACAGCAATAGTCCTGCTGGGAATAGCCACCACCCACTCTCATCCCTACAATGTTTTTTTATCATTCAAGTTAGAGACAAAATAAAGAAAAAGAGACAAAAACAAAAGCAGTCATACAGCAGGAAAACCATGCCAGAAATCAAAGCATTGGGGCTAAATCAGTCCTTATTGAGGTCAAACATGGAGTTTTGGCTAGAAATCCCAAACAACATGATCTCATGCCTATTTGGTACATGAGGCTCAGTGCGAACACCAACTTGTTCTGTTTGGGTATTTGATGGCCCAATTCACATTCTTTATAGCTCTGGAATGGGATCTAGCTGATACTCGTAAATTTTAAAAGAGGCATCCCCACCCCTGTTGTACAGATACAACCCGGTAATTAGAAAAAAGGAAAAATAAACCTACGTGCCCAAACCCCAGGGTTGTGTGCTGGGATGCTTTTTTGATGATGACTTGTAATGCACCAATCCACATAGGAATGCCACCACCTGAAGAAGATAAAGATAGGAAAATTGAAATAACACAGCATTGAATAAAAATAACATGAACAGGTAACAATAGTTCTGCCCTTGTAGAAGTCCCCAAATATCGTGTTCTCTGTAACAAAACACAAAACCATATTGTATATAAAGTTATAAACACAAAACCTATTGCATTAGACACAGTTCTCTGCAAGCAAAGAAACTAGAAGAGTAAAGATCTAGCTCACATTTTACATGTTTTTGAAGGAGTAGGTTATCATTTATTGCCGTATAAAGGATATTAATGAAACTTGTTATCACATAAGAGTAAAACAGCACATAACTATTATGTGCACAGAAATTTAATAGGGAAGAAACTTACAACATTGACCAAGGAGGTTATGTTCCATAAGGCATAGACACGAGCCAGACCTGCTGAGCGGCGGGGCCCATGGCTGAAGAGAGCATTAATCCCAGCTGGAAAGGGGGACAGGATGCCAAGAGGTAAAATGAAAAGAACAAGCAATATGTCAACCATGGAGTAAGAATAGAGCTGGAGGAATGTTAACAGCACTAGACTGAAATCAGCCAATAGCAGCATTGATATTACCAACCCTACCAAATCCTGCAACACACAAAATTCAAAAGCTTCAGAATTCTTTTTTCTTTTCTCATATCTGAACTACTAAATTCTTTCCAAATTCATTAAAAACCACGAGTTCTTAGTATAGACTGTATTTAGAACCAAGTAAAACATGAGGTATCAAATGTACCACCAGGTACATGTTTTTATTAATATAATAATACATAATAATTACTTGCCAAGTGTCAGGTATCAAAATGTACCACCAGGTATATGTTTTTATTAATATAATAATACATAATAATTACTTGCCAAGTTTGACACGTGTAATTAAAACCGAGGCAGAACTGTTAATTTGCAAGATTAGATGTCCATTCATGTAGTATTGCTAACTATTACACATCAATAGGTACCAAATCAAACAAAAATAATAATATCACAACCTGATAACTTGGATTGCAGTTGATATCTAAATGAGTCCGAAAGAGGAATATTCAATTCCTATTGAAGACAAAAAAGTAAATAAATAACTTAATGTTACAACTGAAAAGAAGAAAATAAATAAATAACCTGATGGCCAACGGGCCTGCTATTATGCAAGATAAGAGAAAAAGGGTAGAAGAAGTCTCTCTTCTCCTTCAACGTTCTCAAGCTGCCCGAATCAATAACACCGCCCATTATCTTCTTTCGGATAATAGCATCTTGATTTCTACTTAACAAAGCATCTCCCAATGCAGTACGGTCTCTATAAAATACATACAAGATTAGCAGTAATTATTCAAATAGGGACCCGTCCATGACTGTCATGGCACTGTGCTGGCACATGAGCCTGATTTTGCAACCTGACCCCCAACTAGCAAATTTTCACCAAGTCACCAATGTTGTGTAACTTTACCAACAAGAACAACCCACTCTTTCAAAAAATCTAAGAATCAATTCAGTAAGAGGACCACCAGTCTGGCTAAATGTCTCAAAAAATTCAGTAATGTGGTACTTTATCAGTGAACTTACACAATTAGGTGACACTATCCAGATTTGGTGCTTAATTGCAATAAGTAAAGTTCAGTCAAAGAACTATGGAAATGAACATTGCATTACTCCAAGTATGAATCTATAATATTCAACACCAATTTAATGCAAGAACCGATGAGATAGATAAAAGAGAAAGGACAGCCTTACCCTGGTGATCGGTCATTTCTAGGGGGTCGAGAAGCAGTCCCATCGGGTTGAGGGGAGAGCGGAGGAGTTCCACCTTCAATAGCATAAATGACGAGGCCAAGCTGGCAGTATCCCAATGCAGTGGCCTGAAACCATGCAAGGTCAACCCGCACTCCATGATGCTTCAGCGGTGTGTTGGCGTGAGTGTCCAGCCAGCTTAGCACTGACATCAAGGTCGACCTCAGGCAGCCTCGCCTCACCAGTCTCAGTTGAGCATTTAACCCCGCAACCAGCCGGTACCATATTGTTGGCTGAATAGCCTGAGAAAAAAGACCACCATCCAGAACCAAAGATAAGAGAGGAGGAATAAAACACTCAAGGACCACTCCTATTTGTTGTTTTTTATTGCCAATCACAATATTTTTGAGTCCCAATCGTTTGAGTTGATCCTTGATGGTGGTTACATGCTGACTATGAAAGAGAGTTGATGATACTTGGGCAAAAATTAAGCACTTTATAATTAAGCTTCCCCAAGTGCACAATTTGATAGCACAAGTGATCAATCATATACTAAGGCTCCTTATGTTATCTAAAGTAGACTAGTTTTAATATTTAACAATGAATTCTTTGAAAAAACGCTACAGGAATTTTGTTTTATTTGATTTCTCCTCCCAATATAAAAAGGAAACAAAATGAAGGACCTGGCCCATGAGGCTGGTAAGGACATTGTCGCTGTGGAGATTAAAAGGAGCCATATAGCTACCATCACCGCCAAACAGAATGCTCATGGGAAATCTCTGGTGTAGGCGCGGAGGCAGATCAGCTCTTTTCTCATCCCCACCCAGAAAGAAATCCACATACCCAAGCATGTAGTCTGGAGTTGCTGCTACCTACTTTCAATTAACCAAGTAACAAAAATTAATCTTCTGCAGAGAATTATGATGTTTGAGTTTGTGCGGTATTGTGCAAGGAGGCCTACAATGTAATGCAGCTAAACAGAAAGGTACTAAAACTGATACAATAAGAAACATACTAAAACTAGTGCTCGACCATATCACCTCACAGATACCATCAAACCAGGCAGCAGGTGGGTCCTCTAACAGTGTTACAAACAGACCGGTAAACCAACACTAAATAAGGCATTAACTGGATCTCAATCTTACGTTTTCCTTCTCCTTGGATTATTGTTATTATGTTCTTTCGATATCAGGTTAGTTGCCATAACACAACGGAATGGTAAACCTCATCACGCACCTTGAGACCTTCATAGAGGGCACGGGACCTACATGAGCGGAGGCAGGAGTGATCATACTCAGACCTGACAAACTCACGCAAGCGCTGGAGCTTTTTCCTGCGGCGCCACTGCTGCCAGGACCAAGCAAGTGGATAGGCAGCTACACTAACAATGCTGTGCACAGCCCCCTCCCACCACTGATATGCTGCCAGCGCATTGATCTCATCCACAAAGCGATTGTAAGCATCCTCATATACAATCTCAGCAATCTGATCAGGTGGGCAGTGTGGTAGGTGCCACGGCTCACTGAATGTGTTTGGCCCCATGAAGTACACCCTATGCACATGACTCTGCGACTCCTCTTGTCTGTTTGTTTCCAATACCTAAATGTGGCAATTTTAGGTAGAGTCAGCAATACAATTCCTATGACTTGGAAACATTCTATTAATTTGTTTTCAGTTTTCCCCATTATATTTTGTTTGGCAAAAGTGGCTTACTGAATAAATACAAGGACTATAACCTTGAATCTTGCTAAGCATACACTGCAACTTGAACAATTTTATGCTTAATTAAACATTCTGTGCAACTTTCAGTCTATTTTGCTGTCTGCGAGGGCTTTATTAAGTCAACTAGATGCACATTCAACTGCGGGAAGGAAAAAAAACAAAAAGAAAAAGAAAAAAACAAGAAAGACCTCATTGAGGGACTCTAAAAAGGGAAAAGAGTGGTCGATTTGAGACCCATGCTGGGTCGGAGCAGGTCCAGGGAGTTCATCATTACCCACAAACTTCATCCTCGCAACACTTAAAACAAGTGCTAGGAGGACAAGGAGACCTGTAAGGAAAAGCCCGAAAAGCCATGGCCCACCAAAAGTGTAAATCAGCTCCTCCAAGGCAGTGTAGCAGTGGGGCATGTGATACCTATCTGATACACACTTATAAGGGCATGGCGTTCCAGCAACGCCTCCTGCACAAATTCAATTAAATCCAGTGAGCAACATTATATGAATGGTCATGGGTTGGTTTATTGCCTTATTGGTCATGCATGAACAAGGATTTCTATAATAAAATTGTGTGCCAGTTCGACTGTAATGGCTTCTCTGCCAATCAGTCGCACACACAAGGCTTAATAGCCTTTATCATTCAGCAAATAGCACATTCAATGAAGAAGCCATGCAAACAAAATGGGTGGAAAAAAAAAAATATACCTCGAATACTGACAAAAATGGCACGTTGTGGGATCCCACTTGAAGGGCATGGGTAACAAAGTGACTTATCTGAGCCAGTCTTATTCTTGTATGTCCCCAGAGGGCATTCCTGTAATTTTTTAAGAAACATGAAAAGAATGCACTAGTGTGTTGTGGCTTTTGTGTGTAGAGGTGGCAATTTGGAGGGTTGGGAGTTCAGGTTTTAAGTCATCTTGGATTCAGTCAGCTTAGTTTTGGATCATTTTTGGGTTTTGTATTGTTGAAGTTATGTTTCCAGCTCTTTGAGGATCGCGTTGGGGGAAGGGAGGAGCCAGGAGACAGATGGCGAAAACACAAGCTCAGTTCTAAAGAGAGACAAAACAAGTAACAAGTACCTTGCAAAATGTTCCATAAAGGCCTTCTGGGCAAGCTTTACCCGTTACTGTTCCATTATCTCCAGGGTAGCCTGGTCCTTTGCTTATACCTCCACTGCATAAATGTAAATCATAAAATAGAATATAACTTCACAAAACAAATCCACCAACCTACAAGTGACATTCAGAAAGTTAAAACTTAATGGTTCACCTAAATTGACCCTTCAAGTTCCCCAGAAGCACCTTTGAATTCACATACAAGCCCAAACAAGAGAGAGAGAGAGAGTAAATATTGACTCTGGTCTGACAGGTCAGACAACAAGTCGTATCCAAACCCAAATGTTGATACAGATAGCAGATTCACAACTCCATGAACAGACAACAACCATGTAATATATTTATTCTCTTGAATTCCTAACAAAAACAAAAAGAACTGTACCAAATATTACTAACAACACAAATAATCTAAAAGAAAAGGTAATGACAAACCTGCTGCTAATCAATCCTTTAACACTTGCCATGGGTACATAATCATCTCCAGTAGGGATGTCAGACCAGTGGAAATGAATCCTGCCCCCACCGCCGCCGCCACCGCCAGAGCGGCTGCCAATACCACCAGCAGTTGAAAGCACAGATGCTTCACCTAGGGTAAGGGTTCTAAGAAACAGAAGGATTGTGCCACCTGAGCCACCCCCGAGCCCACCAGTCAAGGCATTAGTAATGACCCCCTTAAAGCTTTCCCCATCAGACTCGACCGAACCATAGACGGACAGGCTCATCAGAGAATGCTCCCATGATCCCATCACTGAAATAGAGTATTAGAAGACATTTAGATCCTTCAGCACTACACCTAGAGAGTTCTTCCAAAAAATATAAAATTAGCCAGTACCAAATATGGTGCAGAATTAATGGTTAAAAAAATAGATCCAAGTAAAGGCCGAGCATACCAACAATGCCACCACCAGCTGTAGAAGTAGCAACCGTGTCGTTACCACTGCCGCTACCAAGCTCACAAGGTAAGTCAGAACTACCATAAGAGATCCCACCTTCAACCTTAGTCCCATCGAGGAAGCCATCTCCACCTTTGCCTCCATGGCCCCCGCCTCCACCAAGACCACTGCTTACTACTTTGCCTCTTCCAATCCCACCTCTGCAACCTAATTTTCAAGAAAGACATACAACTAAGAATCTCAAATCGTCTTTAGATAATAAATAGGGATTTGCACACAGGGTGCTCAAGAAAAAGCAGGAAACAGGTTCCATTATGTATTAGATAATAAGAAACTAGTAATCTGAAAAAAAAAATGTCAACTGTTAAAAGCATCTAAACAGAAAACCTTAAAAGGTGTAAACAATTCCAACATGATAGGACAGCAATACCATCTGATAGCAAATGTCACCAAACAGCCAAGTATTATATCAGCCATCAAGAGTTCTGGTTATAATCCCAGAATCAAAGGCTTACAAAAACGGTCATGAATACCATCAGCAATGCACATATGTGTACGACACTGTCCAGTACTTTGTTTTGGAGTTCAACTCATACTTATAGTTCTCTTTGGATGTCTGATTTTAGTCTGGACAGTATCATCTGCACCAGCTAACATAAGAACGTCATGGAAAGAAGAAAGATGGGTAAATTGGTCAAAAGTACCGAGTCCAGTGGCGCTAATTATTCCTGAAGGATACACAGTGACGCTTCGTGCTCGGTGGAAATGAACCACAGTTCCCTCTATTAACCCTGACACATCAATGTCTTCGACCCGACAGATCTGTATTATCTCAAAATCATTAAACGACTTCTATTTCAGAAGGACTATAATTTTAGTAGCAAAATGCTGTCAGAACCCTACAATTTGATTCAACTTCTCTGACTCTGATTCAATTCTATGGAAGGGTGCCATACATCTCATTCTGCCTATGAATTTTCATGAAACTTATAATTTAATTATGAAAGATATTGAAAATTTTGATTCACGAGTGTAATCTCAATTAACAATGGTAATTCAATGAAAATATCTTGCCTGAAGAGTGAAAGACAATGATGTGTTCACATTACAATCTTCAGGAGGATGAATCAATTCAGCAGGGCAAGTTTCAGATTCACAATTCAACTTTGGAGCCCTAAATGGCAACAAATAGCAAATCAATTAACAAAGATGATTTTACCAAGTAAAATTGTAAAAAAGAATCAGATCAGTCGCATAAACTTACAAATGATCTTTTGTCCCATTTATAATTGGGCCACGTAAGACAGATCCAGGCCCAACCTAAAATACAGAGCACAATGTCAAAAGGTAGCGATTTAACACAGGTCTAGACTACTCAGACTAGTTACCAACATCATATACCCCAGAGCATGAATAGAGCAACTTAATACCATGGAGCTACACCAATTTTGGTACAGCACATCAGAATTGTGTTTGCTCTTATCTATAATTGTGGATGGTGAGGTTTTATTAAGCCTTAGCCCTTAAGCTTTAAGTTAAACACAAATAGTACAATATTGAAAAAGTAAATCAAATAAATTTAAGCATAGTCTTTCGTACTTGTATACTGTAGAAAAGAGATAAGATCAAGCGTTGTGCCTCAATTGTATCTCCGCTCCCTGATAAATTGAGAAGGCCTTGACCATGAACGCCTAGATTTGCATTAGAATGTATAACTGATGCTTCCTGTATAGTTAAAGAATTTTATGATCTAATGCACATCTAATAGATGAACAACAAAGGAACAGTGTGCAAACCCTCCTAAACATTGAAACACTCATGTATACATGAAATATTTTATACCAGATCAAAGAAGTACACTCAACAAAAGTAAAATGCCCTCATTATGCTCACTCAACTACTAAAACTAAAATAGAAAGAATAAACATCTAAAGCGGTAGAACAGTGACTTTCATATCCTCGCCAGCAAAGAATTGGCATATGCATATAACAAAAACCCTTCATGGCATAAATTTACATACTAGGTGAAGAAATGCAGTTTCCTATAGGCTATGTTTGATAGGAGGATAAGAAATGGGCATAAGGGGATAACTCTCATCCCCTTCTCCCCACTATTTATTTTTCCTACCAACCATAGCAATAAGGTATATCCAAGAAAGGTGCTTGAATGAGGTTAGTTCTCAGTTACTTGATACATAATAAGATAATAAAAAACCAATTTAGTTTACCCATAGAAATACAAGACCAACATGGATACCTTCAAAACTATCAAATTACTTGCTTCTAGCAAAGATGTTGCAAGTATGGACTCGTCACCACCATCAATCAGCATTCTAGCATTCCACATTAATAGCATCTTTACTGACATCCGCAACCCGCCAAAAACCTATTTATCCGCCATTTTAAACCAAAATTAAAATTCTTTGGATAGAGGAAATAACTAATGGCATCTAGTGGTAATCTATTATTTCTTTTTCTTCTTTTTTTGTTCTTTTGTGGGTTGGTACAAAACCCCTAATTCTCTATTTTTCTTTCCTTGCATTTTCTGCAAACCTAGCTTGTATCCATCATGTAACAGTACAAATCAAAGACAAAAATGTCCATACCTTGACAGTGGAGTCACTCATAAGAAGTTCTTCTGCAAGGAGCTCAAACTCAGAGTATGGGTATCGGGTGAGACCAAATGTTAGGATAGCTCCTGACAATATACTCAGCTGCCCTTGAACCTGAACAAATTAGCATTTAAGTCCAACTTAGTAATAAAAAATTGGATACTTTGTTAGAACTTAAAGATGGTGCAAAATGTTGCAAACTTACAGGATGGGATGTTAATCTCCATCAACCCACCCCACCCCACCCCCTACCCCCAAAAGAAGAAAAGAAATAAGTATCGCATTTCAATTCAGGAGCGGGCACACAAGGACAATTTAAGATACTCTTCAAAGTTAAAACATCAAAAGAAAATACCAGCTGTCTTTAAACATAATCAGACATTGCACTCAAAATTAGCAGCAATAATTGTCTGTTAGTCATTTATACTTACTGCAATTCCAATAGCACACCATTTCCAAGATTAATACAGGGAGAGCCTTTAAAACAAAAAACAGGAAACAGATCATGCAAGATGCAGAGTTCACCAACACCGTACCTTAATCTGAGATGATACTGGCCAATTCTATTTGAACTAGTAGGGAATTTTTTATTTTTTTTATTTTGTGGTTCTGCAGGCATATCAAATAGCCTACTGCATTAATACAAAATTCAATGACTAATTCAGAGGTATGGTATCCTCTTTAGAACTTTCAGACAATTGTCCTCATTGTATACCAACCACAAACCTCATTAGTGGCTTCTTTATGGTGTTTTTGCCCAAAGATCAGTCTGGCATCAATTAAACCCCCATTTACGCCCAACCCCTCCCAAGAAAAAAAAATAAAACGAAAATAAAGAAGGAAATATCCTAAAATTAAGAAGAAAAGGTTCTTCCGCTGCTGGCAAGAACTAAAGGGCTGGCAAATGGGCTGACCTGGACGCGGCTCCAACGTAATGGGACAGCAGCTTTGGCACAGTTTTTGACAAAAACATTAGTCCAGAGAGGTTGATACGGGAATTCCATGAGAAGTGTGTCAGTCTGTGTAGAATAGTTATTGTTGTCCACAATGAGACTCTTGGGTACCGCATCATAAAGTGTACCGGCAGCACCAGCATTGTCTGGGCAACCTGAGCTCCGCCCACCTATGGCCGAAACGATCATATTACCAAGTTAAATTAAAAGGTAAAAAGAAAATCATTGCAAAATGAAGGTACATGCATAGTTAATTCAAACAAAAAGTGCATATTGTATACTGGTCAGTTCTTGCCATATGCTAGGCACTACAGCCAAATTCAGGCCCATTATCATACTAGTTAGGACACGAACAAGTGATGATGACAGATGTTCTCGTGTAGAGCTCATAGTAATAATAGTAGTCAATAAAGCGACCCCTTTTGAAGTTTAAACTACTGAATTAAAAATCATATACCGTGAACCAAGACCACTGTATCATCGTGTCTACTAAAAACATCAACTGAAACACGACCACCTCCTCCCCCAGCAAGACCACTGCCTCCTGATGCACTAATGTTACCGCTTCCTTTCCTATGAAACACAAGAAAAAAGAGAGGATATAAAAGATTTGAATCTAATTCTGTAGCCATACATAGACCAACAACTGGCAAGCGCTTCTAGGCAACAAACTGCTCTTTCAAATTCTTTTTTTCATGCAATGGTTCTATTGATTCAATCAAATATACTGAACCCTGAACAGTGTCCTCTGTTTAAACTTATGGCAAACCTCTTTTTCTTTCATTATGCCACATTCATGTAGAACAGTAGGAAGGCATGAAGATATACTATCTCGAGTTCATACAGAAAGAATCATACTGCAGTGTAGTTAACTGTAATAATTAGTCTTCCATCAAGTTCACTCAAGCTAAAGTAGTTCAACAATTCATTTCACATAAAAGATTCTTCACCAAAAAAAAAAAAAATAATCATAAGTCATATATATTGAAGCACTTTTCTAACCCTCATTTAGATGGCATGTCTCCTAATTGATAATACCCTGCTAACTTGGCAAATCCAAAACCCCAAAAATTGCATCAAAAGCTAATTGATAAAATTACATTAAACAGAGAACTCACATTTTATCTGCAACTATATAAATACTGCCACCGGACCCGCCACCGCCTTTATCACCTCCATCTCCACCATCAGCAATAACCATCCCCCCCAGTTCCAGCATTTCTTTAGCCACTATCCAAATCCTACCTCCACCACCGCCTCCATAATCGGCCTCCACACTTGTTGACCCACCTTGGCTGCCATAGCTGTCTGGATTTTGAAGACTAGTCCAGTCATACGGGTCACCGCCCCACGAGTCCTCCTGTGTCTGCCCATCTTTGATATAGCAACTTGCACCTCGGCCACCATAACCACCCCCATCCCCATGGATACCGGTAGGGGCCCCACTAGTTCTCGGTGGGGGATCGCCGGCCAACCCGGTTGTGTCAACCACAGTACCTTCTAACAATGAGATGTTGGTGGAAGCAAGAACAACACGACCAGCAACAATTTTTGAATTAACGCCGATCTTTATGCGACCAGATAGGTTGGCTACAATTTCGCAACCCGGCAATGGACAGGTTAAGGACACCTCAGCGAGGAGTACCAGGCTACCGTTTCCATTTATGTAAATGTGGGAAGAGAGTTCTTTACTAGAGAGGACCTCGCATTGGGTGTCGAAGTCGCCTGTGCCGCCAAGGTCGGACTCGCATGAGGCATACGGCGGAGTCGGCGAAGGTGGCGGAGGTGGCGGAGATGGTGGCGAGTAGTCGTGCCACGTCAATATAGAGAAGTCGAAGTCCGGGTCGGGTGGAAGAGCGAAACTAGGGTTAAGGCTGCCGATAGAGAAAAGGAGGAGAAAAGAGAGGAGAGATATGGCCATAGGAGTTGAGGGGAGAAACTCATCAGAAACCCTATTCAGATTGGGGTTGATTAGCGAATTTATTTATCAGGGGGTGGATTTAATTTGGTCTCATTTATGATTTACCTCTCTCTCCACGCAAAGCAAAGGAAAGGCTTAATTAGAAAGACTGAAAGTGTGATTTTAATGGCTGCGAGAGAAAAGGGGAAAGCGGAGAGAAACTGATGCGGAGAGAGAGAGAGACAGGAGGCGAGGTGCTGATGAGCTGGAAGGTTTCAGCCGCTGATCGGGGGTTAAAGTGCTGAGAGAAAGCCAGATGGACGGTCACGATGTCAAGATTTTGGATGAGTAGGTGGGGCTGAGGCAAGATAGCCTAGCCTTCTATTTGGAAGGAATTCGACGCTCCCGGATCACCACGTCAGTGACATTAAGAGCTGGTGGGTACCACGTGTCACTTTTATTATGATTATGGAGATTGGGATTTCTGATCCAGGGGGCACAAAGCCACAAACTACAATCGTTTCGGTCCTGCGATCCAGTTAGGGGCACATCGAGATTTCTACCGAGTTCGGGGCTTCGGGGCCTCGGGCTGTTTTGCAACAAAGCGCGGATACAAAAATAATAATAAAAACAGTACCGATTCTGACGGACTTTTACATAAGAAAGAACGTGAGGGACTTGCGGGAGAATAAGCCCAAGGGCATTCGACTCAAAAAAAAAAAAAAAAAAAAACTTGTGGGAGAATATAATTAATTCTTTTGTCAGAAAAAAATATAATAATTAATAAAATATTATGTTTTTCACTCTTTAACATAGTCGTCAATTCTCACAAGCTGGTATATCATTGTACTAAATACGCCACGTAATTAGAGTGGAATTAAGTAGAAGCTCTTGCAAAAAAATAATTATAAAGCTAAAATTTAATGAATTGGCTATTTTCCTTCTTTTCACGGAAGGTTGTTAATTACATGTCCAAAATAACTTACTTCATTCATTCATTGAGTGGCACCGTGGCAAACAAAAATAAGATACAGTTACTAAATATTAATTTTAATTTATTTGTTAATTGTTAGAACATTTAATGGTCTACGCCAATGCTACGTGGTTCAACCATTGTTCCTTCCCCTCTAATTAAGGAAACTACAACTGCGTACTTGTTTTATTTTTAAATAAAGAAAAGAAAAAAAAAAACATGTCGTGAAGTTGACTTGGCTTACAGGCAGCGTAGTTACAGAGAAAATTGATACAATATAAGAAGCTCGTACTTACACGCTTTTACATGATTAGTTTGGCAGCTCTGCCTTTTAACTTTTAAGGCTGCGGGTCTAAATCAAGCAAGCTCAATTCTTGGGTGGCAGTGGAGAAGTACCCTTTCGGTTCGGATACTGACAATGTAATTGTCGATCGAGACGTTAAACAAGATTCATTCATTCATTCATTTTATTAATAACAAAATTAAAAATTATTAACGGTATGAGTATTTCGACAACAAAAAATATATATTAATGGTACAACTGAAAGATCATTTTTTGCATCTTCCAATAATTTATTATGTTCGTATTACGGATTCCTTAAAATTAATTTATAAGCTTTTATATTCATTAAATTACGTTTTATATAATTTCATAACAATTTAACACGTCTGAACCTCTTTCTTAGATGTAATTACATAAACATGAAAAATACAGTAAAGTAAATTCAAGGTCCATTGATAATCACATCGAACCATCACTCCACTCGTTTCTCTTTCCCTTGTCAAATTCCTATCGTATGCAGTAACTCAAATTACACAAAGAATCATCATTGTCCTTTTCGTAATGACACGAATATTAAAGGAGTCATGTGAATTTTCAAGTTGAGCCGAATTGACTCGATTTTTAATCAGGCGGTTAAAATTTCAAACTCAAATTTACGTTATTGTGTAGAGAATACGTGTTTCTCCTCAGACTTTTCAAAAATATTCAATGGCCAGTAACAAACTATAACTGATGCAGTGATGTGATAATAGTGATTTAGAACCAACCAATCTCTTCAACTAACTCGAGCATCTTAATGTCTCTCCAGGACTTAAAATGTTTTTACCTATGCTGCATGGATATGGGTACGGATATCTTATCAGATACAACACAGCGATACAACAATCTACAATCCAATACGGATAATGGATGATATCGATACCGCAATAAGATATCTTATCAGATACAATACGGCGATACAACAATCTACAATCCAATACGGATAATGGATGATATCGATACTGCAATACAATACGTATCAAATACAATAATCTACATAGTAATTATATTTATTTTTTATTTAAAAAAATAATTTTTATCTGCATTCTACCTTGTTGGCTGTTGAGAACATTTTTTTAACTTATATCCTATTTTTATGATTTTATCATTATGTTATTTGATAAACAGAGAGACAAATGGGAGATAGAAGATGGGGAAAAGAAATAATTACTCTAAATTTTTACATTCTAACCTAAAGTAGTAATAAATGTGTATTAAACTTTCAAGAAATTCAGCGAGAGACATTCAAACCGTACTCACGAGGAAGAATAAATTTACTATTTTAATTTTCAAATTTTGAGGAGTTACTGAATAAGTTGTCTGTCACCTTTAAACAATGTTTCTTAAAATATCAATATGTTGAATATTGTTGTAATTGTTTATGTATGCCTACATTCAAGCAATCATGTAAAAATAATAATTCCGTCGTAATTGCCAAGTAAATGGGAAATTTGAAGATAAATAAGAATTGGATCCTTCCACTCCGTTTACCAAAATCCACAGAGCAATCAGCATATACAATCCCGAGTTCTATTTAATATGGCCGGCCCAGTATACGGCCCAAAAGATCCCAATAGGCACATGTTTATTTCGTAAGATCAATTAAAATCCTCCTCAAAAACAAAAAAAATCAATTAAAATCTCGTGAATTTATGTAATCCTGTCCCAATTAGGGGTGCAAATGGGTTGGATATTATTTGATCGTATCCAGATCCGTATTAAAAAATTAAATACAAATATTCGGATATCGAATATCCGTGCAGATACGAATACGGAAATAATTTTGAATTAATTATCCGTATCTGAGTAGTAGATATATATTATATAGTTTAATATATATTATGAAAATATTTGTGTATATATCTACATATATCCGATATCCGTATCCGAAAAATAAAAACGGATACGGATATGATTTTAGCACTATTCGATCCGTTTGCACCCCTAGTCCCAATCCCATAGCATCAACTCAGAAAATTCATTAATAAATTTCCATACAGCATCGACTGAACCTATACTATTTGGATACTCTATGTAACCAATCTGATACTCATATCTATATAATTATATGTTACTTATTAAAGACGTATTTTATCATATTAGTATGATCAAAGTGGTATAAAAACTTATTCTTATTTTCTTAAAGAAAAAAATATATTTATATACAAAATAATAAAATGAACATATATAAAAGATATATTATGTCGTAGTTCTTTTTTTTCCCAAAATTATGTATCACCAAACAATATGATACTTGTATCTATAATCATATATTTCTAGATCAAGGGGATTTGCTAGTCTGATTAAAAAACTTTGGTGTTTGACGAAGCTCAATGATAAATACATAATTTTAAGTTCGTCGGAGCACCGGTCAAAGTTTGTCAGGCTACCGTCGTAAGTTCACCGGAGATTATGCAACACAGAAAAAGCTGAAATTTTTATTAATATCATTTAAAAAAAAAATAAACCAAAACACTGAAATTGGAAAATTCGAAAAATACCAGAGCCTCCAAGAATGGGGCCACAGATTGACTTGAAGGCCCTGGTATTTTTCGAATTCCCCATAATTTGTGGTTTATTTATTTATTTTTTGACAGTGGTATTAATAAAAATTTCAGTAGAAAAAGTAAATATTCATGATGTTGACTAGTTGAAACTATGTAATAGCAATAATGGTAATAATTATAACAATAGTATCTTCATAATTTTTTTTTTCTTTAGAATATTAATGACGGTTTCAGATGTAGTTTGAAAAAAAAAATCTAAGTCATTTAATTTGAAAATTCATTAAACAAATTTCTTTTGAGTTTGACCATGCTATCTAATTAGTTATAAAAATTAAAATATTTTATTATTATTATATGTCAAAGGTCGTCATTGCTTCGCCGCCCACTTATTTTTTTCTTATTAAAAATTAAAAAAAAAGTCGATGACATCGCCGTCTTATTGCACGAGACTAAAATTGTTATAATAAAATCCTTTTGCGCATATTCAATTTAAGTACCAAAGAAAATTTTGACAAACTGACGTTGAAAGTTACCAGAGCCTTACAAATGATGGTACAAAATGAAAAGAAAACTTCTTGGTTAACTGTTAACATTTTTTTTTAAAAGAACAAAAAAAAAAAGCTTGTGAGTTGTGAATCTTGTGATGAACCTGAACTTGTAAAAAAGAAGATGATTGAATTTGGACCAATGGCAATGTGTGCTACTATATATACTAGTTTTTGTCTCTACGTGCTTAATCGTAAACAACACAATATAATATTATCTATCTAATTATGATAAGGATCAAGTAGCATGAGGTTAATTAATTGTATAATTATGTCTGTGTGATGAAGCAGCCTTGCCTTTTATAGATTAATTGAATGAAATTTGTCGTGATTCTAAAATTATTTCATTTCATTATTAAAGATTCGTCCCAAATTACTTCTAATTAAGGATCTGAACAAAACATTTTAAAAACAATTAAGCAGTTGTCACATCCATAGAATTCTAAATAATTGAATTAAATGGGAGATAAATGCAACTTGCAAGGCCTATACATGACCTGGAAAGTAGCGCTACTGACAAGAGATCATGGGCCTATCTAAGAGGGCCAGGGGGGATAGTTTTCATTTTTCAATCTTCAAGACTTCAACCAAGCGTGCGCATTATTTTTCTCTTACATTTTCGAAGCTCCAGGCTCCAGCACAGGGGAGGGAGAAATTAAGGGGTGGCTGCATGTCTTTTTGCTTGCTAAGGCCTAAAAATATAAAAAAGAGACGTAGTGAAATAAATAACATTTGTTCAGAATCAGAGTAGCTATATATGTAATTAAGCATCTATCTGATAACAACCTTTGCTATATATGCAGTTGTTGGCAGATCCAAACTTTTTCCTTAATTACGGCTTACTCAATCAACCAAATTTTGTGGTTTTATTATCTCCTAAAAGAATTGGGACGGGCAGTTTTTTATAAGCATCGGAGCGAAATATGTTCAATACTCGGTCTATGCCGTCCAATTCGCATCAAATTCGTATGGACATATTCAAATATGCACTAATTTCAACTGCCCTGTAAATCTAAACCATTTATACAAATCTAATACTGATTGGGCGGCTTAAATCGGACATGAATTTTGATGCCATATCCATCAAACACCTCCTCTTCCAAAAAATTGATTAGACATATTTCATCAATGCTGAACTAGAAAGTTTGAATAGAATGGGCTAAACTATAAAATACATAATATGTGAAGAGGAGGGATCCAATTACACTCTTTTTTTTTACACATCTTGACACAGTTTTTTTATAGGTCAATTTTGCGATTTCAAAATCTAAACAGTCGATCCTAGCCATCAACGTGATCACCATATTAAAATGTGCTTGGAGATCAAATTTTACATTTTTTTGAATTTTTTTACTATTTATAAGATGGTTACAAAATCACTATTTTTCAATGGTCTGAAAACAACGATTTTGTAATCATCTTAATAAATAGTCAAAAAAAATGTAAAATTTGATCTCCAAGCACATTTTAATATATCCATCATGTTGAATGGTTTGGATCAACTATTTGGACTTTAAAAATGGTAAGTGTCAAAATGTGTCAAAAAAGGGTGTAATTCGATTCATCATCATATGTGAAAAGGCAAAAAAAGAGTGGTCACTGGGAATTTATGTTACTCAGATATTCTAATATAGGCTCTGTATCTGCATCGGGTACGTATTGGATACGGATATGCACCCAATACAACTCTGATATGTATCGGATACGCCGGCTGACGTATCGGCTTACGTGGTGTATCCTTAATCTCTTGATACGGTCTCCGATACAAATTGAGAGAATTGAACCCTGGTTCTTCCCACCAGCGACAAACACCCTTACCACTACACTAGTTCACATTTGAGTCTAAGTAATAGCCTGTCCCCTCCTCCCTCCCCTTTCCTAACACCACTCTCCCTTCTCTCCATCTCTAATGCTCCCCTTCCTCCTCCTTCCTCCATACTCCCTTCTCTCCTTCATCTTTGGAGCTCTCCTCGCTGTCTTGTGAGCAAGCGCTTCCACTTTGATTAGGTCTAGCTGCCCCTCATATTCTCCTCTCCTCCACCTTCTGAGCTCTCCTCGCCACCTTGTGAGCAGACGCTTCCGCCTTAGTCGGATGAGCAGACGCTTCCGCCTTAGTCGGATTTGGCCGTCGCTTCTTCGCTCAGCCTCGACGATCCTCCGCCCTACCTTTTCGGTAGCTCTTGTTTTTCTTTTCTTTTGTTGTTGATGGATGTTTGTGGTTGGTGTTGTGGTCTCCCTTCCCCTCTCCTCTTTTCTCTTCTCCATCTCCTCTTTTCTCTTCTCCCTCTTATTCTTTTGGCCAATAAAACATGAATATGGGTTGTGTCTCCTCTAGATATCCCGGTCTCACTTAGATTTTCAACCATCGCGTTTGTGCTGAGGGCAATGATGCTTCATGGCTCAATACATCTCCACCTGAACATCAAGAACGATGGCTCACGTACCAGTTCTTTGTTTATGTTTTTCATTGCTTACTTGTGTCAGGGAGGGGGGGGGGGGGGGGGGGGGCTCTACTTGTAATATATCTATACCGGTACGCACTGGTATGCAATCTAAGCACGTACCAATTTCTCTATATTTTTGCGTATGCATGTTGTTACCGGTTTTACCAACTTTCATATATATAACCTTAACTTTGAGCTTAGTACCTTTTCATAAAAAAATATATTTGATATTTAGATATAGTTTTTTATAGTAAAGTTGGAGGTCAAGCCACCCAACTGTTTTTAGTATACATAAATAATTCTCTATTTGAATTTCGAACGGTATGTAGATATAGTTGATGTCTAAAGTTTCCTATATTGGAGATAATTGAGAAATAGTTTGTTGTTTTGTAATGTTAATAATATAATAAAATATTAATACACATGCAATGATTAAGAATTAAGAAATTGTAAACTATATGAATAATAAGTGGAGTAGAACTAGAGGACTTGAGTGTATAAAATTTACACTATGGGCATAATTTGTCAAATTCTGGAACAATTTTAACAGATGCTGATTAAGAATAATTCAGATATAATACAACTATGATTCGTAAACCGTGCGATTACAACTGGCTTAATTGCTTAATTAAACCCGATGTACATCATTGTTATTCTATCTAGCTTGTCAAATTCTACGTATTAAAGCAAAGGAAGGTGATTTTTCTGAGAAGATGAGAACATTTTTGGATTTAGACAACAATTAGTAGGTGTTCAAATATTGCTTCTAATAGGCCTGTTTTTTTATGGGCCGGAATGGGCTGTAATGGGTATGCGTCTGCTTGCAATTCTCTCTAGTGCAGGCCTCTTTATTATTATTTTTTTTTTTTTGTAAGAAGCCAATATTATTGGGCATAGTGCAGGCCTCGCACCTGGTGCGAGTATGATGTTGGTATTGATCAACGCTATAATCTGATCTTTAATAAAATTTGACAATAATATCCTTTATTTAAAAATTAAGTCTAATAACAATATACTTATTTTTCTGAATGTATACTGATACAAGTTATATTAAACTCATGTGTTTATACAACTAAAATATGATATATGTTTATCATTTTAATAATTAAAAAAAATGAGAGGGGTGGTATATAGTTAGACTTCATCCGGACTACACGAATCCAAATTTCCTATTCCTTTTAAAAAAAATAATAATACAGGAATAGGACTGCAGGGGCGGATTCAGAATTTTCGTGAGGGGGGCAAAAAAATATGGAATCAGGTTTAAATAGCTTATTTATTTTAAATCCATTAACTAATTGGGTACTCGATAAAAAATAATGCCTTAACTTATACTTTCCAATTCTTTGAATTGTAATTTCTGATACTCTAACTTATAATTCTAATTATCAATCAAATTTCAATTTTAACTCTAAATTTAATCCGAATTACAAATCAAACATTCAGATGAGGCAAAAAAATTTCAGAGGAAAGCAAAATCGGTCAGAAGAGATAGATTTTCACTAAAACTCAAAGTAAAAAAATATTGGGTCCGCCCCTGTAGGCCTGGGTAAAAAAAAATTGGATCAAATAAACGTAAAATAAAAAAGATGTCTACGACTCTTTAGAAAGCGCAGAAGAGATATTTGCTTATTTTGTGAACACAAGTACAGTACTTCCAACTATTTGTGCAAATGTGAGTTGCAAACTGTGAGAGCTAGCGCGTGTATGACTCGAGCTTATCTGGAGAACCAAAACCATTGTTATAGAATTAAAGCTGGTGTTTGATACATTGCAATAGAGTGAGGCTAAAGCTGGTGTTTGATACATTGCAATATAGTGAGGCTATGGTACTTTGCAATGCGCAGATCTTTCCGTGCATTGAATTCATATCTCCGTTTTCAAAGTCTAAATAGTCGATCTGAACCGCTCAATATCATTATCATATGAAAATATACTTGGAGACCAAATTTTATATATTTTGGAATTTTTTTACTATTTTTTTGGTAGGTATAAAACACTACTTTCGAATGGTCTAGAATTTTTAGATCAAGTAATTTTCTAATTGTCTCAAAAAATAGCAAAAGAATTAAAAAAATATAAAATTTGGTCTCCAAGTATATTTTCATATGATAAAAATGTTGAGTAGTTCGGATCAACTATTTGGACTTTGAAGATAAAGATATGAATCCAATGCACGGAATGATCTCCGCATTGCAAAGTACCATAGTCTCACTCCATTGCAATATGTATTGTACGAGTCAGTGTTCAGGCTTACATCTTTCATCATGTGATTAAGATTTCATATTTTAAGTGTTAATAATGAATATTTTGATTTTTACACTTGCCTATTTTGGTATATATACTTGAAGCTTTCTAACAACAGTCAGATGTAATTAAGTTATCATATTTCACGTGTTGAGATTTTATATTTTTTATATGGGGCAGTTGGATTCATGCCACTCAAAAACTTCAAAATTGTATTTTTGCCACTCTGAAGGAATATTCCTTTTGGTTGATGATACAATATCCCCAATTTTTGTACCCAGTAATATATTTTTTTTTTTTTTAAATCAACATTTGCTCTTAACTTTGGGGCGATATTTTCTACTGATTCTTGCCTCCCCTCACCTCATCGTGTTTATCCGCAATCTTCCCCACTTCTTAGGGTACTATACGGCATGATGATTCTTTTGGTTTGACAAGAACTTTTGAAAATCAAGCCCTATAAGCTAATATCCTTGGGTTGAGAATAATTAAAATTTTCACGCAATTAAAATATACATCTTACGTTTTGAACAGTATTCATGAGTTTTGGTATGATCTCCCCTACTTGCCTTCCTAGAATATAAAGAAACTTAGAAAGCCATTAACAGACCTTGCTCTGATACCAGGGTTGGATCGATCAGAGGCGTCTTCAAACTTCAGCGGGTTACTACGAACACAGGAAGAATGAAAACACACGCAAGCGGAATATATTATAAAGTGGAATGTTACAAGAGAGAAGTGGAAGAGAGAGAAGTGAAACTTGCTGGTTCTCAGCTTGTTTCGCAACTCACAAACAAGCTCTTATATAGAGACTTGGGAATGGAATCTCCTTATTACGCCGGGTGCTCAGTGGGCCCCATCGCGCGTGAATAAAGGAATTTCCACAATCCTTTGTCTCCCACTAAAAAAAAGGTGCCAATAATGCACCGAAAGTTGGCCTAACTATGGCCCACACAAAGTAAAAAGGACGGCCTGAAACACTCAGGCCTAAAGAGTAAAACACATTGGAATTTAAAGTGATGCCAATAATTCACACTTCTGGCATCTTATTATAGGGTTGATTACGCTTCTTCAGACCTTGAAAACCTTGATCTCGCAAATCAACTTCTTGAGCTCTTGGCATTTCTTTTGAAGTCTTGTAAGCGTAAGACGGACTTGGGGCAACCAATCTCCCCAATAGTTGTCTTTTGTAGCGAACTTAGAACATTGTGCTTCCTTCATCTGTTGACTTTTAATTAAATCCGTAACACCTTCTATCATTCGCGAAATTGCCCGGTTTTCTATTGTCCGGAGCTGGAGCCTAAGCTCTTGTCCTCGGCGCATATCGTTGGATACGCCATATGTTTGCCGCAATAAATCCCGGTACTGGCAAACGATTGACTGATTTGCAGGATTATGTGGGACATTTTCTCCTGTACCTTCAGGTTGGGCTGCTCCTTGCTCTCCTGGAGAGCCCCTGCTAGATTGTCCAATATGTCCTGAGCCTCCTTGTTGGGCCATCCTGTATCAATCAAAACATTAATTAGTCTCGACAGGGAGTCAGCCAATAGGTTGTCTCGCCCATCAATATGTTCAAATTGAACATCTATTCCAAGCCCTGTCACGAAATCCGTGAATGCAACCCATCGCACTCTTGAAGGCTTGTTTATGTTAGATTTGTTGAAGAAACTAATAATCGCTTGGCAGTCTGTACGAATTATTAATTCCTTCCTATCGAGGTAGTAAATCTTTAAAGCCTCAAGACTGTTCATCACCGCGAAGATCTCAGCATCGATTGTTGATTTTGGCGGGTTGAACTTGCCACTTGCGTAGGCGCACGGCTTTTCCGTGTTTTTCGGGTCATATTTCCTCGGTTTCCACTTGCATACCCCGCCCCATCCGTCCATGCATCCGTCTGTTTCAATAACGATAAAGCATTCTTCGGGGGGTACACATAAGTCAGGCAGGTTCTGCACCTGCTGTTTAATCATTCGAATAAGCTCCCAGTCCTGTTTATTTAACCGTTTATCACCAGTAGGACTAGTTTTTGCATAGAGAGGGCTTAAGAGTTTTCCAAGATTTGGAATATAACTCCTAGCGTAGTTGAGGATTCCTAACCAGGATCTCATCCCGGATTTTTGGGTGAGGTCATCTTCTTTGTATTCCTCAATCTTCTTGATAATGTTCGGCTGTAGTCGTATAATGCCTTTGCCAATAACTGCCCCTAGGAACTCAATCTGGGGTACAGCTATTTTCATCTTTGTTGGGCTGAGGACGAGCCCGAACTCCTCACATCGCGCCAGCATCTTTTGTAGGTGTTCTGCATGCTCTTTTTCGGTTTGAGAGAAAACAAGAATATCATCGATATAGACCGCGATGAAATCCTCAGTGCCCTTAAAACAGTGATCCATTTTGCGTTGGAAAACTGCAGGAGCATTTTTCAGTCCAAACGGCATCACGAGCCATTCGTACAATCCGTCTGGTACCCAAAACGCAGTCCATTCTACTGAGTCTGGGTGCATTGCCACCTGGTGGAATCCACTCTTGAGGTCAAATTTCGAGTAGATTTTACTATTCGCGACTTTCCTCATGATGGTGTTGATACCCGGAAGACTATATTGGTCTTTTTCCGTAATATCATTTAACCTTTTGTAGTTAAACACCATTCTCTCCTTTCCCTTTTCTTCTTTTCCGGTTTTAGGGTCAATTGTCGTACCGGAATGCACAATTATGGCCGTCGTGCGGTGTCTGCTTTTACTGGGTCGGATTACTCCGAGCTTTAACAGGGCCTCTACATGCTTGGTGAAAGCTCCTTTCATCTGTGGCGTAATTTGTTTCAAGGGCCTGTCTTCGATAATAAAGTCTGGATTTTTAATATCCAGTTTGCAAACAACCTTATTCTTGGCCCAATGTTGTAATGGGTTTTCACCAATAAACCCGGCCTCCTGGAGCCTTCTTAAAATCGGGTCAAACTTTTGCGAAAAGTTTGGTGATGTTTGCCCGAAATTATAGTGAACCATCTCCTGGAGTTGGATATACTCCAAGTCCTCTGGGCCTTCTTCTTCAAGCGTTAGGATCTTTGCCTGGGGTTGGGTGTTTATAACGGTGAGGTTTTTGTAAAAAGTGATTGTATCACCCTCTATTCTTAAGCCACCATGCATCGAGCGTATGAAATTACACCCGATTATCATCTGTATTTCTCCTCCCAGCTTCATTGGGAACGCATATGTATATGGTATCCTGAACTGGTTTTTACCAATGATCATTCTCCCGTATTTTAGCTTCATATTTGCGGTTTGTGTTGAGTTTACACCCGTGAATTGTACCACAAAGGTGTTTTCTTCAAGGGCTTCTTTTGGAACGGAGCCTTGGTCAATGCAACAGGTAGTGGCTCCCGTGTCCAGGATTGCTCGTGCCTTGAACTTTGGGATCCCGGGTACATCAAACTCGACTTCCAGGTTGTATAACCTGTTCTTGATGATTCTCCCGGCTTGCGGTTCACTGCTATTTTTATACACAGTTTCGCCGTGCAGGACATTAACTTCTTCTTCCTCTTCTGTAATTATAATGCTCTTACCCTCTTTCACTTTTGCTAATTCTTCAAAATCGATCCCTAGGTGCTCTTCAAGAAGTTTTTCATACTTTTCTTTGTAATGAGTCACCTCTTTTTGTAATCTTTCCATTTCAGACTCACACCAGATGATATAGTCTCTTTGCTCTTGAACAAGGGTTCGAAGGTTGATTTGTGCCGGTGCGGTTGCAGGATTAACTGGCACTTCCTTCTTGAAGTAGAAAGGGCCACACAGGTTACATGCTGTTACACCACATTCAGGGCAGTGTATTCGTGCTCTAATAATGGTTTCTCTAGCACAACATGAGCATATTGTTTTGAACGGCTGCTCAATCACTTGGTTGTGCTGCCACTGGTGTTGGCATTTTAGTTGTTTTTCGGGTAATCTTATCCGGGGTCTGTACCCTGAATTTTCTTCTCCGAGCATAAACAGAGAGTTGAGCTGTATGGTCTGAACTCCCTGTTGTAGTTCTAGCTCTCCGTCTTCTCCCTCGGAGATGCTGAAAATAGCATCGCTTTGGCCTTCACCTTCTTGAACTGATAATATATCACAGTCATTCGGTATGTCTAGTCCTTCGAAGATTGCTGCCCGCTTAATGTTTCTCCTATCACTGGGGCATTCTCTTGCAAAGTGGCCCTCCTGACCACAAAGATAACACTTACACCTTTTATTTCTGATCAAGTGCTTTCTTTTCTCTATCCTGGCATGGGTTTCATGAGGTTTGCCTTTATAGGTTGTTGACCTCCGTAATCCGTATCTTTTCTCCGGCTTGCGATAGTAGCCAGGGATGGGGATTTGGCTGCAAAAGGATAGGTCTTTGAGTGATCTTTTGAACGCTGCGTCTTTGCATTCGTTCTCCAGATATTTGTACGCAAATAGCACTCTTGGGATTACGCCGACTGTTAAGCCGGGGTATTTTTCTTCAAATGCAGCTCTAATTCTGGTTCCCAGATCACCGGGCATTTTTAACCAGAATTTCTCTGAGAGTTCCGGGCTTATGTACATTCGCCCAGACTTTGCCGCTAAACGCAAGTATTCATTCATATATTGAATAAGATACTTTACGTTATCGCACGTCAGTCTTTCCAAGTCTCGGTAGGCCTGATCTTGGATTACTGTTGATCCCTGCGCAGGATCTTCTAGTGAAAACACCCGTCTCATTTGTGAAAGGATGTTTTGTGTTCCTTCCCGGCCGTCTGCGATTGCTATCAATGCCTCGTACTCGGCCAGGTATTGCATTCTCCATTGAACCCATGTTAGTTTTTCAACTTCGCCTAATAGGTTCTCCATGTACTCAATTTTATCCTTTGGGTCTGTAAAACCCTTTTCTGCCACGTGATTGCGCGTGATTGATTCCCATCTGGAGAATGTATCATGGAATAATCCCAGTTGATCCGGGATTACGAACATGGCACCCTGCTGTTGCTGAGCTGATGGCAAGGTCCACATTTCGTTATTATAGCCTCCCCGAAAATGCCCTGTTCTGGGCACCCTACTATCAAATGTTGGGGCTTGTCTTGCCTCATTTGCTGCCCTTGCAGGAGGATAGCTGGGCATATGCATTGATTGGTCAGGTGGTGGTTGATATGCGGATATTGCCGAAGAGCCGGTAGACATGAATGCTTGTTCTGTCATTGCATTGGACAGAGTTTTGAATTGAGGGTAATCGAATTCTTCCTCATGGATTACGAAAACATTAGCCTGCTTAGTCGGTGTGAAAATACCGAGCTGTCCTCCTTCCCCCTCCAACGAAAAAGGATTGATCCAATCCTTTTCGGTATCATCCTCATCATCAGTATCCCAAATAGGACCAGGGAGTACTGATTCAGGTTGTTGTGTTGACTGGGCTGCAAGGTACTGCATGTATTTGCCAGTCATTGTCCTCCTCTTCGTCACTTTCGTTTTCTGTCAGGAATAGAATTGTTTCGGTCCCGACTTCAGTTTCATCATCATCGTCATGTGTGATTGCTGAGTTTTCTGGGGCTGGAACGTAATCTCCAAATGATATAGAGATTCGTCCATCAAGCAGGTTTCTGGTTTGTAATTCAGTTGGCATCATAGGGATAGTGACCCTAGTCTGCCTTACTAACCAGTTGTTGCCCTGAGTCTCCTGGGCTGAGTACCTCCTTCCAGGGAGAGCTCGTACTCCCCTGCTCACCAAGTACTCAGATACATTGTTTATCTGATAGGCAAATCCGACATTTGGTGTGTTGGACAGTCGTCCGACTAATCCTCTGGTAATTAAGAGGTTGGCTTCGCCATTCTGCCAGTTCTGATATCCTCTTGTTAGAATAGATATCTGGAAATTTCTGTAGAAATCTCCAATTGTCTGCATAGTGTCCGGTATAACGAACACCAACTGGCTGCCTTTTGTTAGATCAATCTCCATGGTTGCAAATATCGACTGATCCCCTTGCCATCTATTGTCTCTAAAGACGATTAAGGCTGAGGTTCCCTCATCTTGTCTGTGCAGAATTTGCACCCTGACTTGTGCGACTCCAATGTGGATAAACTGCATCCCACTTTGTCTGAGAGCCTCGTAGCTCTCAGGTTGTATGAAAGGCCTGTCTATCTGCTGGTTATCAACGCAGAGAATGGCCTCCTCGGAGAGATGATTATAGACGCGGTGGTTGTTATCATCTCTCCGAGAGTTGTACAGTACCTCAGCAGGTACTATGGCGGCTCTATCCCTTAGAGACCTTCTTAGTTGTGCCTCAGGCTCAACTTGCTCTTCTAGGGTCATCTGGTATGGATTTCTACCAGTGATGGTTCGTGCCAGATTTCTCAAATTTCTTTGAGTGTTGTACCTCCTTCTTTGCCCTCGCCTGTACTCACGCACCTGGTCTTCGAATAATGGACCTCCAGGATTTATGGTTTGAGTTTGGGACACACTGGGCCTGCCTGATGTCTCCATTACTTGAGTTTTTGTCTTTCTTCTTGGAGGATAACAAAGGGGTCCTTAAAGACTTTTAGCACCCCTTTCTTTTCTCTGGGTTTCGAGGGTCCGATTGATAACTTGGCGAGTCTAGCTGACAACTCGTCAGTTATTGTGGTTGGTAATTGGACACCCTCCTGTTTTGAGACTTGGTCCTTCAGAACCTTTATCTCCGCCTCAAGGTTTTTAATTTCCTCGAGTATTTTAACGAGCAGTTGTATCTGGGTGTTATTCTGTTTGATTAACGCGGTTGTGCCTGATGTGCCACCACGGTTGTCAGCAGGTTTTGCAAAACCTACCGCAGGTGACTCGATCGGGTTGGTTGCTTGAACTGCTTGCTTGTAGAACTGGGAGTTCTGAGTATTTGTGTAATCACTCATGAACTGGCCCACGCTTCTACCTTTTTAAGGATAGCTTCTACCCGGTTTAGTTTTTGGTTGAGTTCTTCAGAGATTTTAAGGGCTTCTGTTTCAACTAGTTTGGGTTGTTTTGCTATTTCAGACACCAGAACCTTGACTTCTGATGTGGTTAGGGGATGATTTTCGGTGAATAAGATTGTGAGGTTTTTCAGGTTTCGTTCAAGTTTTTGGATTTTCTGATCTAGGGAGTGAATTTGTTCTTGAGTTTGCTTGAAATTCTTCAGGCTTACTCTGCTGGACAAGTTTAATCTGTCGTAAATAACAGATAAGTTGTGGGCTAAATGTTTGGCGGAAACGGTTGTGGTTTCTGCTAGGTCTAAGTATTCGACAGATGCTGTACGAGATTTTGTGTACCACTCTTGTATAGATTGTTCCCACCTTTCGCTCATAAAAGTGTTTTGAAATTTGTTTTTAAATAAACAAGGGATTTTTGGATATCCTAGGTTGGCAATTCGGGTTTGATCACACCATTTCTCATTATTCCTGTTCAAGGTTTTTATACATCTGAATTCTTTTGGGGACAAACTTTGGGGCTATCAATCAATTGATTTTTGGAATGGGTGGCAAATTCACAATTTCTTCACTTTGTAGTGGCAATTTCACAATTATCCCTTTTTATATTTATATAGTTGCACAAACTTGTATTCAGACATTTAACGTTATGGACAAAAAGTAGGGATGAAAACGGTATGGATAATATCCGATCCATATTTCGATCCATATTTGATCCGTATTCGAAAATTAAATGTGGATATCCGATATTCGAATATCTGTGTGAATATGGATACTGTAAAACTACTATGGTTTTACGTTTCAATTATCCGTATCTGAATAGTAGATATATATCATATATGAGGAGGGATGGGATTGCACCGTTTTTTTTAACACATTTTGACACCTACTATTTTCAAAGTCCAAACAGTCGATCAAAACCGTTCAACATGATGAATATATTAAAATGTGCTTGGAGATTAAATTTTACCGTTTTTTGAATTTTTTTACTATTTATTAAGATGGTTACAAAATCGTTGTTTTCGGACCATTGAAAAACAACGATTTTGCAACCATCTTAATAAATAGTAAAAAAATTCAA